>OX377611.1:13701223-14301223 GCA_947397855.1 Thelaira solivaga | reverse complement strand
AACAAGTGATTAACAACAGTACGTGCTAGTCTAAAAGAAAATATAAACCAAAAATTTGTGGGCCCTTATTGTGTACTCACAGAGAAGTAGGCAAGCTCTAGCTGAATTGGTTTAATGAGAGGACTATATCTTAAACAGTGTACTTATGGTCTATACAAGTTTTGATAACTAGCTTTCTTTAATCTTTTTCTAGCCTTTTTAAAAGCAATTTTTTTATGTTTAATCTCTCCTTGCTAGGCTGAGAAGTACATTCAGATACAAGTACATGACTACGTATTCAGCCAGCCTTTTTACTGATTCAAATAACTTATCAGTAAGCTGAAAAAAGGAACAATGTCTAACATATAAAAAGGCAGCAGTAAAACTGGTCTTTATGTGATATTTAATAAAAACCTTGTGATTGAACAAAGAAAATAAGTTTATGTAAAAGAGAAAACTTATTTTATTAAAAAAAAAGTCAGACTGACGCAGCAAAATGCAATCAAGTTTAATCAGCATTTCAGCATCGATTGTATAGTCGTATGAGTGACTCCCACTCTGGGCGGGAGTAAAATATTTAGTTTATAAATAAACATATGTATATAAACTCTTACATACATATCGCTCATTTACTTCTATAGTGTCATAAATATATAAAAAACATTTCGAAAGCCCTTCTTTTCAAACCAAAGAAAAATTAAATATTTCCTATAAGAATATTAACCAATTTCAAATTTTAAATGCCTCTCTTCTAAAATCGTGCTCTTTGAATTATAACACTATTGAAGCAAGTGGCCCATATGTACCTCTTCATGTATGTTAATGTCTGTGCAAGAGCCTGAATAACTTTTTTTATGTAATTTTTTTTGAGAAATATTCATATTTAATTTGAACATTTAGCAGAAATGGGCAACGTTCATAGCGTTGTTGCGAAAGTAAAGTCTTTTTTTTTTAAATCTCATAAGATATATGATGAAGTTATTAAATTAATGATATATTTTTTTTTTAATTTTTTCTGTTTTAATTAGAAAATGTTTTTTTAAAAAGCATTTCATTTTGAAGTATTCTTGGCTAAAAGTATCTCCACAGATTAAAACGGTCAATAAGCATTAGCAGAATGTACACGCAATCAAGCTTTAATAAGCACTACTTTTATAATATTCACAACATTGAAGGGTAAAAAAATTACTGGAAGAGTCGCTATTAATTGTAGCAACATTTTTTTTAGATGAATAACAAGCTTAGTTTTCAATTAGCAATATTTTTAATACTTAGTACTCTTTGACAAATACAATATTACACAGAACTAGTAAACAAATCAGAATAACGTAAAATGCCTCTACAAGACATATATTTTGGGATTTATTTATTTTAATTGGATAGTTAATTCCCAATTTTAAAGTAAACTAAATCAAAAAAAAACAAATTAAATTCGGCTTTGCCGGGTTTTATATACCCTTTACTGTGTTAGCAAAAATATTAATGTTTTAAACTTTAGCATTCTTCTAAAATATATATAAAAAAAAAAATACAAAACATTACGTGAGTGAAGATTAATACGCCGAGTTCAGTATATTTTAACGTAACTCCTTACGTTTTTAGTATTCGGTAATATATTTTCAGTATTAATGGCATATTTATCAAATGCGTCATACTTCATTAAATATTTAAATATTAAATTATTAAATATTTCTAACCTACCAATCAAATATTCAGAATTTATTTATTTATTTAATTTTAAAATTACGTAAAAAATATATTAAAAATGGTTTAAAAAATAGAGGAAGTCCTGATTTTTTAGTCATAGCTCCTACATTTACAGATTGATTTAGCTGAGTTTTGGTTCAGGTATTACGCATTTTATATCTGAGAAAAGTGCATACCAATTTTTTTAATCACTTTGTAGTTTAGACCAACGCAAAAAAAAAAAAAAAAAATAAAGCGAAAATAAAGAAAAATCTAAGATTTCAGTTGTATTTTTGATATTTCCCGGCCATTTATGGACCGTTACTTTTGATTTTTGCCACAAATATTATAATTATCATTTTCACTATATAGCATTTTTTTGTCCGTTATGCATTTAAGACAGAATACGCTAAAAAGTCACTCAGAAAAATGGTCAAAAATAGAGGTAGTAAATATTTTTTACTGAAAACTGCTCCATTTATAAACCGATTCAGCCGATCCAAACGATTTCTTTAACAAGAATGTGACAGAAACAATTGTTGACTTCAGAAAGTTGATTTCAACAACTTGACGGACAGACGCATCTTATTAAATTGACTCCGCTATTCAGAATATATATACTTTATAATGTGCCTCATATCCGGTGTAGAAATTACAAACAAAATCACAAACTTATATATCTTTCTTACAGGGTATAAAAATAAAAACTGAAAATTACATGAATTTAGTTCGTTGATTTAATATGAAGAATAAGTTCATTAGGGGCATAGTGAAGCTTCTTGGCTTGTCTGCAGAAACCCCCAAACTCTAGGCAGGGAGAAGAAGAAGAAAAAGATCTGTATTTATTAAGAGTAGCTTTAGTGTTATTCAAAAGAATTTTATTTGCATCAGCTGCTTCCAATGTAATGAATCTCCTTCGCTAGCTTCTATACATACTTTTAGAAAATTTTCTAAGAGACGTCAGTTAACCTAATACATCTGTATTATGGCTTTGAATAAATATATAATAATAAGAATTCTTGGTTGGGTTCTAAGAGCTAAAAGCTCTTTACTTTAGTCTTTCGAACATATGGAATTAAAATTAGAAAGACTATTACATTTTAGCGTAGTTTTTCAAGTTCAAGAAGCCAAAATCTGCAGAATAAATCTTACAAGACGTAGTGCTGTTATGGTCACAAATACAAGCATAAGTTTTCTATTTATTTATTTACTGTCTCTTTTATGTTGGCAAGCCCAGTATTGTTAAATATATATAAAATCTCCTGAACGGCAATCATGTAGATAAATCGTAAAAGAGAAAAAGAAGTCTTGTTTTTTGCTTTTGTCCTAAGCAACATGTTTAAAGGCTGGCATATTATGAAAATATGTATGTATTGCATGGACACATAAAAATCTTTTGTATTGAACTCACATAAAGAAAGTTATATTCCTTCTTTCAGACACAATAAAAGACAATTTGAGTATAATCCCAACGTTATGTTTTGTAGCTATAAATGGATGAACATAAAAATATATACCAATTTGAATGTACTCGTATGTATGGGTTTAAATACATACATGTGGAAGTAAACCTTTTTTTAAGAAATGACCATGAACATGTTGTTGTTATTGTTGTATGAGGATTATTAAAAATATATAGAATGAGACCAAGCTGAATTGTATTCTTCAGTGTTTGATTGTGTAGGTTTTATACAAAAATATGCGGGTGTATTTATGAACTTACCCTGCAAGCAACTCAAATAACTTTAAACTTATGAGTTTTTTTTAGAAAACGAACAATTCAATAGTCTATGAAAAGCACTAAAAAAATATTATAAAAATTAAGCGTTTTCCATAGAAATTTTTAAGACAATTGAATTGTATTTCTCAATTAGCTTTAATGAAGCCAACTGACTGTTTTAACATTCTAATGTTAAGGAGAGCTGTTAATTAGTAGTTTTGATTTTTTTTACTAACTTAAATGTGGCTATTTTGTGGTTAGCAAAAAGTCAGTTTTGCTACTGATATAACAGTAACATAACAAAATTTTTCTTAAGAAATACATTATATGAATTATAAAATAGAATAGCTTTTAATTGTGTGTATGTGTGTGTTTTATTGCGTCATAGCACATAAAAACAACGCACTAACTACTTAAGCTTAAGCAAACATGAGAACAACCATATTATTTGTATTCAGTTTAAAAAAATTACATCATATTATCCATGAGTTGATTTAGTGAGACAACGCTTTACGTTGTAACTAATCATAAACTGTTATGTTTGGTTTTGGCTAATGAAAATGATAAGTCTTCTGTTTTCCGAGGTAATCCAATTACGGTGCCAGAAAACTGTCATCATCCTGCAATACAGAAAAACATATACGAGTATTTTTATAAATGAATCATCTACATGTATGAGAAAGCTACTGTCTAAAAGTATATTTACTACGTTGCTTGCAGGGTAGATTAAATGCCACATATTCTTTATGGTTCATAAAAAAACCACTTTTACTTGTATTGGATATGTTCAATTGGCATACAAGTTGTGTGCTAAATTGATTCCGTTTTTAAAAGTTTTTAATCGTTTAAACGTTTGTGTGTATCTGTGAGTACGCGTGTGTGTGTGTGCTTTTATTTACATATGGGAGAGAATTTTTCTTTTTTGCATGCTTTATAACAATAGGCCACCATATTCACATATAGCTACTTTCTTATAGAATTTATTTTCTTTAATAAATACGTGTGTGAGTCTTTAAAATTATATTCAAGTTTGTATATTTCACTTGTTATTTTATGGTCTATTGTTAAAAAAGAAAGCAAACTGATACAAATATGTATAGATGTATGTGCTGCTGATATCACTTATTTTCTTCCTGAAAGATTAAATTGCCATAAAATTTGAAAAGAATTTTTTTTTCTTGCAAAAAAAAAAACATGAGTTCATTGAGCTGATTTTACTGTCTACTTGAATGATAAATAAACTTAATTTTACTTTCAATAAAAGACTTTTTTTAAGAAAGAAATAAATTTTTAAAATAAAAAATATGATATTTAAGCGGTTTTGGAAATAAAAATATAAAGTTGAAGTGGTTGATTTTAAAATAAAACAAGTTAAATTCGGCTGTGCCGAGTCTTGTATACCCTTCACTGTCTTAACGAAATATTAATACTTTTCACTTTCCATATTCATTTCAAATATCAAAAGCACACAAAATAATTCCTCTTAAGTCATGAAATATTTAAATATTAAATGTTTTTAGCAGTAGTTTAGTATAGATCATCTATATTTGTTACCTATCAAACAAATATTCAGATATTACTTTGGATAATTTAATATTTTTTTTTGGAAATTTCCAAATACTCCAGTGCTGTTGCTCTGAAGGGGTTTAGCAATTTCAACTTTGCATCCAAAACTAAAAAGTAACCAATATCCCGTAAATGTTAAAACACTTACAGAAAGCGTAGATCTAACAAATTTCATTCCAGTTTGGTTTTAGTAATTTCCTGTTGCAAAATGGGGAATGATAAAAATCCCTCAAAAGAAGAGTACTGGGGTACTACGAATTTTTAAGAAAATGTTAAAACACTTCCAACAAGTTTAGAACCTACAGATTAAATTCCTTTTTGATTTTCGTAATTTTCATACGCAAAATCATGAAAAGTCTTGGCAGTTTCCATTTTGCATCATAAAATAAAAACTACGATTTTTTCAGAAAATGTTAAAACACTTCCAAAACGTTTAGAACCTGCAGATGAAATTAATTTTTAATTTTAGAAATTTCCATGGTCAAAATCGGGAATGGTAAATCGGCAAATTGGATAATTGTAAAAACTCTTAAAGGAGCAGCTTGGGGTATATGGAAATTTAAAAATCTTTTAAAAATAGTTTGTAGTACACAGAAATTACTTTCAACTATTTTAAAATTCCTTAATTTTCCGAAGTACCATTCCCATGAAAATTTCCAAAATCAAAAACTAATTTACTGATATTAATGTGAAAATGAAATTTTGTTCTGCCACACTTTATTTCTCATCTGATATTTAGAAACGTATTCGGTATAGACATTGATTAGAAATTTTTTTTTTATATTTTATTACCCTGTGCAATTATTGAAAATTTTCAATTTAATTTTTTATTTAAAGTTTGCTTAAAGCAAAGTGATTAAAGTTTTTAAATCAAAATAATTTTTTAAAGCACATATTTTCACTTAAACAATTGCTTAATTATTGTTAATGTCAGTTTCTATAACTTTCAAAATATTATGAAACAAATAAAACTCTAGATTCCCAATGGTAATACAACTTTTAACAATTCTGTAAAAAGTTTTAGGCAACCAAAACTGGTAAAATCGAATTAGTATAAAAATAAATGTTTATTGTTATTCATGCGCATTTAAAAATTTATGCCAAAAGCATTTTAAACAAAATTATTAAAGTTTTTAGAAAAACAAATGCTGTTGGAGCTGAAGTATTTGTTTGATTTTATTAATAGAAAAAATACAAAAGCAAGTGTTTTTAGTGACAAAAGTTTTTCAAAACTTTTCAATAGAAAACATATTCTTTTTATTTCCTTAATACACTTCTTAAAATCCACTTCTTAAGCTAGAAAGTGATAGGCCAAAATTTGTTTTACTCATTAAAATTTTAAAGGATATTTTTAGTGTTTAATTCAAATTATAGAGGGCTTAAAAGTTTCTTATTTTCAATGATATTTTTATAGAAAATGTATTTTTAATGCAAAAAAAAAAGAGTCTGTAAATACAAACACGACAATTGTAAATTTTAAAAGCAAAATCAACTAATGCACTGTTGAGTAGAATATAAGGCCCCCGTTACATGCAAACCGATTATTCTTTGTACCATTGAAAGGGTAATATGAGCCTATTTGTTTACCTTTGAACACCATACTGTGACCATTAGTATTACAATAGTTCTATAGAACCATAATGTTTGAACATATATCCTCTTATCCAAAAAAATTGACGTAGACTTCAAAGTAAAATTTATTAAAAAATTATATAAAATATTTTTATAATGTTCACTTTAAAGTCTAGGCTAATTTTTTTCCGATAATGCTTATTCCCAGTAAAACACTTATTCAGAATTACTCCTGACTGTTTTAATCGGAAAATTTTAACTCAGTAACCACTAGCTTTAAAATTACTTGAATTACTTTTATTTTTTTGGTGAAGGGAACCATATTGGTGTTATTCACAAAGTCTACTGTTATAACAACAGTTATGAGTGATTTCAAAAGAATCACCAAATCGTACGCAAAGTCCTGAACTTCATATCCGAAATCATGGAGCTTGCAGGTGGGCTGCAAGCAATAGCCACAGCAGTGTCAATAAAACGCATTTTAAAAAGCATTTAATCAATTTTTTATTTAACAAAAAAAAAATTATAATAAAAATCCACAATTTTTTTCTATTTATCTGTGAAATAAGCTAAAATTTTATTATATTTCATATCGCATTATACAGAGAATAGATTTGCTCTAAATATTTCAGTGGTGGATTTTGTGAGTAATTTTTATAATGTAAAGTAGCAAGATACAATAGCCCAGAAATTACTTTGCAGTATTTTTAAAACTTTTTTATAATTCGCTCATATATCAGTACGGTTGTTCTGACGGATTTGGTAAATTTATTTTTTTAAATACTCCAAAGTAATTGCAGTCCAATTGTGTGGTAGATTAAAGATAAAGAAGACATCCCGTTCCATTCCGTAATAAACTACAATTCATTCGGGATTTTGGCAAAATCCCTTAAAGCAACGGTTCCCCAGTACAAGGGAATTTCAATAATTTCTTTTAAATACACCAAAGTAGTTGTTGTTCAATTGGGTGCCAGATTATAAATATAGACCACCTACACTTTAATTTGTAGTTCAATTTATTTGAAAATTTAAAAGCAGTAGGCGTCGAAAAATTTCTCTTCGGGTTGTACCGCAAATACAACCAAAAAATTAACCAAATTGATCCAGCCGTTCTCCTATTTCAAATAAAATAAAAAAGTGGGCGTGGTAATTTTTTCTTTTTATAAAAGTCTAAGTTGCGCTATGCCGAACAGAAATGAGAAAATTAGCCAAATCGGTCCAGCCGTTGTCACGTGCTGCAATTACAAACAAGACATTTGATTTATACTATGTATATATAGATTAATAATAGGTTTTATAGAAATTTCTTCTATGGTACTCCTTCAAATTAAATAACAAATAAAAACAATAAAAAAAAATTTTTTTTAATAAAAAATCTGGAACTTTGAAAATCAGTCAAAAATACCAATCAATGCTGTTTTTCTGCGTCTACAGAATCTTGCATGCAGCGCTTGCACAAGCAACTAAAGAGTTTTATGTTCATAATAGTCAAAATTTCTTTAAATTACACAGTTAATTAATGTTAATTTGTTTCTTACACTCAATTCTGTAAATAGTAAAGCGCTTTATTTTTCTTATAATTAAATTCTCTTAGATATTTTATTCTTAGAATTGTTTGGTATTTAATACATTTAAATCTTGCATTAGGGAAATTAAAAGTTTAAAAGTCATTTCTTAAAACTCATTTTTTATTTGGCTATTCATATTTGAATAAAAGAAGCCGGTTATATAAAAGCGAACTAACTAAATAGCAGTCACTTGGTCGTTAAAATTTTTTTTAGAAATTAAAACAAAATATTTCTCCCTTTTATCAAATTAAAATGTATTCTGTTTTAACGTTTAATTTCTGTTTTTTTTTTTAATTATACAGCATTTTTAGTTTTTACTTTTTTAGTGGTTCACTTTGGGTTCGTTTGTGATTTTTTTTCTTTATCGTTAGTGCATATATTTAAATGTACAACCACTTATGCTTTAGTTTTTAGTCTATCTGTGTATTCACAGGAGTATAAGTATCCTTTAAAGAAAGAGTGTAAATGCTTGTAAGTACGGTCTGGGTCAAAGCGATAAGGTTACTTCTATTCTTTTTTGTGAATGCTCCCATAGATTAGAGAGTATTTATTAACCCATTAATCTGGCGTTCTCAGGTTCGATGCCTGTCTTGACCTCGGCTGTTTAGTTAAACCACCGATAGTTTAAAATTAAAAAAAAAATTTTTTTGTTACAGAATAATTTAAATATTATGAAATAGTCAACACTTTCTGTGTTGTGTCTAAAACAACTTGGGGTGTATCCCGTTAGCAGCATTATTTCTATTGCGTGTCAATCTTATACAACAGCCTGAAGTTATTGACATTATCTTATTTTTAGGTTCATTAATTACAAGAAATTTTCAAGATATTTTTCAAAATAATTGTTAAATTGTCAAATTGCTCGTGCTTTTTTTCTGTACTTCAAAAATACATTTACACTCCTTGTTAAGAATAAAACTGACTTAAAGCTTTGCTTTAGCATTGTGATGCACACATTATTTTGTGTATCTGAATTTAGTCAACATTGCCTTGGTCGCTGTTTCAAACTAAAGTAACGATCCTTTTGGTGCTTATTTCTGTAACTATTTAGTTGCTGTGTTATTCTTGTTGTTATTCCATTGGGAACAAAAATTAAATTGGTTTACTTTAGCATGGAATTGCGCTTTTAAATATTGTGAAAAATTATTTTTATTTTTAGTTTACAGAAGTCACCCAAATAACGCAATTAAAAATAGAAATAAAAAAATAATTTTTTTTATAGACGTATAGAACTTTAAATTGCAATAAAACAACGATGAATTATTCGAATGACATGAATTTTATGAATTTTATAGACCAATGATTCCACCAGCCCATAAAGCGCACCAAACAGTCAGTTTTACTGGATGTAACGGTGTTTCGACATACACTTGAGGATTAGCTTCACTCCAAATGCGGCAGTTTTGTTTGTTGACGTAGCCATTCAAACAGAAGTGCGCTTCATCGCTAAACAAAATTCGCTTATGAAAATCGGGAACAACGGCAGTCTCGCTTTGCACTATTTGCAAGCGTTGTTCAGGCGTAAGTCTATTCATGATGAATTGCCAAACCAAACTGAGAATAAATCACTTGACAGCTGTTAAATCGGTCGCCATCTTGAACAGTAATGCCAACTTAAAGTTCTATACGTCTATAAAAAACACCCTTTACTTCAATCCAAAAGCTACAAAACATAAGTTCACTATTTACTATTATTACAAGAGACTATAATTGCACCGCCAGTAGTAAAGTCTATTCCCAACTAAAGTTATCCAAGATTTCTTATGAATCTCATTATTGCTGTTTGATTAATTTTACCTCAGTATTTTGACGGCAGTATCCCACTGCATAGACGGCAGCAGTAATGTAAAAATTTTGTTTATATGGGAATTGAGTCTACAATGTCCTCTCAACAGTTCAGTGTTATCAGCTTGTTATCATTTCCGCTGATTTAGATAAAAGCAATTGCTTATCTCTTTGGTGCACAAACAATGCGTGTAGAATTTTTTCTAGCTTAAGCTATCCAATTCAAACTTATACTGATATCTAAGATCTAGTTTGCAAACTGACATCACTAATATGTAGTGCCTTTTAGCATGTACTCTCAAGTTGAGATAATACAACATTACGCTGTAGGGCTATGACTTAAGCGAAGTTAATTACTTAAACCTGACTTACCTTTTTAGTAAACAAAAAAAAAATAGTCTACGAACGGCCAAGCTGCAGAGCTAAAAATATTCTTTACGGCATTTATAATAGTATTACAAGGCCTGCTAAACTACAGTAAGAAGATGGAAATTAATCCACTGTCCACTGTAATAAATTTTGAGATACCACAATTCAGCATTTCAGGGGCTTGCATTTAATCAACGATTCCAAATAACTTAAAAATGAAATTCAACTTTTAAAAATAGATCTGTGAAACGCCTACAATTTGTGGTAATATTTAATGTCCCCAATATGATTTACAACTTTTATGAAAGTGTAGTCGTGTTTGACAAATTTTAATTACCAGTCGCAACTAAATTAAATTTTTGGTTGTGTTCAAGTTAATACAACAACAAAATTATTTGAGCGGAGAACTGCAATAGAAAAGTTTTTAAAAACCAGCAAAATTTTTATGAAAGTTGTGAAATATAAAAACGGCATTAAATTTTATTAAACTTAAATTAAAATCTAAGCAAATGAAGCACAAAGAAAAAAATACACATCATTCGAGGGCTCACTGTTAACACTTGCCCACTTACTTTAATAAAAGGACATTCAAGAACCTTTTAAATGTCTGCTGTCAGTCTGCATTGTTACAATACAATTGTATACACGTTTGTAGAGTGTTTGTATGCTGTACCACGTATTATTGCGTTTTATATTCGCTTTGTTTTGTTTTCCATTTGCTTTTGGGGATTGTACTCTTTTTTTTTTTTCTACACTTATTTTATTTCCGTTGTATCTCTGTATTTATTTAACTCATCATGGTACTCAGTGCAAATGGGGAATGAATGAATGAATGGAAGTTGAAATAGTGTTGGTAGTTCTTTAAAGCTTTACGGTGCGTAGCAAGCGGTCTTACAAATTTTACATTTGGGAGAAAAATTAAAATGCATGTTTTCCACTTTATGTAAATTGTTTCAATTTGTGTTTTTTTCTTCTTTTTTTTAGAAATATGAATTTATATATTTTAATTTTTGCTCTAAGCTTTGAGCTTGTTAATGTTTGCTACCAAAGAACTAATAAAAATTTATGTTGCTGCGTTTCTATTAAAACACCAAATTATTTTTCATTTTTTTTAATTTAAATAAAAGAAATTAACTATAATGAAAATTTAGCTTTGCAATTAAGTTACAAATTAAACAGTTTCTTGTTTGGATTTTAATGGACTATTAGTTTTTTTGATTGGACATAAAATAAACATTAATTTGAAATGGGTAATATGAATTTCTAGCAGAAATTCATATTACTTTTAGGCAGCAAGAAACTAGTTACAGCAATATGTTTTTAGCAAGTCAAGGGATATGTTCTTTAGGAGTAATTGCTCAAGTATCTTTTATAAATTAGTAACAGGCTGGCCGTTAAATATATTTTTTGAATAATAATAAATTTGTTTCAAGAAATAAATATTTGCACTTTTATGCTTAAAAAGTGTTTTGTATAAATGCAAATTTTCAAAATTTGTTTATATATATATATATATAACACATTAAGAAAATAACAGTTTGAAATAAAATTAAAACCACTAACAAACCTGCAACAAAACACCAATAAGAATTTAAGATTTATTATCTAAATAATGGCTCGCCGCAATTGAATGAACAATTTATAAATGTCATTTATCACAAAACCCAACCAAAAAAAATTTTATTTTATTATAAAAACAAAAACAAAAACAAAGCACTTGAAGGCAAAAGAAAATTTTAAGCAACCTTTATCACTTCAAAAATAATTTGAGGTCAAACAAATTGTGCTTTACAATATTTCTTATATAAAATTTGAAAAGTTAAAGGATTTTAAAAAAATTAAAAATAAATACATTTTGAAAGAAAATGTTGGAATGTTGGTAACAATTTTTTTAACTTTGAGAGTAACAAAATAACCTAAATTAAAGCGTCCAGCGGAGCTAACATGTCAAAAATAACAAAACTAAAATAATAAAAAATTGTTTTGCAGCCAACTTCACCACAAAACACGCTGTCAAAATTAAATTTTCTAATTTCTCAACCTTACCGCCATGTATAAGCATGAGCATTTTTGACAGATAAAAACGCCTGTTAACTATTGGCAAATTGTAGTAATAGGCTTTAAAGTATGAAAAACTTTTTCTTATTAGAGTAAACAAGTTTAAGCATTTTTTCCTAAATTAAATAAAAAAATAAATGTCTGATACAATTTAGAGTTGTCAAAAGTGAATATTTTTCATTTACATATTATCATAAAATGTACCAAAAATTATTTATTTCAAAAAATAAATTACATGTTTAAATTATTTTGTATATCTAATTTATTAATTTTTGTCTTAAAAGAAAAACCATCTTTTTTTAATGATTAAAATTCCTCTTCAAAGTATTGACTTTAGGATTCCAACTGCTTAAGAATTTTATTTTAAAACTTACAAGTAAAAATTCTATTTCATTTTCACAGGTACAGTGAGCGTTTTCGAATCTGTAAAATTTTTCTTAAAATGGTCAAAGTTATTTTGTGTTAACAAAGCAGTATTTGAAAAAATGATGGTACATACTCGTATACATCGAAGCTTAAAGATTTTGCATAATTTAATCACACACACAAAGACACACATTCACCCAAATATATTGTTATAATTTGGGCAAAATGCCATCAACTGGTATGAGGGAATTTATTACATCAACTTTGTTTATTTGTTTCCCCTTTTTTGTTTTTAATACAGTGAGAGATAAAATGTGAGTTACAATCAGCGTTGCCAGGAGCTAGAAAAAAATTCTATATATGCCTAGAAAAAAAGGCTAGAAAAAGCTAAATCCACTCACAAAAAAAGGTAGGAAAAAGCTAAAGAAACTATCGCTTAAAATTTAAAATAATTAATATGATTTTATTAAAAATCAAGAAGATAACATACAATGACAAAAACTAAAGAAAATAAGCTTGTTTTAAACATGCTTTCCTTTTTGGTAATAACTTGCCGTTTTTTTAATTATAAAAAATTTTTTGCACTATCCGCAAGGAAAAAATTTCTAGTTAAAGCAAATACGTTTATCTATCCAACGCAAAAAAATCAAGTCAACAAATTGAAAACTTAGCAAGTTATGACCAAAAAACTAACCAGTTCTAATAAAAAGTGGTCGGAAAGTTACTGTTTACCGAATTTGTTAAAATATTATTATACAGGGTGTCCGCCGGGAAATATGTACTGTCAAGACTAATGTTTACCAAACTTTCGCTTTGAATGTTCGTAATAAAAGTTACTGAATCGTTCTATAGGATATAGAGTTCGTTTGCTTGAGCACACTTTGGTGTTCTCTTAAGGGTTAAAGAAGCTTATTTTTTATTGTATGACACTATTAAAAAATGAGCGCTATGTCTATATATTTATAAATATAAATTTCCTAGATTTAATACCCGGAATATCGGGCTAGCGAAAGCATTCATTACTTTCCGTTCTTGAAAGAGAACGAAAGACTAACTTTTATTCACATTGTCACAAAATTTATGACTGGGCATTGCAGAGTATTGAAATAGTTGGCAAATATGAAAATCACCCTAAGCGGTCTCTGCAGGTTATATTAAGAAGATGAAGAGACAGCGAAACACTTACTGTAATAGTCTTATTTGGACCGGTTTATATTAAACTATTTCACATGGCGGATAAATGACCTAAAGAAGGCTTTAAATTCTTAATACTAGACTATTCTGGCCGCAGTGACTAGGTTATTTTTCCCGCTGGCTGTTAAAATTCTATTTCCTGGGAGTTTTTTTTTTTCGATTTTCTCTTATTATCAATGAGGTTTCAAACTTTTTTTATCATAGAATTTTCTGTCATTTGCTGATTTTTTTTTTTTTTTCAAACGAAAATATTTTCCACAAAAAAGATTTTTTTAGAATTTGTATATTTAGACTGAACAAATTCATTTTATAACATTTCACAAATCAATATAAACAAGAATTTTTCTTTTTTTCTGACACATTGTTATTGTAATACTCAGCATTGTTGTGTATAATTCTACTCATCACTGTACTATTTGCTTAAAAAAAAGTAACTTGAGTATAAAAGCCATATATCTATGAGTACTTAAACCTTCATACAAGAAACGTAAATGTGTGTGCAGACAATATATTTGTCTATATACATACATAGATAAAAATGATTATCATTCCAATGTTGTACAAATTAGTGTTATAAAACGTTTCATAAAAGTTATGCGAAACATTTATGGTTTTAGGTTAAAGCAACGTATCATTCATTCATTTACTCACTCACTTAGCTCCATTTACTTGCACAACAGATAATAACTGAGGAATGGGTATGTATGTAATAAATGGTAAAGTTGTAACGACTTTTAGTATTAGTTGATGGGCAGCAGCAGCCGTATCAGTTACCAAACAGTTGCAGCCAAACTATAAAATAGAAAAAAGGCAGACACAAAATTAGAAAAACTTTATAACAAACATATACACTAACAGAAACCTAACAAAGTAGCGAAACAAGTACAAACTGTCGTCTACGGTATTATAACTTTTTAAGCTCTACCAAATAGTTTTTGTTTAGGGAAAACAAAAACTAAAATAAAACAAAAATATACATTTTTTTTTTAAGATTTATTTGTGGCATAGGTTTGAAGATGAATACTTAACACACATTAAATTAGTTAAGCTTCAAATTAGATAATTGATCTTTAAAATTTTTTAAATAATTAAAATTAATTAATTAAGCACAAATAAAGATTAATATTTTGTTTAACTTTTAAAATTTTATAAACCAAATCGATCATGAAATTATTTGAATTATCCAGAGAGGCAGTTTTTCATTTTTTTTATATACAAGGTGGGCCAAAAGAAGTCATCCGATGTTGTTTGGCTGTAATTTTTTTTTCTAAATGAAAAGGAAATGTGTGCCATTGCTCCGTCCTGTTGAAACCACATGTCCTCCAGTCCTAATTCGTTCAATTGTGGCAGAAAAAACTCGGTTAACATGGCCCTATAGCAAGCACCGTCCACTGTTGTCGTTTGACCAGCCTAATGACTCCTCCAGCGTGAACAGCGCACCATGCAGTCACTTTGAGCAGGTGTAATCCTCCTCTTGCATCACTCGTATATTTTCGGTGCCCCAGAAGCGATAGTTTTGCTTATTCACGTACCCGCTGAGGTGGAAATGAGCCTCGTCGCTCATTATGATTGTCCACTTCGATTATTCCGCGCTCTTGGGGAGTGTATCGCTCCATGGCTTGTTCACTTGTATTCTATATCTGTCTAGTTTACAAAAGTCAAAACAGATTTGACATTGGCCGCCATTTGCAAAAATAAGAGCATCTTCCAGTAGCATGACTTCTTAAAAAATCTATAACCGGAAAATTGATAAAATAAATTTTTCTAAAAGTAAAAGAGCCCAAGAAAAAATTCATATAAGGACAGTGGGCATTAAGGGTTAGAGCAATTTTTGATGGAATTGTGTTTAATAAATTTTTTTAATTAATTTAAAATTATTGTTATACCTTTTTAATAAATAAAACATCAAGAAAATTAATTAAATTATTTAATGTTTTCCATACAAATTTTCTAGATGACTAGATCGGTTGTGTTACAGCCGCCTTATTATATGAGAGTCGCTTTTATAGTCGATTTTGCAACAATCTAATACAAAACAAAATTTCACTGTTTTCATCACGACAACGATAATCATAATTATCCATATACAGGGTGGGCCAAAAGAAACCAAGGGGTGTAAAAGTTTAATAACTTTTTTGTTTATTAATTTTTTTTTATTTTTTTTTTCAGATTATATAGACAACACTTGGAGAATTTATAATGGAGAGGTTCACAACTGAACAGAGAACCAGAACAATAGAATTTTATTATTTAAACCAGAGATCAATTATTTTAACGCAAAGAGCATATCGTCGACATTTTAACGTCAGAATTTCGCCCTCTGAAGCGATGATTCGTTGCTTAGTTAATCGTCATCACCAACATGGCAGCGTAAGAGATTTGCCTCGAACCGGTAGACCACGTTTAAGTCGCACTGCGGAAAATATTGAACGAGTACAGCAAAGTGTTAACGAAGCACCAGAAACATCTGGCAGAAGGCGTTCTGCTCAGCTAGAAATGTCTCGTACGTCACTACGGCGCATTTTAATAAAAGATTTACAGTTATACCCATATAAGGTGCAATTGGTCCAAGAATTAAAACCCGCAGATCATCGGCAACGTCTAAATTTTGCAGTTAAATTTCAAGAGTTGGCCAGAAATGAAATCAACTTTATTGAAAATTTGATTATGAGTGATGAAGCTCATTTTCATTTGAATGGCTTTGTTAACAAGCAGAACTGTAGGTTCTGGGGTTCTCAAAATCCAAGAGCCATTCATCAACGCCAATTGCACCCCATCAGGTGTACAGTATGGTGTGGGATCACATCTGAAAATGTCATTGGGCCTTACTTCTTCAAGAATGAAGATGGAAGTGCTGTAACCGTAAATGGAGAGCGGTATCGTTTTATGATAGAAAATTTTTTACGACCTGCTCTTGAAAACAGACCTGGTATGTGGTTTCAGCAGGACGGAGCTACTGCCCATACTGCCCGAGACACAATGGCACTTTTAAGTCAACTTTTGGGAGAGCGAATAATTTCTCGAAATTCGGAAATTATTTGGCCAGCGCGATCGCCAGATTTGACAGCACCCGACTATTTTCTTTGGGGTTTTTTGAAGGAGCGAGTGTATGTGAACAAGCCAGAGACAATCCTTGAACTCAAGGCAAGCATTGTTGCAGAAATTCGAACGCTACAGCCACAAGTTTTGAAAGATGTTATGGAAAATGCTCTAAAAAGAGCCCATCAGTGCGAAGCTGACATCATTTTTCATACTTAGTGTAAAAAAATTTCCATTTTGTATATTATATAATCTGAAAGAAAAAATAAAAAAAAGTTAATAAACAAAAAAGTTATTAAACTTTTACACCCCTTGGTTTCTTTTGGCCCACCCTGTACTTAGACTGTTTTTTAGCCTTATAAATTAGTAGACTTCAATACCAAATATTATTGAATAAAACATTATGTAAATAAAACAAAAATTAAATATTTATTTAATGTTAAGTCTAGAAACAATCTTGCTACTATTAATTAACATTATCAGTATTACTTTATTCCATACAAAATTGTCACATCCGTTTAACCTCAAATACCCATACCATTCTATCACTAAACACTAATACAAACGTTTAATCATTACTACAAAAAGCTTTTTCCGTTTTCCATTAACAACACGTTAATTCAATATAACATTATGTAAATTCTGGTGCATACAAGCCAAGAAACTACATACATATATACTTTCACTCATACCAGCTAATGAAATTAAAAAAAAAGTAAAATAAAAACACAAGTACCCTCTTACAAAATAAACGACTACCCTGTATAAAGTTCAAGTAAAAACAAAATTAAAGGAGTTAAAATTAACGGAAGTTTGGGCAATAGTCGTTATAATTTATGATACTGAACTCGGCGTCATCAAATGACACAAACATAAAAAAAGAAAACACACAGAAAAAAAATAAAAGAAATTAAAAAGAGCCATAAATACTTGCACATAGCATATACTCGTATAATGTAAACCGAACAAGAACACTTACGGTAGTCAAGTGTAGCAACATAAAATTTAACAACTACGACAACAATGACAACAACAATATCTAAAAAAATTGACACTTAAATAATATTATATTGGCTACAAAAGTCATTAGTCTGTGTTGTATTATTTTGATTTTTTTTATTCTATTATTTTTCTATTTGCATTGGCGACAGTGTTTTATCGTTAAGATTACACTTAATAAAACCAGTTAGCATATTTCAGTTTAAAAAAAATTTAGCTATACCTCAACTTATTTCCATTAATTTTCTTTAATAAAAAAAATAGTCTTTTAATACTTTTCTTACTGCAATCCTTCCAAATTAGTCGCCTATTGAAATATTTGAACTTTTGTTACATATTTTATACGCTGTATAACAAAATCGTTTTTTTTTTTAAATAACAGGGTTCTAACAAGCTGATTATGCTAGATAAAATATAAAAAACATACACGTGTATCGGCGTTTTGAAAGCTTATATCTGGAACTATCTTAAAGTTCGTTTTCAATATTAAAATGTTGGTTGGGAAATTTATTTATTTATTCAGTTCAATGCTTACTGAGTTTTTTGTTTGAACATTTGAATCTTTTTTTAACTATTGATTAATAATTCTTATTTAGTCAATTGCTTTTACAAAATAAAGGTTCTATTTTTTTGCAAGAAACGTTGGGAGTTATCTACTGAGGATTCAGAGTAGCGTCTGATGAAATGGTCCATATAGATATGCTATCCCTTTCAGTACTTATTGTACTGAATAAATAACTCATGAGAATATTATGAGTAAAAGAATAAATTTTAAAACCAACACAATTTCTGGAATTAAGCACAAATAAAGAATAATATTTTGTTAAACTTTTAAATTCCAAATAGAAATTATTACAGATTTTTTAAAATTTTAATTGTGAATCAGGATAGGTAAATAGGTCAATTCCAAATTTTAGGTACATCCAATGTGCAGTAAAACTATGTAAAATATTACGAAAAATATTTTCGTGAAATCTTCAACCTCCTAACCCCTTTAATTAGTGGAAATTTTTTAAAACATAATTTAAACAAGTTAAATTTGGCTGTGCCGAGTTTATATACCCTTCACTGTGTTAGCGAAGTATTAATATTTTTCATTTTCCACAGCCTTCTAAAATATCAAAAACAGACAAAAATTAAGTGAGTGAAGATAAATATGCCGAGTTAAATATGTTTTAACGTAACCATTGAAGTTTTTTAGTATTTCTAAATACGTTTTGAGTATTTATGGTATATTTATCAAATATGTCTTACGTCACTAAATTTTTCTAAACATACTTTTAGTAGTAGTTTAGCGAATCGTCTAGATTCGTCTAGATTGGTAACCTACTGCTCAAATACTCAGAAGTTACTTTTTACTATTTAAATAATTTTTTTAAAGTTTCATAAACCTTAGTTTTGTTGTTCTCAAGGATTTTGACAGTTTCCGTCAAAGAAAGTTTAGAACCTACAGATTAAATTCCTTTTTGATTTTGGTAATTTTTCTGAGTAAAATCATGAATGATACTTCGGCAAAGTGAGGAGTAGAGAGTGTTGTTATTAAGCATTTTGGCAGTTTTCGTTTTGCATTATAAAATAAAAACTACGAATTTTTCAGAAAATGTTAAAACACTTCCAAAAAGTTTAGAACCTACAAATTAAATTTCTTTTTGATTTTGGCAATTTTCATTTGCAAAATCGGGAATGGTACCTCGCCAAAATGGAGAATGGTAAAAATCCCTCAAAGCAACAGCACTGGGTTATATGGAAATTTCAAAAAATAAAAATAGTCGAAAGTAACTTCTGAGTATTTTGGCAGTAGATTACAAATCTAGACGACCTCCCCTTTAATATGATATGTGTCCCATCAAAAACTTTTTGTAGGTTCGTTGGGAACAGCAAAGCTTTTGCAAAAGAAGTTCAGCCGTAGTGTCATTAAACACTATAATGCTACTGGTAATCCCAGCTCAGTCAATAATGAGAGCTCGAATATCATAATTACCAAGTTTTGAGGCCTTAAATGAAAAATAAATAGTTGGATTTCAGCAGCATGACACATCTCATTAAACAGTAAAATTTTCTGGAAATAAATTAGAGACGAACGGACATCCAATACGGCGAGGATGATCTGGCCAAGGCTAGATAGCAATCGCAGCAGGGATTTACTGGGACTCTAGAGAGATCAGCTAAGAAATGTGGTGGCTGTTGTAACAGGCCACTGAAATTTTTTCAACCATGCTAGAAAAATGTGCTTGTCATTAAACGACTACTGTAGAAGTCGCCAAGACGAGCATGAAGAGGAGACTGTAGAACATCTTCTCTGCCGGTGTCCTACTCTGGAGAGCGCTACCTACAGGGTCTCACTGCGTTATCGATTCGTTAGGAGTAGTAATTGGCTTAGGTGACGGACTCAGCATTTTATTTTATTCTTCTTATTAATTTCCTTTTACTTTTCTATTTCTATTGCTGTCCTTCTTCTCTTTCTCTAATACAGGTATCACAAAGGGATCATATCAGAAGACCCAAGTGAGCCCACTTTCTCTTTTTCTTATTTGGGCACCCCTGTATAACCTAACCTTACTTATCGTAAATTTTTTAAATATTTTGCCTCAATTTTACAATAGACTTAAAATCAGTTACTTTCATTCAAAAGTTCACTGAAATTCCTAAGTTTGTGTTATTCATAAAATTATTTCTAACTAGTTTTATTTTTTGATATAAGCACGGCTATCGGTATTAAGGGCTTTTAATTCATAAAGAAAAAGCAATTTATTAAGCATTAACAAAGCTTTTAGCTAAATCGAATATGAGTTAACAATTTCATGTAAACATGATTCGCTCTTAAAAATTTATAAAAATACATAAAAGTATATAAAATAATAATCAACACAATTGCTAACACATGCTGCCTACTATTAAGCCATTGTCCTTTTAACTGGCAGTATAAACTACTCATATTATGGGAAGACCAAGATTTTTACCTTAAATTGCATGACCAGTATAAATAAAAGTACTTCTGGTACCCTTGTTATCATTTTGCTTAGAAACATTTCTTACTTTCTTTTTTATTGTTCACCTTTTGAAGTCTCTTCTTTGTTAAACTATTGTGTAATACACAAAATAGTAAAAATAGAAACAAATAAATAAAAATAAAGAATTTAGAAAAAGGAAAAAAAGCAATATGGATTCATTTTATAAAACCATCCTGTCGTCTGGAGATTTTTTACTGCCAACTACTTAACAACTCAAACTGATTTCACAAATATGCCAACTGCTATTTTATGTCAACTCAAGCTTTAGAGTTAAAGATTTTTTTTTTTAATATGAAGAGTATGAGTAAAAGGCTAGCATTGTGAGATTTGAATAAGAAAACAAAAATTAAATGCTGCTGTTGGGTGAGTTTGGGTGTGGTCTGCCAGCGAAATGGAAAGAAAACCCAGTCAACAGTGAAATTCACCAAGTTTTATAAACAAAAGAAAAAAAACCAAAATAAACGACAATTGTTGGACCAGCAACAAGCAGTTGGTTCTTTATATGTTTATGTGTATTTATTTTTTGCTAATAAGCAAGTGCCCAACTAAGGAATTATATGTTTATATTTTATTTAATTTAATTTTTTTTTTTGTTGAAATGAGTGCTTAAGTGAAATGACTAGTTTTACTTTGCAAATCATTCAATTGTTAACGAGTATGCCTGCTGCCATTTAGCCATTAAGATAAAATATTTTTAAATTGAAATGTTAATAACAGCAAAAAAATATTTAATTAAATTAAAAATTGTTGGCTTCTGTTAATTATCTTGTAGTTTGGCCCGAGTTAATAGTTGTTCATCTCCACTTTTGCAAAATGAAAACAAAACAAATTTTAAATACTTTTTCTCTCATCTTGTATTTAATTTATATTTTTAATTAAAAATTTATAGCGCACACGTACAGCTTAAAAATTTATATAAAAATAAAGCAGAAATTTATAAAAATCTAAAATTTCGTTTGAATTTTTGATATTTCTGTGCCATTTTTAGAACCGATTGTTTTGATTATTTCCACAAATATTACAAAATATGTAAAAGCCCACCTAAAAAATGGTCAAAAATAGAGGTATTCGTTGTTTTCGACTCATAGCTTTGCTATTTATTGACCGATCTGGCTAAATTTCAATAGCAAATTGCAAACAGCAACAACTAACTAGTTGGTGTACTAAAATCTTCTGTGCATTGCCTAGGAATTTCGGAAAGCTGATTTCAACAACTTAACGGACAGACAGACAGACAAAAATATCTAAATTGTTTCTGCTATTTATAAGGATTCATAGCATATATACTCTATAGGGTGGCCCATGTGCGGTGTATATATATATACCCTTCTTACTTATAGTAAAAATGTATAATAATAGAACGATGTCTTAAACTGGCCATACAAACTCAAGTTAAATAGAATTTAAATTCAATATATGATTGATTGAAGAATGAATTTTTTTTAATTTAGAGATTTAATCATTTAAATTTATATTGAAATTGATTTTGTACGTTCCGAATTACACTTGATGTATTCATTACATCACATATTAGTAACTTCACAAATTGTTGAGCGAGAACAGAATTAGAATTAGAATTAGAATGAGCAGCAAGAACAAGTCACCTAATCACTGCCACCAAAATAGACCTATTGTGACAGCAAACCACAATCCAGTGTAATCGTTTTACTTAGCTAAGCAAAAAAAATTTAAAAATATTATAAGGTTGACCATAATAAATTGTTTATTCAGATATATTTAATAACAATTTATTTTAAATATTATTGATGTTTAAATTTATTTTAGTTGCATAAAGAGGGACCTCACTTTTATTTTTTTAATTATACTGAATAAACACTTTTCAGTTAATTAATGACTTTATAGTTTTTGAATTTTTAATAATTATCTAGTTTTTATTTTACTTTGTTTAAGCTATCATGAATATTTCATGATGAAATGGTTGTTTACTAAATGGCTCTTCTCACAAAAGTAAGTGATTCATTTTCTCAAATAAATTTATATATAAAAATATAATTTTAAAATCGCATTTTTCAAAAAAAAAAAAAAAACATTCTTTTTGTTGTAAAAGGTATAACAACTCAAAGGAACTCTTGCACAGCCAAACATTCAAGACCCTAACCTGTGGTCGTCTTATTCTAGTTCACTAACAGTTACTTTATAGCATAATCCTAACACCGGCTTCAAGTTTCATAAAGAGCACAAGTATACACTATTTTACAGTATGCATTTTTTGAATTGTTATGCTGGAATGTCTACTGTAAGTTTTCAAAAGTATTCTGAAAGTTTCCTCTTTTTTAAGATATATAAAATATATTAGTTAGTTTTATTTGACGTTTTTCTTTTAAATAATATGACTATTTTATTAAGCTTGAGGTCTTATCGATATTTCGTTCCAATTTGTGTAACTTCTTCAATTGGAGCGAAATATAGATATAAAAGTAAATTTTTGAAAAGTAGGACCTCAAGCTGAATAAAATATAAATATAAAAATTTTTTTTTAAATAATGTTATTGTATGTTGCGTCACCTGCTTGATTTAAAAGCTGGAACATCAGAGCAATTTTGAAAAAACCAAATACAGATTTGAAATTAGCTATTCGAAACACTTTTTAAACATTTTTAACTTGTTTTAGTCCAAAAGTTGATCTGAATTTGTGAACTTGTGTTATTTTTCATTTAGCAAATTACCTTTTATTAATCAAAATAAGTGATAAAAGACCTTTTTTAATCAAGTGATTTTTATATTAGCCTATTATTGGCTGCCTTTAAAATAAACACAATACATATAATTTTGATATCTTAAAATAAAATCATGTGACAATTTTATTAATATTTTTTCATTCGCTGCTGTATTATTAGATATTAAATATTCACACAAAACATTTATGGACGTACAATAAAATAAATTGTATGCTTGTATATGTAAATATTAATTATATGTATACTGCAAAAAAATATAATAATAAAATTAAAAAAAAAATATTAATTACAATTTTGTAAACATGCAAAATTAATAAATAATAGATTAAGGATAAAAGTCATGTGCATGAAAGAGAATATGTTAAAATTTAATTATTTTATACGACAATATTTAAATGCTTCAAGCGTAAAGTATGTGTGTAAGTGTGTGGAAAAAGTGTTATAAAATACAAAAATTAAATTAACATTCTAAAATGCTGAAAATGAAAAAGTAACAAAATGAAATAAAATTTAAAATCAAGGTTTTAAAGTCGTACCCATAAAAAAATATTTAAAAGAGAGAAAAACAAAATAAATAAAAACAATAAAAACATATAGACAGACAAAAAGACAGACAGACAAACACACAAAAATGCCACCAATAAAAATTTGCATTTATAAATTTATCGTTTTGCATGTTTTATGAACAGCAACAAAGTTTGTCATATAAAAATAGAAAAAAATTATTAAAAAAAAAAAAAGAAACAAATTCAGAAAATATCAACAAACAATAATAATAAGAGCAACAGCACACAACAAAAACAATTATAATGGTTGCAAAAGAATGTAAAAAGTAAAAAAAAACTGAAAGAATAATTTTTTTTAAACAGTGGCAAGAATCGACCTTTAAAATAGAAAATTCTTTGCCATAGAAGTTATAAGAAAATAGTTATTAAACAAACTAAGTTAATAAACAACATTTATGATACTCATTAATTATTTCAATTAAAAAAATTGTTCTATTAATTAAATATTAAATTAAGTCAATTTTTAATAGAAAAATTATCTTAAAATTTAATTTAAAATTAGGAGATTAGAGAAAATTTGTATTTTGAAAATATTCTCAACATATTGAACTAGCTCGTCAATGTCCTTTTTATATGTCCCAAATACTTGCTTGACAACCATCGTAACTAATGCTATACGATATTAAATCCCTAAAAAAATCTAGTAGTGTTTTTGATTAAGAACTTTATTAATTTATTTGTTTATACTTTTGCATTAATTGTAGTGTTAAATATGTAACTGCTTTCTTTAATTTTTTTTTTTTTTCAAAATTTACATATCCTTAATATTGACTCAATTCTGTTTTGAATAACAACATTATCAATTAATTTATTATTTACTATCCGAAACCACCTAAATCTAAATAACGACATGAGTAATACGGCCATTGAATTTCTCGTACAAAAGAGATATTGTTTCCTTGGCTGTGTGGCAAGTGGCTTTTGGAACCACCAAAATTTTTTTGTTACCTCGCGATAGCAAACACCATTCATGGTAACTGATTGACCGACGTCTGACGCATTATAGCAAAGAGCAGCAGCAAACTGGGTAAACATTAACAAATGTTTTCATATTTCCTATAGATCCTATTTTTGAAATTTTCACACAATTCTCCCGATTGTGGACACTCTTGGTCGATTATGCTGGCCCATCTTCTTAAAAGTCTGTAACAAACTTAACGCGCTGCTTAATTGTGTAGCTCTTCATGGTTAAACATCGTGTAGTTGTAGCTAAGGCACGGTTGAACATTACATTTGACGGCTCGAAAAAAAAAAATTAAAATAAAAGTTTTTAAATTTTTAAAATTATATTTCTTTATAATGATATAATAAAACATAAACAATCTTTCCATATCGCCTCAGAACTAGTGAGTAAAAGCATTGGCTTAACCATAGTCCAAACGACTATTTTTGTAAAAATTTTAATTTTAAGTCTTAATTCCGTAAATCATAGTCTTTAAAAGAAAAAATATTTAAATCAAGCATTTGTGGAAGTAGTCGAAACACTGTTAACGACTCTCTATCCAAAAATGAATTCATTTTTGTTTACAAAACAGTATGCAAATATTGAAAGCAAACAATAAATAAAAAAAAAAACAAACAAACAATAACAAAAACCAAAAAATATAAACATAAATGTCCAAACTAAGCAAAAAGTATTCATTTATGTTTTATGTTAATGAGAATATTTAAAGTGAATGTATGCGGTATATATGTATACTAACACATACATATATTTTTTATACTACAATACGTTTACATTTATAAAATATTTGTTAGGTAAGAATCATTAGATGCATGTACAAACAGTGATGGTTAATTTTCAAAGAATAGTTTTATGTGAAAGATATTCTAAAGTTAATATTAAGTACTATTACTCTGTGAGATTTTTACCATTCCCCATTTTGCCGAGGTACCATTCTCGATTTTACAAAAACTAAGAAGGATTTTAATCTGTAGGTTCTAAGCTTTATTTTATGATGCAAAACGGAAATTGCCAAAATCCTTTAGAGCAATGGTACTGGGGTTTATGGAAATTTAAAAAAAAAAAACTATAAATAAACCAAAGTAACTTCTGAGTATTTGAGTGGTAGATTATAAATGTAGACATTCTCCCCTTTTAAATGATAAGTGTCATATTGCGTAAATTAAATTATTTTGTTAAAAAAAGTTGGCATAGTAGTTTGCATAGTCTGTGCGAAGATATGTGGCAACGTTCTATGAGTTAAAGTGAGCATGTGTAAAATATATTAGAGAAATCGATTTTAAAATATAATTTTAATTAACAAAAGACCCATTTCGATTGCTTTTATTTAAAAATAATAAACTTAAAAATAATAAAAAAAAAACTTAAGATCTTAAAAAATTGTTTTTATTTAAATTTTCCGATATTTCGACTTTCTTTTGAAGGTCTTCTTCAGGGAAATTTATTTTTATAAAAATAAAGACCTTCAAAAGAAAGTCGAAATATTGAAAATTTTAAATTATTTTTATAAAAATAAATTTTCCGTGAAGAAGGCCTTCAAAAGAAAGTCGAATTGTAATTCGAATTGTAACTAGGAACTGGGCTACACAATAGATCTTAAAGGTCTTAAGCTTGATTATAGCCCATAGTGATACTAATAATAATAATAAGTCGAAATATCAGAAAATTTAAATAAAAAAAATTTTTTAAGATCTTAAGCTTGATTAATATTAAATAATAATAAATTTATAAGATCGAATTATTTAATAAAATTAATAATAAAAAAATAATAAAACAAATTTAAAAATAATAAAAATCTAATAAAGTAGCCATTGAAATAAATAAATAAAAATTCTGAAATAGAAAATTAAAATGTAAAAGAAAAGAAAGAAATGAAATTAGAATATTTCTATTCTTTTGTAATATGTTAATTGAGAAATTTTGCTTATTTAGTTCAATTAATACTTTGTTAGTTTTTTTTATTTTCTTGTTTATATTTTTTTTTTAAATTTTTTGTTTACCTATTGACTAAAATTCTCATTCAGTCGATTGGTATAACGAAATAAGTATTCAAATCTTTGGTCAGGAATTTAACAAGACTTGGGAATAATCTACTAATGATTCAGAGTAGCTTCTGAAGAAATAGCTGTACGGATATACTTTACCTCTTAGTACTTATTATACTAAGTAAACAATGTTGCGAAATTTTCGATTGGAATTGAATACGAATAAAGATTAAATTTTGTTATTCATTATTTTGGTTTTCACTGTAGCGTACATGAATATGCAACAACATTTAATGTACTAAATGCAACTAAATGTACATAAATATTTTTCGATATACTATAAAATGTATAAAATAAAGCATAATTTTCATTATATTTTGTTTTGATTCTGTTTTTGTTATTTTTGTTACTTTTTTAATAATTTATAACACAAACATTTGTATTAACATGACTTTTTGGTATTTGACCAGTTTTTTTTTTCATATCACACATGCACTCACAAACATGTTCAAGTATAACTGCATGCTTTTCTGCTTGACTTTATATTGCATGTGAATGTGTATGTAAGCACATGATTACAAAAAGTATTTTGTATACGAGTTTTTGTGTTTATAAAAGAAATGATAAATGCGTCGGCATTTTGTTAGCAACATTATGTGGTTTACAATTTACATAATTTAACATAAATTTTTATTTATTTCCACACAAACCCGTACTCCGCTTTCTCAATCGCAAACGACATTTCCTTTTTTTTTTTTTTTTTTTTTTTTTTTTTTAACCTCCTCTTGTCTTTATGAATATGTTAAGGGATTGCGTATAAAATTGTATGATTGTGTATGTATGTCTATTCTGTGCAAACATGTTAGTTTTTTGATATTTTGCATAATGGTATCATTTGTAATAACTTTAGGAATATACGAGAGACGTACAGAAAGTTATTTTTTTTAATACTAATTAGTTACACGGAAGTCAATAGATTAGACGATTCTAAGTTAGAAAAAATACAAAAAATTGTTTAAACGAACATTAAGAAACATTTAATTATTTAAAAGTTCTAAACTTACCGAGTTGCTATATATTTTATGCAGAATTGGAAGATTTTTAATTTTATGTTTACTGTTATCTGCCTTGAACATCTTTTCTTGGAATTTATTTTTAGTATGATATTGACATTTAAAGATATTTTGAAATAGAAAAAAAAATTATTATTTTTATAGATTTCTTTTTAATTTTCTTAGTAACCTTACTTGCGATAAATGTTTTTTGGTTCTGATTTTGTTACAAAATATTCCCAGCCAAAAACTATTCTTCTCTGAATAACACCCTTTATCACTTAAAAAATAATAATTAACATATTTTAGGTGCTCTAGAAGTCAATTAAATCACAACCTCTTTCGTATACGATTTCATTAGCATTTAAGCAACACAATAAAAACGCTATACATAATCTATAATATTTTAACAAAAATATCGACATATGTGACGCGCAAAATAGAAAGGGACCTAAGGGTAAAAATCGGTTTTAAAGATTTAAATACGTGTATCTTTGGTGCACTTCACTTTCATAAAACGGTCATATCTCTGGGAGGGAACACTTTTGGCGCATGGGATCGGTCTCATTCGATGCTCAGATGTTGTCCACATCAAAAAAAAAAGTGAAAATTGATTTTTTTTTTACCCTTAGGTCCCTTTCTCTATGCGCTGTCACATATGTGGTATTTTATAGGTTACTAGATGATTTTGCCCAGTCTAAAACGGCCCGGTTCTTTATTACGTGAGTAGCGTAATAAACCACTTTTTAAAGAAATCTGCTTACAAATAGAATTTTAATTGTGAAAAAACCATCCAAATAAATACAGGCAGTCACTATCTACTTAATAAATTATTTCACGTCTTTGCTAGGATTATTATTATAACCAAAGTGGTAAATAAAATATTTCAAAGCATAATTTCAGAATCGAATCAAGTACGAAAATATTTATATCTTTTTAAACAATGGCTAGTGAGAATCATTGGAAATGGGCATGGCCTTTTTTTTTAAATATATATATGACGACCTTCTTTGATGTATAGAAACTATATGTAAAAAATTTCTGATTGAAAAACAAAAATTTTTATAGTGACCAAACAAACAAATAGAAAATTTATTTTGTTTATCATACACAGATTAGATGCTTCTTAGCTTGAGAGAAAAGTTTTCACAAGAAAAAAACTTCCTTTCAATGACACGCTAGTATTAAATTCATTAACTTTTTTCAGAAGTAGAAGGGTTTCCAAACTAAAGTTATAGTGATTTCTCTACTCCTTTTTCCTTAGTTTTTTTGCTGGGATTGTTTCATTACTGTTGTGTTATGTAAAATAGTGTTCTTTTTATTATATGACTTTGTCACTATTTTTCCTTTATAGTTGAGCGTAAATGCATAATGACTTTGTTTGTTTAATTTTGTTTATAAAAGGCTACCCTATCTTTGAGAAAAGTAACACTGTATTGAGTGAAATTAAACATGCACAAAAAAGTGATAAGGTTGTTAGCAGTAATTCATAACACATTCTTGTTGGTAAAGCAGCATAAACAGGACTACTTGATTTTTTGTTGTAGACAATAGGAACTTCCTAAAGTTTCAGTAATTTTGCTAATTCAATTACTGACCATTTTAAAGGCATAAACATATTTTTATCTGTTTACTTTAGAAATGATAAAACAAAATTAGGCTTTGCTTTATGCTGCTACCTTATTGAAAGAAGAACTAGACCGAGAACTTCTTACTGTAATCCTTAAGATATGAAAACCGGTATTTTTATTGAATTATACTAATAATTCATGTTTTTGTGTATTTCTTAGATGCTTTTTGACATTAAGTTCTTTGTGCACAAGTTCTTTTAACACCATTATATTTTTAATTAGTCATGAGACATGTTCCAGCATTTTCTCCAGGGTAGTTTTATCAGTTTTTTCTTAGCATTACACTGATTTGGACTACATTGTTGGACTACACTTTTAAGACTTAAATAAAACTATACGAGTAACATTTCCACAATTTTTTAAAATTATATTATCATGACTTTTGAATTTAATTTCTAATTTAGTTCTATTTTTATATAGCTTAAAGTCGGCATTCTGTTTAGGTGAGGACCCGTCTTTTTCTTTTTCTCCTACTTCCTTTAATTTTTTTAACGTATCTCTACCTCCATTATTCTTTAGTAGAGAGCCGAAATAAATCCTATGCATCCTAATGAAATTTTAATTGTGAAAATCACTGATCTTAGTTATTTATCGCGCGTTCATATTTATTTTTTCCTTCTGCTTTTCGCTGTTTACCAACCACTGTTTTTACCATCGTTATTGTAGTTTTTTTTCTAGTCTTTATTGGCTTTTGTGTTAATCATTAAATATTCCTTTTTTGTTGTTACCCAGTAAAAATTATTTATTTAAGGGCAGCTTTTTTGAAGCAAAATATATATTTTAATAGTAAATTAAAGATTTTTCTTGAGCCAAAGGGGTTTTGAAAAAATTTTTATATTAAAAATTTGTTCTCCAATTTGTTTAGGCTTTAGTAGAAAAGAATAGAATTGAAAGAATAGGAGACGAATTTATTAAAAACTTTTAGGTTGAATAAATACCTATAATAATTTTAAAATATATAAGGCTGGCATAACACTGGTCGACAAAAAAAACTTTTTGTGTGTAACATGAAAACTTTTGTCTTGTTATGTTTAGGACAAGGATATGGATAATATAAATAAAATTAGAATGCTTCCAATACGAATAGTTTTTTTGTAATTAGATGTTATATAAATTTAGAAAATTTGAGATTTTGTTAACAAAAGTAAGTTATTTTATTATGTTACAGTATTAATTTAAATAAAATTTTATGATTTTCTGCTGTATTTTGCTTCAGGTACATCTCGTTGTAATGTCCAACAGTAATCCGCTAGCATACGTGGACTCCACTTGCCCTGGTATCGTTTTTCCATGGTAGAAATGTCTTGGTGGAATCTTTCACCATGTTCATCGCTGACGGCGCCCAAATTTTCAGGAAAAAAGTCTAAATGTGAATGAAGGAAGTGTATTTTCAATGACATATTGCAACCCAAAGCCTTATAAGCAGATAGTAGCTCCGCGACAATAGTTTTATAGTCATTTGATCGGTGATTTCCTAGAAAATTAAAAGTTACTTTCATGAAAGATTCCCAAGCAGATTTTTCCAAATCACTGAGTTTTTCTTTAAATATGTCGTCTTTCATCAATTGTCTAATTTGTGGGCCAACAAATATGCCCTCTTTAATTTTTGCCTCACTCAATTTAGGAAACTTTTCCTTCAAATATAAAAAGCCGTCACCACTCCTGTCCATAACTTTCTGGTGGTTCTGGTACAGGTAGTTCCTCACTATAAGGGATCGGTCTTTTAGCAGATGGCAGGTCAGGATATGTTATTTTATTTTTTGTTTTAATTGTGATACCTTTCGTATCAGTAACACAAAAATAACAATCAGATGAGTGATTCGTTGGTTCTGTCCAAATTACGGCGATTGCAAATGGCATAGATCGAGATCTCCTCGCCCATCCAGTAAGAAGACCAACACATGTAACACAGCAGATGTGTGGAACCCACGCTTTGTCTTGCTGTCCGACGGCAAAGCCAAAATACTGTTCATATAGCTTAGTCACTAATGGTGTCAAATTCCTTCGCTGAGTTTTAAAAGTAATGTTACCACAAATATAACAAAACCTGTCAGGATCATTTTTGCACTTTCTTGACATTATTTAACAGTCGCTTAACTCAATAAATAGAAAAAAACACTATACTATTCACATAAATAAAATCTCTGAATGCAAAAGTGGAACAAAAATGGTTAATTTTAAATTTTACGGGTAGTAGCTGTAACACAAAAACTAGAACTGATGGAATCAAAATAAATACGGTGACAAAATGAGGGTATTTAGGTAATTCCAAATTGGTAAGTACCTTTCTTGTTACAAAATTTTGTTGACCAGTGTAATTAATCAAAAAAAAAAAAAAAAACCGCTAAAATGACTTAAGTAAAAATTGACTTGCTATCACAAATAAGTCAGATATAATTAATTGATGCTTAGACGGGCTGGGGTCTCTCATATTTAATGAAATCTCTATAAAAACAACAGTGTTTGATAAAACAAAAAAAAAAAAATAAAAAAAAAATGTAGAGCTTTTTAAAATTATAGCCATCTGTAGTGAATATAAATAGAATTATTATTTTGTTTGTTTCTTTGGTTTTCCAACGGCTTTATCTAAAATTCGACACATTTAATCGCTATACCTTAAGAAAGTTCGCCATTTACTTTTGCGACAAGCACACTCATTTTTATGTCCACACACACATTTCAGATTTTTTAACACACCACTCTTCATAAGCAAGTGTTCCTATACTTAATTTAAGCCTGAAATTATGTTTTGAAATATGTCATTTACCACTTCAGTTGGCGTCTCTGCTAATAATGCTAGCAAGAGCATGAGACATTTTATAAAGTAGTCAATGGCTGTATTTATTTGGATAGATTTTTTAATGATTAAAACTTGTAAATAGACTTCTTAAAAATTGGTACATGTGCTCTCTATACCCTAAGGATACTGATTGAGGTGCCAGGTGAGACGGGGCAAAAACCTTAATTGATATAATAAAATATAAGCGGTTTTTCTTTATTGCCTCTCAGTCAGTCCTCCTACTATATAAACACTCGCTGGCATAATCTTATCTTTCTATTTTTTTTTATATTAACTTTCCAATTTTTTTTTTGCTGGGTAACTGACTCCTTTAGCTTGTAATTTTGTTTTATAAATTGTATACTTTTATTATAAGTTCTTCATGGTTGTGGTTATTTTTGCTTGCAAATAATTGATAATTTAATTTATTTAAGTGGTAATAGCAGAATGCCTGTAAAGCACACATAAAATAAACACAACAGTGTTATATATGATACCAAAAAAAAAAAAAAAACAATAGCAACCAATAATCAACCCAACCATGTGACCAAGCAAACAACCAATAACCATATGTGTGCTGTGCATACAGATGAGTAAATATGCCACACAAAGGCATGAACGCGCGTATCCTTATGTATGTGTGACTCCGTGTATGCAAATTATTTTGTGTGTTTGAAATTTTTTTTTTTCAAAATATATTTATTTTCCTTGTTTATTGATGGTACGTAATTAGTGTGATTTTAAAATTGTTCTAGTAAATTCCTTTAATGTTTTAATTAGCTTAAAGAAATAGCAAAACTTCAATTAATTGCTTATTAACATTTTAATTTAAATGTAACTTTTAGAAAATTTAAATAAAAACTATTGCTTTGTAATATTTAAAATATTTCTGAAACCAAATTTATTTCCAGGCCAAAAAAAACCATATGCAAGCGCATTCAGTAAAGTTCTTTCACCCACATAACGATCTACAAAATGAGCCCTTTCTTTAAATGTACCTAAATAATTATTTGCAGAAATTAAAATCATAAATTTTGAACAAACCGGGAGCCAAATATACTCTAAATTTAATTTAAAGAAATCAAAAAAAACTAGAATGTTAAGAAGATTTCATAGAATATTTGAAAAGGATGGTTTTATAAAGGCCTTTAAATTTTAATAAACAGTGAAAAACACATTAAAAATATTTACCACTTCACCAAGCAGCCGCTGCCTTTCCTTAACAAACTGTTTTTCTTAAAGAGACATGACCAAAAGGATGCAAAAAAAAAAAGAACTACAGAATGGTTGAAGACAAACAACAAAAAAGTAAAAGAAGAGAAAAACGTTAATGCTAAAATGATGACAAGCATATTTACGCCTAAATGGAAAATAACATCACCAGCAAAATTAAAAAAAAAAAGATAGAAATTTCTTTCAGGCAAAAGAAAAAATACCAACAATAATTTCTTGCTTCTCTCATTCTCAAGACTATTAAAATTTAACTACACGACAACGAGACGTAAATGTTCAATTTAAGCAAATAATGAAAATGCGTTGACATTTCTTTGTTTTTTATTTTTGCATTATCTACTGTTAAGGCTGCAAACATGAAAAATTATTGGAATGGTGAAGGATATTTTTACAAAAAAATATTTTTTAGCCTTGAACAACAAGGCTTTACCATGCATAAAGGCATATCAGTATTAAAAATAATTTTTTTTTTAATCATCAAGATTTACCTATAAAATTGTGTTTAAAACTTTTTATTTATTGATCCAAAAAAAAAAAAAAAATTACTTATGCTTTTATCCAAAAAAAAATTAATGTAGACTTTAAAATAAATTTTTTTAAAAAATTATATGAAAAATTTCCTTAACGTTGACATTAAAGTCTACATTAATTTTTTTGGATAAGGGGGTTAGATTTTAAAGTAAAATTAATGAAAAATTTCCGTAATGTTGAATTTAAAGTCCACTTTAAACTCTTTTCATTGAAATTTCTTAATTTTAACTCTTTAAAAAATTCATAACAGTTTTTAAAATTTTTTTATTTTGCTGAAATAAAAAGTACTTGTAGCAGGCCTGTATAAAATCTATGATGCAGACTTATTTTTATGGCGCCATAAAAAATATAACGACGTGCTGGACGTGGCGCATTAAAAATGTACTAAAAAACCTTCAAAATAGACAGCCACTTTTTTTTCATTTTTCTTCACTTTATATTTATTTTTATAGTGAAATGAAAAGTATGATAATAAAAATATTTAAAGTCTTTCCAACATATAGAGTCATTTACTTTGATTTTAAAAGTTCAACTTGAACTTTAAAGTTGACAAGGATAGCCGTTAATCGATAGGTAAACAATTTTTTTATTTTTGTGTGATTTTGAGGAGTAAACTTAAGCAAATTAGTAAAGCTTGGTACTTCCAATATAGGAGCTTTTACGCAAGGCCCAATATTATTATTATTGAAGCAGATTTTAAGATTTAATATACAGCCTAATCCCCAACTTCTCACGAATCTCATAACTGTTATAGAGCCTCTAACTAGGTACCTCTTTCAGCTTATTCCCATCTCTAAGCAAACGCATAGAGTATGTTACCACGGTTGCTGCCTTTCTCAATAGACACCACAAGAATTATCAACAACGCATTAATGCTACTCATGTAGTAATTATTTTAAAAATTACCCATTAGCAGCCTAATGAAGAATTTCGTGAAATTTCAACATCTTGCTAAATATACTTGGCGTTATTGAGCCTCTTTAACTTATGCATGTCCACTTAGGCTCTTTAGCAAGTCAGTAGATTACTTCCAACATTTCTAGGTAAATATTAGAACCTTTACAAAACACAATTCTGGAATTAAGTACAAATAGAGATTAATATTTTATTTAATCTTTAAAAAAAAAAAAAATTGTTTTTAAAACCTTTTAAAGGGTATTTTTTTTATAGACGTATAGAACTTTAAGTTGACATTACTGTTCACGATGGCGACTGATTTAACAGCTGTCAAGTGATTTATTCTCAGTTTGGCTTGGCAATTTATCATGAATAGACTCACGCCTGAACAACGCTTGCAAATAGTGCAATTTTATTTCGAAAATAATGGTTCTGTGCGGAATACGTATTTTACGAATTTTGTTCAGCGATGAAGCGCACTTCTGGCTGAATGGCTACATCAACAAACAAACTGACGCATCAACAAACAAAACACCGTTACATCCAGAAAAACTGACTGTTTGCTGCGCTTTATGGGCTGGTGAAATCATTGGTCCGTACTTCTTCAAAAACGATGATGGCCAGAACGTTACCGTCAATGGTGATCGGTATAGAGCCATGATTACTAACTTTTTCATTCCTGAATTGAACAACCATGATGTCCAGGAGTTGTGGTTCCAACAAGACAGCGCAACATGTCACACAGCTCGTACCACAATCGATTTATTGAAATACACGTTTGATGACCGCCTAATTTCACGTTTTGGACCTGTGAATTGGCCTCCAAGATCTTGTGATTTAACACCGCTAGACTACTTTCTGTGGGGCTATGTAAAGTCATTGGTCTATGCGGATAAGCCACAAACACTTGACTATTTGGAAGACAACTTTCGCCGTGTTATTGCCGATATACGGGCACAAATGTTGGAAAAAGTCATCGAAAATTGGACGTCCAGATTGGACTATATCCGAGCCAGCCATGGCGGTTATATGCCAGAAATCATATTTAAAATGTAATGCCACAAGATCATTTTTCGGATAAATAAAATTCATGTCAATCGAATAATCCATCGTTGTTTTATTGCAATTTAAAGTTCTATACGTCTATAAAAAACACCCTTTACTTTATCAAAGTTTAATTTTAAATACCCATTTCGCACTGTTCTTAAATCTTTAAAGAGTTTTCATAATTTTTTTTATGCTCAAAAATGTTCATCGCTGGCGGAAGAAAGTGAAGCAAAAACAAAACAAAAAAATTATTTGTTTGCTGTTTTCAATGCCAGACGCGTAAAATGTCAAGGGTTTTAATATGATTAATGTTATCGAGAGCATTTGCTGCAACATACTAATACAGCAATGAGTAGTTTCCTTTTTAAAGAATATTTTTTGGCAAAATGTTTACACGTCTTGAATACTTAACTAAGGCGAAAACCAGAAAAGTATTCATCTTTTACCATAAATACTAACGAATTTACAAGACATCACACCACACCTCCGAAGAATACTTTATTGTTTTGTCTTGGCTGTGGTGTCCCTACCCAATAGGTGGTCGCAGATATTATGATGTTTTACATAATACATAACTACGACTATTTTATTAAAAGAAATGCTTTTACTTACGAGTAAAAATTTTATATTTATGTTGACTGCATGCAACCATGCATGATAACTAGCATCATAGCTGCGTACCCGTACACACAATCAGTTTAGTCGGTTCTTGCCAATGACTTTAAATGTATGAGTGTGGTGAAATGCATGTTATGCTATTATCCACTTTTTTTGTTGTTGTTGTTGTTGTGTGACTCTGACATTGGCATTCAGATTTTTGGCGTCTTTTCATTTTCTAAATGCAGATGACTTATGCTTGTTGTCAACCCAAGTTTAAGTAGTATAATTTACACAAAATTATTGGTAGACATTTATGGCAGACATAAAGAGTGCTAAAGATTGTTGTAGCAACATGTAGCAGCAACAACAATTTATTTTTTTAACTATTCTTAAGGGGTTTTTAATACAAAATTATATATTTATATAAGATGAAGAGACGAGAGCGTTAAGGCTTAAACTTGAATCTTTTTTTTTTTTTTTTGATATTTAAGAATAAGCTGAAAGATCATTAAGCTCAGTTGAATGATAAAAAAGGAAGGCAAATTCATAATATTATTATTATTCTGATCGGTAAGATTTAATATGCAGTTTAATTTTCAACTAAAATAATTCAATACTTCTCATGAATCTTATTATTGTTGTGGAGTTAGTATCCCTCTAATTAAGAAGCGCATTTTACGATTTCTCACTTCTGGGCAAGCGCATACACTCAAACAAAAAATTACCACAAACAGTGTCAATAATGTTTGCGTTCACTTTGACAACAATTTTTTTCTAGATATAAAAAAATTTTATAACAAAAAATTTTAGTCCTCTTAAATTACTTAATAAAACCTAAGCAATTTTTCCATATTGCAACGCCCTTTTCTACTTGTTTCTAATTTAAAACCCTACGGAAACAATGTTAATGTCTGAATTGTCTAAAACTACAACAAAAGCAATTATCATAAAAAAACAGATTCTTGAATTTTTAAATTAAAAAAAAAAAGTTAAATTAAAAGAAAAAAATATAAACAACTTTTGCCATCAATCTTAAAAACAAAGAAATAAACAAACCTTTTGATTAAATTAAAAAAATATTAAAAATTCAAATGCATTCCGTTAGAAAAGGGCAAATAAAGTTTTCAAATAAAGACAACTTTTTATCACCAAATTCCTTTTACGGAGGCAACAGAAAAAAAAGAACTCTGACACTTTTAACTGTTTCAAGTCTCCAAAGTCAAATTAAAAAAAAAAAAAGTGTTGGGTTTCCTCACATGCAACAGAACTGGTTGGTTGGTTTTATTTTGTCTACTACCAAAAAAATAAAAATTAAGAATACAAACGGGAAAACAAAGTTTCGTCTCAAAGTGAATTCAAACAAACAAATTAAAATTATGCAAATTAACTGAAAAAAGAACAAACCAAATACAAAAAAAAAAAAAAAAAGGAAATAAACAAAATCAAAAACGTAAAAGTTATAGCTAGAGTAAAAGGATTCATTTATTGTGGCATGTTTTTCTTTAACTAGAGTCACGTACATTTACCACTTTAACTCAGTTAGGAAAATAAACAAAATTATAGCAAAAGAACAAATAAATGTCTTCTTTTTTTTCTTTCCTTACCAACTGGTATGTCTTTTCCATTGGTACCAGAATGTGTCCTTGCAGAGGAAGTTGAAAACGAAAAAGTAATTTTCATATGACAAACATTCTATTTGCTTTTCTAAACAATTTTTTTTAAGGAAAAGTTTCATACGCCAACCATTATGATTCCACAGAAGAAAATATGACAAACAAACAAAAAAACAAGGAACAGTTAGTTGTCTGTGCTGGAAAAATTATGGCACATTGAAAAAGACAAACGCAAACAGTTGACTTAAATGTTCTTAAAATTTTGAAAACATTTACGTAAATGTAACTAAATGTATTATTTGCATAAACGATTTAATCGAATTCCAATGCAAATTCTATAAGCAAAATTTTATATTTCCACCCATAAACACAAAATACATTCAAATACACTTACATGCTTACTGAGGGTTATATTAAGTAAACTTATTTAAAAGGAAAATAAAGGAAAAACTAACGATGCTACTCAAACCATTATCCAAAAACAACAGAAAAAGCCAAAAAAGGTATCTATTTATAGAAAACAACAACAAGAACTTTGACTTTTTCTCTGCTGAGGTCTAACTACAAATTTGTTGGTGTGATTGTTTGTGCTTTGGCATTTGTTTATGTGTTCGTTTTATAAAAACTTAAGCAAAGGTCTCGCGGCATTTAAAATACCTTTTTTAAATGTTATGTTTGGTTTTTACAACAAGAAATGTAATAAAAAATTAAGAAAAACTTATCAGCTCGGGAACTGGAATTTTTGTAATAGAAATCACTATTTGAAAAATATTTAAAGGAATGAAATTTATTATTTAGATGGTATTAAATATTAAAAACTAGATGTTTTACTGGTCTCGAATGGTCTGTTCCTTTCTAAAGAAGTTGGTTTCTTTAAAGTAGAGAAATTCTAAACGGATAGAATTTTAAATATGAAAAAAACGCATCCAACTAAATACAATTATTCACTAGTGTTTCATGCCCTTACCAGCATTAGCAGAGGCTTAAATTAAAGCATTGAATAAAATATTTCGAAGCTAAATCTTTCGAACCACATCTTTATACACAATGGTGAATTAAAATCGTTATGACAAGTGTCATATTTCAGACAAATAAGCAAAGAAATAAATAAGCAAACAGAAAATTAATTTTATTTGTATAGATAATGAAAATTACGATTTAAAATGGCATACCCACATGAAAATTAGGTTAAGCTTAACAGACAATCCAAATAATATGAACGAGTGGAATACAGATGAAGAAAGATAGAGATATAGATAGAGAAAGAACTGCACAATAGATCTTAAAGGTCGATTAGAGCCCTTGATGGTAATAAAAAAAGATAGAACTCCGGGTTATTTAGGCATACAAGAGAAATTATCTAGAACAGAGACACTAGCGGACCTTTCCAGGATATTCTGAAAGCAGAGGTAGTGGTAGCACAGAATATGTCGGTGAGTATGTAACGTGAGTACCTGCCCGAAGGCCCTAACTCACGGCGCTCTTAAAGCACTGGTGAATACAATGCGTCTACCAACGCCCCCATATATAAAACACATATGAGTACCAATTCGAGACCATGCTATTTGGACATGGCGTCCCCCTTGGGTAGGAGCGGAGCCCATCTAAAACTCCTTCCGATCTATGGGTCGCAGCACCCGGTTGCAATGCAACTCCACACCGAGCAGAAGCTCTCCCCGCTTGGGTACAACCACAGCCACCACGTAACTCCCCGAAGGGCCTCACCATGGCCAGGGCAGAACCAAGGTTCTGTGGGCCCCCAGACGCCCGTGGTACCAGATTTAAGTCTCCGGTCAGACCTCGTAGCAGACTTGCTACTACCAGTTGAACTCAAAACAGTTCGGGACTGGTGGCCCCCGTAGTGGTAGCACAGCCAGATATCTTAGAACATCTTTTTAACAACTGTTTTTAGTATTTTACTTTACCATAAATATAACTGTTTGTGCTACCTATGATCGCCGCTGGATCCCTTTTCGTATTGACAAATATGTGTGATTGATACCTTTGGGTAGCTGCTAGAGAGCAGGAATGCATTAAAGAAATAGGCTGGCTTTCAAATTATCAAGTTGATCTTAGAGAGATCTACTATTGATGCTATGAAAGTTCTTGTGCAGACAGCAAGTCAGACAATAATTAGTAGAAAATACGCGAAGCCCTACTGCATAGTAGTGTGACTAGATATAAAAAATACAGCTAACAATACATGCTGGGAAAAAAATTATGAACGTACTATGGACACTAGCTATTCCAGCAGAATACTTGGTGGTTATATTGAGGAACTATTTTGGTGGACATAGCCTCATTTACAACACATATGAAAGTAACAAGAAATAACCGATTACACGATTGAGACTAAAGGCTATTGACTTGACATTATATTTTTAATTGAAGCTGAAATAATTAAATATACTAGCATTCAAGAAGTGTAATAACAGTTAACTTAAATGGAACTACCGCTAGCGGACTATAAGAATTAAGTTGTAGTCATATTGAGCGAACTAACTAAGGAGTTTATAAAAACGAGAGCAGATGACTGTGAAACCATTTCTAAGGATTAAATATCGAAGAGTTTTGCTTAGTAGTCATATTCAATACGTAGAAGGTAAAGTTTTTAGAGCAGCAAAATATAGAAATAAATGTTATCTAAGAAAAAAAGTGAAATAAAGATAGAAAGTAAGAAAAATATATTAAGCAGAGAGACAGGAAGACTGTGAGAGAACGAAAAAAAAAGAAAGAGGAAAAAGTTGTACATGCTTTTTTTGCACAACCTATGGAAATTACCGCAGTTTGACAACTGAAAAAGCTCGCTAATATAGGATCTGTACTGATCTATTGGTGTTTTATAAATTACTCCTGGTGCTCATCTTGATAACTCATACATGTTATGTTAAATTTGATGTGGGCCATTATCGCTGCCATCCCATGAAACAGTTGTGTTTTGCGCTCATCTACATGAACGAACTTGTATTTCTCTAAATTATTATCAAACAAAATATTGGGGCTGCTAACTACAAAGGCACTTTTTAATAACGATTTTGTAAAATGAATAATTTAAAAAGTTTCAATTTAAGGCTTTAAAAAATTAAACATAAATTTTAATAAAAAAAATCTAATTTCATTTTACAACAATCAGACCTTTAGCAGAATATTTTTACAAGTTATTAAATGTCTTGAGTAAATACATTCCTTTAGAAAAAAAAAATAATATTCTATTTTTCTTTATGTTTATTCGTGCAAAATACAATTTCATATTTTCATGTTACTCGAAATGAGTAAAGGAAACGAATTGTTTATTTTATAGATTAAATTCCTTCAACAGAAACTCATCATGTACAAAAAAAAAAGAAGGAGAAACAATAATCCAACATGAAATTAAAACGTTTATATTTCTCTATTTGTTGAAATAGAAATCAAGAAAAATGCTGACATTGTTATTTTAGGATAGAAAGGAAAAACAAACACGCAGACATTAAGACCATTTTAATTTTTTTTATTTTTTGTTTGCTTTATAGACTATTTAAAAATAAATACATTTAATAAAAACAAAAAAACAATTTTAAAATACTTGCATAAAATTAATGAGTGAAGTAAAGTATTTGATTACCTTTATTATTTCGGTACAAAAACTGTTAAGCCTTCAAAAATTAAAACAAAAACTTTTTGTTGGAGATTTATTGTTAAGGGTTGCAAAAAATATATGGAACGGTAAATAAAAGAATATTTAAGTTGAAAATTCAGTTTATGAAGATGTAAAAAATTTAAAAAAAAAAATTTAATTATCTTTAAAATATGTTGAATTTTGCTGCATTTATTCATATAAGGATTAAGTTGCACAAGGCGTCCTAATTAGAAAAACAGAAAGAAGTTTCTGATGTGGTCCCTTTGTCTGATGGTTAGTTTAAATACAAATATTTTTCTATATCACAATAGGTTTTTTAAAACTGAATGAATTTTACTTTTCAAAATATTGAATGTCAGTTTTGGTATCAAGTTTTTGTAAACTAAAATGAGTTGCGTTTTGTATCCTCAGTTTGGGTCCAAGAGAAGCTCAAATTAAGCTCAACTTTCTGAAGATGTGCATTGACAAATCGAAATTGGTCTGGGAGTGCCTAACATTTCTGAAGAAATTGTTCACATGAGTGCAGTTATTGAATTGCAATGAGAAGGCAGACGAACTTTCAAGAAAAAGTTCGTTAGTCCAGAATAGTTCCCCGGACTGCCTTGTTGCTCTACAAAGCGCCGGTTCAAGGAAAAGCTTAAAAAATAATAGCAACCAACAATATTAGCTGGAGACAAGGGTTACTAGAGTAACGAAAAAATTCATGTCATTCCATTATCGAAGGAATACAAATGACTTTTTAGGCCTGATTCGGTCGGTATTTATGGCTAAGCATTGCTAAGCTTTAAACAAAAATTTAAAAAATAGTGATCAGACTAAGCGACCAATGAAGAAGCTGTCTCACTCTAATTTCAAATTGTTTTCAGTACTTAGGACACCAATACCTGCAACCGTGTAACATGGCAAAAAAAAAAAACACCCAAGTAAGTCTTTGAATTCTTAATGAATACTAGACTTAGGAAGAATTTGTAACCTGAAAATAGTGTCACAATACATCTATTCTGACCACAGTTGCCGCTGCAGATCCTTAACATGAGACTAGTGTAACTGTTGGTCTATTTATTCTAGTTGCAGTTGTCACTCCTAGTTCTAATTTTAAATCTAGCTCTTAGTCTATGAGATCTTAAGGTAAGATAGTCCAAAGTATATGTTCTGATGTTAAGGCATGCAAGCCACGAAGCCTAGATTGGCTGGATCTAATATCTCCCATCTTACACTGATGATATCTAAGATCACAATGTCCGGTCTATCATACCGTTAGAAGTTTGATGAATACATGTACTCACGATATCGTGATAGAGCTTTTCATCTGTCAGCCGCTTATCTGACATATAACAATCATATTGAAAATGTTAGTCAAAGAATAACTCGTTTTTGCCGAGCCTTATACCCGCTTCTTAATAGGAAATCAGGACTGAATATAATTAACACGCTTCTTCTATAAAATATATGTATCAAGCTTATACTAACTTACGGCTGTGTAGTGTGTAAAAATTTTTCGGAGGCTTATGTTCGTTTTTTATAACACAAGCAATCAATTTGTCTGGAAATTTTATATGAAAAGTACTCAAAATGTTGAGTGTTTTTCATAAAAATTTGTCTCCAAATTATACAGAACAAGAACTTGAAGAATATATATAATCTGCCAAAACGTTTTTCTACCTTTAATCTGCACAGAATGTCAGGACAATATGAAATGACTCTATCATTCTTTGATAGGTTCAGAAGATCAAACTATGCACATTTGAGGGGCTTGCAAGAGTAACTAAATAAATCTATACTTGCTAATGAATATGAAATTACGAAACTCAAAACTTTTAGTATGTGATTTTTGTGTATAGTTTTTAGCTTTGTTTTTCCTATATAATAGATTAGTAGTTAAAGAAGATTAATTTTATTAATATAATTTATAAATAATTGTTTTAATATCTTATCAATAGACACTCAAAAATTGTTTTATCATTAAGATAGTAGTCCAATACTGATGGCAATTAAAACATACAAGTACATTCTTAATGAATACTAGATTTTCAGAGAATTTGGTGTAGCTATAGATGGGCCACAAGCATCACATGAGTACTGTCCACTCTTGATTCTATATAATGTAGGGGCACAAGAGAATAACCACTTCACTTATTCTTATAAAATACCAATTTAAAATCTTCGGCCCTCTGCAGTGTCTTGTAGTGTGAAGGACCTCATACGTAATGAGAGTGAATAATTTAAAAAATTATGTTTTATTTTTAGTAATGACCCCTCATTACTAACCAAACTCTCTTGCTCTTTATATGGCTTCATGCACCATTAATATTTTTACTTTTTTTGTAGAGAACAGAGAGAATATTTTTTTATTCAAACAAGTTTAATAATTAAATGCTTAATCTTTTGCCATTAAGAGCACAGCTCCTTAAAGAATCTTAAAGTTTACAATAAAAGTGCAGTTGTCAGAAGGGCCAAAGTAATTTTATTTCTCTTCTCTTTTATTAAAATAATTATGTGATTGAAAGGGAATATAAATAACTAAATTAAAACCCCAAACCTCAAATCAATTGCACTAATTATTAAATACCATCATAAATATTTTAATAGTTTGTGTGCAAAAAAAAAAAAAAAAAAAAGAAAAGTTTCGCTCAACTTTGCAAATAAAAATCTTATTACAGTTTGATAAGTTTTTATGTATTTTGTCCAGAACAAGAAAAATATAAGAAAATTCACCCCCTGCCTAGAGTTTTATCAACGGCAAACTGCAGCCAGACAGTGGCTACCAAAGTGTCACCCAAAACTTCTAGCAGTTATAATGATGCTTGTACCAAATAGTTGTAGAAGAGACTTTGCAAGAAAACTATTTTTATGCAAGTTTTGTTCGCTTTAGACCATAAGGTACAAAAAAGGTACGACTGCAGCCAGAACTGTGTAACATAAAGTAATAGCAAGAAGAAGTAAAGAAAAGCAAAAAAAAAAATATTAAATAACAATAAAATTTGTAAGTTGTGGACGAACGGTTAAATGAACAACTAAAAGAAATGAATGCAATTTCAAACATTATTGAACAATTCAATAATTTTTGTTCAATTGTCGATTGAAGAGTTAAAGTTTTAAGCGGCAGCAGCAAAAGGAAATAGAGAAACTCAAAATAATATTAAAAAAAAGACGTGCAATTTGTATGGACAACTGGAAAATTACATTCCACTAAATGACATCTTGCTTAAAATGCAAACTTTTAATGGAGCGGTAAAACTATTTGTTAAGAAATTTGTTTAATAAAAACTAGTTTTTTTGTTATAGATTGTAGAGGAAAGGCAAAAGTTAAATATTTAAAAAAGAAATTGGAAAATTTAATAAATATAAATGGAAATGTTTGATAGTGTTAATTGAAGTTGAATTAAAATTTTTTATTAAACAAACACTGCAAGTGAAATGTTGCGAGTAAGACAGAAAAAATGATTATAGTCAGAGCAGACGCATATACGATCAGACGTGTAAAATAGCTAGGATGTTTTAGACTGGACTGGCAGAGTTGTACTGAGGCTTTAGACAACCCAGTTAGGAAATGTGATCACTGCTGTTGTGGCGACCAGCGTAGAAGTTGTCAAGATGAAGAAGAAGACGAAAAAACTATTCAATACCTTGTTAGCTTTAGCTCGTCGCTGAAAGATCAACGTGAGCATTACTTGCAGGGCCTTACTGATCTTTTAAGCAGAGATGTATAGCTTCGCTAGCAGTAGCAATTGGTTCTAAGCAATGTTTTTTTCTTTGACATGACCCTCGAGTTTATGGTCACCTCTTTTTTTATTAACAATATACCTCTTATTTTCCGGAACTGACATTAATTAAAATAAAATTGAGTTTCTCTGTTTAACAAAGTGAATTTAATAAACTTCATTAATACAAAGATTTAATATTATCCGTTTACCTGCTTAACAAAGAAACGACATTTAATGTTTCTTGCTAAAGCTGTGTAAATTCCCTCTCATCAATTCTAATACAGTTTAACTAAAATTTTAATTAATTGTTAAAGTTAAGTCCAATTAAAAAACAACGATTCTACAAAAATGATTAAAAAACGGCTGTTTTTTACCTTTGATCTTTTAACAAAGTTCAATCCAATAAAAACAACCATTGGCAAAAACAGAAGTTTGAATAAGGGAATTCATTTTCCTTACACATATATATATTTTTGCTTGAGCCCCAAAAAATTAAAAAAAAAAAACAAACTCACTGATTTTATTATAGCAAAACGAGTCATGTAACAAAATTTCCCCCAACAATCCTGTCCATATAGGCAAAAAATAATTTTTTTTTTTTTTTTGGATTTAATAAATAATTTCGTAACTGCAATAAAAAAGGATCAAAGTTTAACTATAAAACCCATTAAATAGCAAACAAAACAACAACAAAACAAAAAATACAAAGTAGCCTTAAGGTCAAAGAAAATAGAAATAATTTCTCTAATACTATAAATTTGTTTACATTTTATTTAAAATAATCGTATTTTCGTTTCTAAATCATGTGGCTGTGGCATACAAAGACAACAATATGCCACCCCACATGTTGCAAAAGCATTAACATCTAAATGAGAATTTTCAAAATCCAATATAAATGTTACAACAACAGCAGCAACAAAAACAATACAATATAAAGTTTTGTTATGTAAAAGACTTTAATGGGAATTTAAGCGAAAGGATTGTTGTTATGAAAACACAAACATGCACGACGAGTAGTAGTAATCTAAGCCCTTAACGGGAAAAAAAACCGGAAAGAACAACAACTACCAACAAAATAATATAATATTATTATTTTCAAGAACAATAACTTTAAAGGAATACAAGCAACAACAAACATAAAAGAGATAAAACACGTAATAGGACGTGTATGTATGAGAAAAGAATGCACAGACACTTACATATAAACAGCCAAAAATACACATATAAAAAGATGCAAGGAAACACACGCACACTTGGCCACAAATACACAAACAGTAGTTGATCCGGTTTAGTTTTTTTTTTTTTGTGAGGGGGTTTTTTAATCGTTTAATACCATACATTTTTCATCGTTTTAGAAGAGAAAACTTCTCTCTATCCACTCTTGTGCATACGCCTCTGCCCACCAAGAATGCCAGTCCATTCGTATGATTGAAGGAAACTTTAAGTTTTAGTTTAACATAAAATTTCAATATACCTATTTTTTTTTGTCAACTCTGCTATAATCATTGCTCATAAGCTTGTTGTTTTGAAAAAAAAATATTAGATTTTGTAGTGAATCTTCAAAATATATTCTCCTCCATAAACTGAAAATAACAATCTACCATTAAATTACAATTTATTAATTTAATATTCGAAAATACCTCCTGTTTCCTTCTCCCTCTCCTTGAACTAAAACCATTTTGTAGTAACAACTTTTTAAGAAAAACAAAATAAAATATTTTCTACTTAATTTGTATTTATTGAACTGTATGACCTAATGAAATTTAAAATTTTACTGTAAATTAATTAAAAAAAAAATTCTGCCATATTGAACTTATCGCCTTAATGACATTAAAAGACCTTAAGCTATATTTTACTCAAAGTTTTCTTTTGTTGTTGTTGTTGTTGTAATACCAATTATAATAATGCAAGCATGTATGTGGTTGTCTATCAAAAGTTGAAAAACAAAAACTTGTCTAGCATTTTTGCTATTCCTTCAAAACAATGTCATTAACACTCCCCTGACATTTGACATGTTTCAAAATGTACAAATGAAAATGGTATGAGCTGTTAAGTCAAACATTTACAACAACAGCATTTCTTATTGATGCATATTTGCTGTAATAATGCCAATACTTTTAGCTTGTTTAAGCAAATGGTGGTGTTTTCTTTTGATTTTTAAAATGCATGCAAGCATAAACAATGATATTGTTAAATAAACGTACACACTTTCTTACATATATATAAATAAATTTATGTTTTATATGTACATAAGTATGACTTTCCTTTTTAAGAAAATAAAAATAAATAAATGAGTAATAGCACTTTAACTGTCACGTTCCAAGATTTTTGAGACATTAAGAGTGACAGCAAACAAAAAGAAAAAAAAATTAAATAAAAATTATAGCAGACACCCTTAAATAAAAGTTTAACAGAATTTAAATTTAAACAACTGCAGACAATAGATAAGAATTTTTGATTTTAAATTTTTATTAGAAAGTGATAATCGAAAGATGTGGGTAATGATTGCAAGAATAAATAAGTAAAATTTAAAAGTAAAGTTCTGAAAAAATTACATACTAAATAATAGTTAACATAAAATTGAAAAGAAAACCCAGAAGAACCATTAAGTTTTGATGGTTTTCTGTCATATTTAAAAAAGTTAAAACTTAAAAAAAAAATTATGTCAAAAGGTGCCATAAAAACCATATTAAACACCACAATCAAAAATTAATAAAAGACATTTTACCCACTCAAAAAATATTTGAATTTATAAAAACACTACCAACAAGAAATTCAAGCCATGAATTTAAATTCATTTTACTAACAAGTATAAAAACTATAATTGCAAGTATAAAAAATTCAAATAAAGTTCACACAAAAAGTTAATGTTTTTAGCGCTATAAAATAAAAAAGAAAAATTTTAATTTTAGTGGCCTTGCCCAAATGGCTGCTTGCTTGTTAACTGAGCAAGAAATATAGAATAATGATTGATATTAAAATGTTATAAAAAAAACTGTTCAGCATCATCCATAAAAAAATGTTTTCAGTTAGTTTATTGATGACAAATCATTTAAATTGGTGCCCATTAAAATGGTTTCCCATTTAGAAAAGTAATTACGCAACTAAGGCGTCAGAAAAGTAATTTTCTTGGTTTATATTGAAATGGCATACGCAACTAAGAACATTGTCGTTGAGTATTCCACAGTAATTGGTATGAGCATTGGAATTTTTGACAACTACAAAACGCTTGCCACGCTAATTTAGGTTTGTCTGTTAGAAATAAAAATTTTGTGCTCCAAGACATTTTGAACGCTTTTAAAAAGTTAACATTAAATTGAGTAGATGCTTAAATTATCATTCAAAATTTACTTTTTCAGTACATTGGCGATTCCAATTGAGGACCATTAGGCCGCCACGTAAACCAACCAACCAACACAGGTAGACTGAGAAGTTGTGCCTTAAAATGATATGTTATGTAAAATATAAGTCCATTTTCTGTTTAATGAATCAACTTTAAATTAAAAGTTATTTAAATTATTGCTAACACATTTTTTAAAAATTTGACTTGAAATAATCTTGTATTAACTGCTTTCTTAGTATCACTTCTCCCAAAAAAGGGTGCAAACTTTTTTTTACCTAAAAATCAAAATGAAAATAAAAAAAATCCTCCTTTACAGCTTTGAAATTTATGTTACAAAAGTTTTCTGTTAGCAAATGTTTTGGTAATTATAGCAACATAATAAGCAACGCAATTTTCTAAGAAATAAATTACGTTTTACATAAAAAAAAAATAAAAACATTTAAAGTTAAACAAACGCTTAACGCATAATTAAAAACTTGTAATGGTCCAACGGATCCAAGTTTCAGTTTCAGTTTTTGGTTTGCCATTGTTGTTAACTGTTGTATTTATACTCGTTGCCTAGTATTTTATTACAATTCAGTTTTCTGCCTGCAAGCAAAAAAAGTGCGTGTCAAGCATACTTTAATTTAACTACCGCGCCAACAAAAACATCAACAACTGAAGTAGAATGGGAAGAACTTGAAAATGTGAAACCAGATGAGCGTGATTCAAAATTATGACTCCTTAAATAGGCGCAATTAATAATTTGCACAACACCAAAATACATTAAAACTAAATTTGAAAAATAAATTTAATAAAAATAACAAATAAAAAATATTAAATTTAAGTAAAGCAATAGATTTTCTTATGGGAATGCCTTAAAAAATACCCTTTATTATTTCCATAAATTAAACTTCATTGTTTTTATGAATTTCAGCAGTAAGTTTCTTCAAAAATTAGTTATTGATTACATGAATGAAATTCAGAGATAGAAACAACAAGCAACTAAATAATAACAAGAAGGTGTATAACATCAGGGGCCTATTTCACTAAGCTACAAGTTCACAACTACAAGTGTTTTTGACTGTAAAATTGTGAACTTGTGAATAATTGTGTTTCATAAAAATACAATTAAAAAGTTTTAGCTACAAGTGAATTGTACAAGTTACAAGTCTACAAGTCATACTTCTTTTTACAAGTGGTTTTGTTTCACTAAACTAAATTTGCATTTGTACAATTGTAGAATTGTAGAAAAAAAGTTAGAGTCGACGGAGACCCCAAGAAAAAATTTTACAAGTTACAAGTGAATGGCAAAATTTAATTAAAATGTGATTTTTAACTATTTTTTTTAATAAAAATTAGTTCAAATAAACACCAGTCCAAGTGCAAGACACTGCATACGCACATTCTCCCACTCTTCCATTTTTATCTCTTTGGTAAGTTTATCGCTAAATATCTTTGGCAGCTAGATTCTCCCGCACCACACTAATTTTATTTTGTAGATTTGCCATTACAAAACAAAAATTAAATTAAATTAAACACAAACTATATGTGTTTTCATTGATTAGTGGTGTGATAACAGTCAAAACAAATTATCGATATACATTGGAGTACCCATAATTGCAAATGTATTTAAAATAACTTCTGAAATTTTCATATAGTTCATGGGTACTCTAAACTACACACATATATTTAATTATGTTTAATTATATTGCGTTTTTATATGATATTTGAGCATTTTAAGTAACAATAAATAAGAATTGTAAAATTAGTATCACAATATATTAAAAGAATTGTAATTGTAGAAATTGTAAATAGTTTACAAGTGAAAAAACTACAAGTGTTGTGAAAATTTTAATGAATCACAATTCATCAGCACTTGTAGGAATGGGACTTGTGATTGTAACTTGTAGACCTGTAGAATTGTAGTTTAGTGAAACAGGCCCCAAATACAAAAAATATTGCTTATAACTAACACTTAAAAAAAATTTGCTAAATCGGTTTAGTCGTTCTTAAATGTAGATTTAAAAAAAAAATATTAGAAAAATTTTAAAAATTTTAAATTAGATTTTACGTTGTATTTTATAATATTTTTTTTATCGACTTATTTATTTTTATTTTTATCGATTTTGTTATTTACACTCTTTTTTTTTATGTATTTCTAATTAATTTTATTTTGATGAATTTTTGATATTAATCATACGTAGCGTTGCCCTAAACTAAAAAATAAGCTAAATTTGCCTTAAAAACAGGCTAGAAAAACCTAAATCACTCAAAACAAAAAAAAAACAAGAAAATTTAAGAAACTATCGCTTAAAATTCAAAATAATAATTATGATTTTTATAAAAAAAAAATCAAGAAGAGAACATACAATGCCAATACAAAAGAATCAAGACGATATATTGCAAACTTAGCAAGTTATGACTAAAAAGGTAACCAGTTCTACTAAAAAGTGACAGGAAAGAGGCAGAAGATATCGACTTGATTTCTTTTGTGTTAGATAGATAAACGTATTGGCTTTAGTTGGAATTTTTTTTTTTGCAGAAAAAAATTTTTTTTGCCAAAAATTACTATAAACTACCCTCTTTGCTTTTTTTTCTAAATTATAAAAAAAAAATTTTCGCACTATCCGCAAAAAAAAATTTTCGAAAAAGAGTAAAAGGCTCTTTAAGGCTATTTTGAAAATAAAAAACGGCAAAGAAAAAAACTATAGACTAAATCATGAATTTAAAGGCTAAAAGCGAAAAAAGAATGCTAAATCTAGCTTAAAAAAGGCCAAAATGGCAACGCTGATCATGCGTAACCATGCCTTTTCAATTATCAAAAGTATGCAATACTTCACAATACAACTTAATGTGTTTATATGGGTATTTGTGCTGTAACAAATACTAATACGAGTACGCTTTAACGCTCTAAACGCGATATTATTATTTAAAAATTCAAAAAGTAAGCAATACAGTTCTGAAACTTATTTTTTCTTAGTACGTATCAGTGATTTTATTTATGCAAAATAAATGCAAAATTTTCAAAAGAGAAAATAAAAATTTTAAAAAATTATTAATTTATTTTATTCGCAATTATATTATATGCAATTTTTTGACTTTAAATAGTACAATAACAATTCTCAATTGAAACTCGGTTAAGTATGTATATTCGCTTTTTTTTTTAATATAGAAAAATTTATTTACTTTTTCAGAAAAAATAATTTTTTTTATCATGGAAAGCATTTGTGCGATCAACTGGGAATGCTTTTACGTTTGTAACCTTAAATATTTCAACAACATGGGAGTGAAATTGTACTTCCAAAGCTACTACAAAGTGTATGGAACAACCTCTTCAAAAATCTTATATTAAAAAAAAAAACCTCAAACTTAAAATTTTCTTTAATGATGATTCTTATTCTAGCAGATCAAGAAAATATAGTGGCTATCAAAGGAAGTTTAGTTTGGTGCTTTGTGTAATTTTAAATCATGTGTTTTAATTGGCAAAAAACTACTTTGCACAACTTAACAATCTTTATAATACATTTTGCAGGTCACAAGGCTACATCACCACATAGTATAAAACAAAGTCGCTTTCTCTGTTCTTATATCCCTATGTATGCTTAAATCTTTAAAACTACGCAACGGATTTTGATGCGGTTTTTTTAAATAGATAGAGTGATTGAAGAGGAAGGTTTAACGTCTCAAATCCGCCCGGCAGGTAGCCTAATAGTCGGTATCTGGCTTATTTGCCTACTACCTGTTTTTACTCGGTCCCGCACGATTCTTTACTCTATGAGTACGATTTCTTAGTGTAAGAAGATCGAATACATAAAAATATTAAGGCAAGACAACGTTTGCCGGGTCAACTAGTATTTAATAAATCATAATAACAACTTAAGAAAAAACTATTAAGCCGTTTAAATGCATTTTTCTTATTATTGCATATAAAAAAAATTTAAAAAGACTGAATAACAATTAAAAAAATTTTTTATTTCTTTAATAATAAAACGAAAATTACCAGTTATTTTTATAGTATCGTTTAAAAATTCAATTCTTAATTTTTTTATATGTAGTTTGTTTTTTCAACTCTTCTTTAGTCTTAAAAAAAGCAATTAGCTAAGAAGAGATAATATAATGTTCATCTAATGAATAAAAAGAAAAAACAATCTTTTTAAATGTATTCCAAAGGTAAAGAGAAAGAATATCTTTTATTACAACAAATAAGGCCAAAAATAAAAACCTTTATTTTAAGCAAACAAGACAAAACAAGTAAAGTACACCTTAAGACAAAAGGTCACCATCGCAAAAAAGAATCGCTTGGTAATAAAACGAAAAAGAATATTAAAAATTAAAAAGGCAGAAAAAAGCAATTAAAACGTAATTGAACAAACTGAAAAGTTGAGCTAAAAATTAAAATTTTTAAAAAAGAATAGAGGAAAAAAAAGTACTAGATTTTAACAAAATGAAAGGAATAGATAAAATAAAAAAAGAATTGCAGATATAGTAAAACGATTAAAAACACTTTTTATTGTTTCTGCAAAAACTTTTTTTACCTCGAATAATTTGGATAAGCTTTGTAACTGAATCCAGACACACACAAATTCTTAGTAAAGGGTGTTTTTTATAGACGTATAGAACTTTAAATTGCAATAAAACAACGATGGATTATTTGATTGACATGAATTTTATTTATCCGAAAAATGATCTTGTGGCATTACATTTTATATATGATTTCTGGCATATGACTGCCATGGCTGGCTCGGATGTAGTCCAATCTGGACGTTCAATTTTTGATGACTTTTTCCAACATTTGTGCCCGTATATCGGCAATAACACGGCGAATGTTGTCTTCCAAATGGTCAATCGTTTGTGGCTTATCCGCATAGACCAATGACTTTGCATAGCCAAACAGAAAGTAGTCTAGCGGTGTTAAATCACAAGATCTTGGAGGCCAATTCACAGGTCCAAAACGTGAAATTAGGCGCTCACCAAACGTGTCTTTCAATAAATCGATTGTGACACGAGCTGTGTGACATGTTGCGCTGTCTTGTTGGAACCAAAGCTCCTGGACATCATGGTTGTTCAATTCAGGAATGAAAAAGTTAATAATCATATCTCTATACCGATCACCATTGACTGTAACGTTTTGGCCATCATCGTTTTTTAATTTCTTTTGGAATTTTTTAATTCAATTGCATCATATAGAAATAATTAATTGTCATGGTTTTTGTTTTTTTTTTTTTAATCAAAACTATAAAATTATTAGAACCTCAAAAGTTTTGGAAATAATGCAAAAACTAACTTAAGTCTTTATAATAAAATTCGACTGTTCGTGTGTTTGACATTGTACTCCTCTTAAATGGCTGGATGGATTTAATTTTAGGTTACGCCTTGTAAGGCTTAGCGCTACAAATCCAAACGGCAGATGACTCTGCACTCAGTAACTGGCTTATTTATCCACTATCTATTTTTTTCCGGTCTTGCACGATACATCATTCTATAACTTTCTTAGAGTAAGAAGATCGAATATACAAAAATTTTATATTTTAATGAAAAAAAAAAAAATTAATTCCACGCCCATTAATATCCAAGCTTTTTACATTTTTCCCTATCGCAGAACGTCTGAAGCAATTTGGCTAATTTTTATATTACATGCTCCGCTTAACTCAATTTATTTTTTTATGAAAAGAAAAATTTGCCACGTCCATTACTATGGCTACTTTTTAAATTTTTTCTCAAATCGTAAAACGGCTGCAGTGATTTGCCTATTTTTTTAATGATATGTGCGCCATAACGCTATTTATATTTTTCTTCTCTTTTTAATTATTTTCCAATATAAAACAAATGGCCAAGTCAGCTACTAAGCTTATAAATATTGTTTTTATTTGCCAGCTTGAGCAGTTTTCATATATTAATTTTTAAAAATTATAAAATTTTTCTTTAAATTCTCTTTAACAAAATAAAATTAAATGTTTTGTGTTCTCTTTAGTATTAATCACTTACTGGTTGTAAAACAATACCAGTCTGCCTGCTCACAACTTCTTGATAATATTTTTTTTGTAATTTGAAAAATTTTGCATAGCCTTGAAGTTAATATAGCGAATTGTAAGCAAAAATATGAATATGGGACAATGGTAGTGCTCAGTATGACGCTTAAGTGGCTCTCGCTATAGGTGGTTGACAACAATCAGCCAGAGTCATAGCAGCTACAAAATGTACTCGTGCAATATTGAATACTTCATGAAACAAGCTATGTATTGCAATAACCAAACCCCCAGTACAAGCCTGGTGAGTCCTTTTTTTTTTTTTTTTTTTGGTGTTGATTTTCTTCCCAAAGGTGTTTAAGTTTCATAAAATTTTAAACAAAGCTGTGATTCTTGTTCTTTTTAACCAAGTCTCTCTCAAATCACCATGAGTTTTAGTATTTTTCTTTTATTTTGCAAAAGTTTACTTCCCTCTTGTTGTTCAAGTGCATTGTAAACTTGTTTGTGCAAATGAAGTTCAGTTCACTCGAATTGGTTTTTTACTTTGTTTGTTTAATGGAATATGGTTACGTGCCTTCTTGTAGGTTTGCTATTTGTTTCGTTGGCTGGCTGGGAGTCATACAACGTTGCAGGTTTGTTGGACATTTAATGTTTTGTTTCGGTGCAACATTTGCGTTGGGGTTTGGTTTTTTTTTTTTTTTTTTTTAATTTTTGCTGTTAGAAAAACTCTATCAACAAAAGGTGTTGGATGGTTAAAAAGTCTGTACTTGTTCTCGCTTACATTCTGCTGTGCTTAGAGGATTTTTTTTTGTATGTATAAAAGAAAAATAATGTCGGTTATTAATACAAGTCTCAAGTTGCTTGGAAGTTTTTCAATATGAGAGGCTAATAAAAAGAAAGTACTCTGGCAAATATGTGTAAATTCTTGGGTTCTTTAAAAACTGATTTTCATTTAAATTTAAATCATATAGAATTACAAAAAAATCCTCCGCTTTCTTTGCATACAATCATAAAATATTCTTTATTCATAAGTTTGCTTGAACTTGTTTTTTTTTTTTAATATAATGGCTAGCTTGTGTGTGTGATCAGATTCTAATTATTTATTTTTATCATTTTTCAGCAAATGAAAGTTCAAAGTAAAAAATATTCTACTAAAAAATAAGTGTGTGTACAAAAACTTTTTGATATTTGTACATATGTGGAATAGATACGGCAAAACACTAACGTTGGTACATTTTTTTCACCCCACCTATCTACCAAAGTAACAATAACATCAACCAAAACTCAATTGCCTTCGTCTCTTTTTAAAAAAATACATTAAAGATTCTTTAAGACGAGACACTTTTTTAAAATTTGAGCAAATAAGGGTAAAATATGTAGCCATTTTTACTACTTTTTTTAAATATGTACTTTTCTGTAAATTGATGCATAAATAAAAATAAAATAAAATAAATATCAATTTCTAAAAAATAAGAAATTCATTGAAGAAAAAAGTACCAATAGGGAAAAATACGATTGGTACTTTATATATAAAAATGTTTGTGGTATTTTTTATGCTATGAACGTAATATTATGGTGCTAGTTTTTAGTATTAGCAACCCTAGAACTATGAGACTACTCTCAAATGATTCAGGTCAAAGTGAAAATCGTTAAAGAGAAAAATGCTTTTTTTTAATCATTTCAATGGTACTTTTTTGGTTTTTTAAGTTAAAAAACGTGGAAATACAAGAAAATAAGTGAAAATAAATATGCCGAAAAAAATATGTTTTAACGTAACTCCTTAAGTTTATAGAAATACGTGTTATGTCATTAAATTTTTATAAATAAATGCGTTGGGAGTATTTATGACGTGTTTGCAAATATGTTTAGGAGAAATATAAATGCTTAGGTATAAATGTGCCTAAATTTCTAAGAGATTTTACCGATCTCTAAACGAACCATTGAAGATTACAGGATAAGATAAGCAATATTTAGATGGTGTGAGTCCTCACTGACGGAGTAGCGAGTTAAATGCTAGTTTAGGATAAAAGTTTAAATGTTGCTGCTATTTCCAATATATTTATGAATGCATTCAAGAGCGTTTGAAGTTGCGTAGAGTACTGTTTAGCAATTGTATAACGGCCACTACCGTTAAACGTCAGCTTGTTATGTATCCTATATCTATTAGATTTTACTCTAATATATGCTGTTCTAATGATCCATTCCATTGTACTCTACTCTAGTGTACGTTTTATGAGTTTCTTTTCTACTTTAGTTTTGTTCTTAATAACTATTCTTTTAATACGATTTAAATTTAATTTTTAAAATGTTAACCTTAAAGTTTTTATATTATTTACTTCTATTCCTTTAACCTTAAATAATAATTTAATAATTACTCGGCTTCTACTTACTACTACGAATTTTACATACGCTTGCTTATTTAGTTTTTAATTTAAATTATTACAAATAAATTTACTCTTTATTATCTTAAATACCTGAATAAGTTGCTGATAATAAATTGGAAGCAGACGTTGTGTGTTTTTTTTTTTTAAATTTTCAATGAAAATTAATTCAATTAAATGCTCCTTTTGTCTGCACATTTATAAAGCATTTTTGTTTTTGTTTTATTTCTTTTTTTTAAAGGTGGAGTAGAAAGCGTAATAGAAACCAGCCAACCTTTTGTTGTCAAGGTTATACGTACTGTTTTCTTAATCAGCAGATTATTTTATTATTATTATTGTTTTTAATTGAAAATTTATTGTTGAAGTGATAAAACTGTAGAGAAGTTTAATTAATTTAGCAAATAAGTTTTCTTTTTATGATATTAATATATATTTAAATTTTTTTTTTTTTTTTGCACAAAAAAGATTATTGGTTGCACAAAGGTTAGGTGAGGTTGCAGACATAGCAATTTAAAGAAATTTTAAATTAAAAAAATATTAAGAGAAGTTTTTATAATTCTTTTTCATATCACAAGTTAGATTTTTTTAAGACGAAAAAATAGCTTTTTTCTCTTAAATTTGTTGATTATAAATAATACGAAAATATATTAAAAATTTGGTTCATGATAACCAAAATAAGCGCTTTCTCTTGTCTGTTGTTAGTTTTGTATAAAAAAATTAGTTTTTAAAACCAAAAAAATGGCTTTTTGGTATTCTACAAATCACTCGTCTAGTTTGAATTTTTATTTAAACATCAGAGTTATTATAGGTTTTTATTTTATAAAATGAACACAAATTGTTTGCTGTTGTTCTTATTGTGATGACCACAAAAATTCAGGCAAAAAGCTGTTTTTATTTATCGAATATTTGGAGCGAAAATTTAAAGAAATTTCACAGTATTTTTTAAAATAACTTTTTTTTAACTTAAAGCCATTAATGGGAAAAAAAATTTTACTGAAATAAATAAAAAAGTTTTGAAATTTTTTAATATATTAATTGCTTATTTCATGCCATTCTATTTACTTTCGAAAAGGTTTCGATTTGGTTTTAAGGGGTGGTAAATTTTAAGGGCCAATGTTGATTTTGAATAAAACAGAAATTATTCAGGACATTTATTAGTTAGTTTTATTTGACCTTTTTCTTTTAAATTAAAATGGCTATTTTGTTATCTTATTTTTCAAAAATTTATTTTCATATCGATATTTCGCTCCAATTTTTGTAGCTTCTTCAGGATATAGCTTCACAAAATAGCCATTTTAATTATTCAGGACATTATTGTCATTTTTTTTTATTATGATAATATGATTCAATTACGTATGAAGCAAAATATCGGATAAATCTGTGCAAACTCGGCGGCACACCTCCATACGATGGTCCAAATTTTCGATGATGCTGAGGCATAATTGAGGTTCTATGCCGTTAATGTGCCGAATTATATCATACTTTAGCTCTTGAATAGTTGCTGGCTTATCCACATACATCTTTTTTTCAAATAACCCCAAAGAAAAAAGTCCAATGGTGGAGAGAGCCATTGTTTCGCTAGCTGTGTGGCAAGTGGCACCGTCCTGTTGAAACCACATATCGTTCACATCCATATCTTATAATTCGAGCCATAAAAAGTTCGTTATCATCTCACGATAGCGAACACAATTCACAGTAATTGCCTGACCGGCCTCATTTTGGAAAAAATACGGCTCGATAATGCTGCCAGCCTATAAACCGCACCAAACAGTCACTCTTTGCAGGTGAATTGGTTTTTCGACAATCACTCTTGGATTATCATTGGCCCTAAATGCGGCAATTCCGCTTATTGACAAGTCCACTGAGGTGAAAATGTGCCTCATCACTGAAGAAGAAAAAATCACTAACTTCACGATCTTTCCATGTTTCAAATTGAGTTAGTCTGAAATTGAGAAATGTCAAAACTTGACGTTTAGATGTGGTTCATATTCAACATCGGCCCTTAAAATTTAACCACCCTTTATTTTGAAGTAATAAGATTATGTGAATTCGATTTAGAGAACAGCAAAATATGTGATCTGGTTTTAGAACGAGAACAGAACATTAATGCATTTTAGTAACTTAAAACTTTTTTTTTAATATTGTTTTGTACTCGTTATGAATTCAGCAACTTAAGGTTAAATTAGTCATTAAAATATCAAAAAAAAAATTAAATAATTAAAAAATAAATTTTAAAAAACTAAAGTTTACAGTTTAAATAATAACAAAATCAAGAATATGATTTTCGTTTAAGCTTCATAGTGCTACTTAACAATAACGTTCAACGTCGCACAGTGTCCTGCTTTCATATTACAAGTGGCCATAAATAGAAAGAGTCATTTTAAAGAGTTAAAATTTGGCACACATATTTCAGTTGATAAAAAATTACCAAACGGCAAATTTAAAAAGTTTCAAAACAAGCATTTATATCCTTTCCATTTATTCTGAAATTTAAAAATGACATAAAAGTTAGAAAAAAAAGTTCAAGCTTTATGAAATTTTGTATAAACGTTGGATATGATGTCCATAACGATTTGACTAAATTTGATCTAAATCAGAACTAGAACACTTAAATTTCAAAAATGTCCTTTTTCAAAAAATTAAAAAAAAAATCATAAACTAATTAGTTACCCAAAACAGTTACAGTACACTCAATGGGCCATAATCATAGTCAAAAAAAAGTAGGCTTTTATTAAAAGCTAACTTTTGTTTATAAGAATTTTATGAATTTAAAATCATTTTGAAAAATATATCGACTTTATTCTGACTATGATTATGGGCCAATGTGTTTAAAACATTTTTACAGTTCGGAGAAAGGATACGCTCATCTCACATATATCCTTTACTTTAAAATAGAAATAAGCTTATCGCATATCGTTCGTTACACACGGCGAATTTTACACAACACACTAATTGTGAGCATTTTTTATAGCTATTAATCATTTAGAAATTTGTTATAGAAATTATTGCAAAAAAAAAGAACGAAGAAATTAAATAAAGTGTTTTCCATGCACATTTTCTGAACGCTTTTAATGCTGGTGTTAGAAAAACCTTAAACATTAAAGAAAAAAAGTGAAATCAGTTACTAGAAGTTTGTACATTGATTTAATTTTTTATTTAACTTTTTTTGTTGTCTTACGCCATTCATTTATTCCATTAAAAATTAACAGTTTTATTTTGTTTTTACAAAAAATAAGCAAGACAAGAATTTCAATTTTTTTTCTCAACTCGTTAGCAGTTCGAGGTGAATGTGTGACATGACATGACCAGTACAATCAATGTGACATTAGTTCGTTCGTTCCTTAATTTTTTTAAGAAGACTACATTTCAGTACATTTTTTGTGTGTCCTAGTTTTACTTACCACCTTAGCTGCTCTGACATGTTTTCATCTTGTTAAAAAAAAGTTACTTGTTTTCTCGTTTTTTCTGTGATAAAAAAAGAAACATTTATTATGCACTTGCTGCAATTTTTTTTTTACAAATTTATACAGTCTTAAGTTTTTCTGTTATGTCAGTTACACTCCCCATTTCACCTCCTTTTTATTTTATCACTTTCTCCCTTAAGTCGAATTTATGTGTCATCTCTAGCTGCCTGTTGGGTGCAGTTTTTAATTCTGTTTATTTTGTTTTTTTTCTTAGTTTTTTTTCTTAGTTGTGCTCATTGTGCACGTCACCTGCCATTGAAAAATTTATCGAGTGTGAAATGGTTTTCCTGATAAACTTGATTTTGTTTCTTATTCCATTATATATTTTTCCCTTTGGCTCGTTCTGGTGTTAAAATTTTTTTTTTTATGTTGCCCTTTCGTTTATTTTTACTGTTGTGCACAGTTGGTTTAATTTTTCATAAAGTTGTTACATGAGCGGGTGGTGTTATTGCATTTTTGACATGCTATAAATGTTTTGACCTCAATGAATTTTTATATGTGCATGTGTGTGTGTGTGTGTGTGTGTTCAGGTACAGAGGTGCTGTACTGGTTGTCTTGTTTTTTTTTTCTTTTTGCTGAAAACAAACGCATTTGATACGTTATCATTTGTTGAAATATTTAAGCTTTTAATGGAATATTATATATCGCTTGTAGATGACACAACAGAAATCAAATTGTAAAACAATTTCTATCAAATATGTATTTAGTGCCCTAAAAAGACAAGTAACTAAAGGGATAGTAGTTTGTAAAATAAAAATTATTTGGGGCCATCTAGCAGAATGTTTAATGTGTTTTAGTTTAATTTTAATAGCTAAACAAAATTCATATGAAATAGCTGTAAGAATAATTATTATTCTAATATTTTTTTTCCAAAACAGATTAGTTCGTTCAATAATAATTTTTGTTGAAATTATTTTCATTAGAAACATTTTCAAATCGAATATAATTTATTCGTATAATATTTATTTGGTTACATATAAGCTGCAATTTTTTTTTTTTAAAACGGTATAAGTCTACTTTAAAAAATTGAGCTAACAGCAATTTTAGTAAGGTATAGAAAAGGCTAAATCACGCCGAAAAATATAAGCTAGAAAAAAGTTAAAAAGCTACAGCTTAAAACTAAAAATTTTCTTAATTCTTAATGTAAGAATTATAATTTTTATAAAAAAAATAAATTTTAAATATCAAAAACTAAAGAAAATAATGTCGTTTTCCACATGGCTTTAAATACTTCTTAGCGAATTCAATTATTTTTCAACTTCAATGTAAAAAAAAATATTTAAAATTCCTTTAAGTAATAATTTATTTTTTAATTTTTAATTTTTTGTCTTACTCAAAAGCGAGCAACCTTAGCATTACTAAACGGTAGTTTTAGATAACTAATGACTAAATGGAAAAATTAATTAATCAATTAGGAATAAAGTGAATTTTTATTTAACAAATACTTTACTTATGAATTTAGCTTCGTTCTACCAATCATGTCTCTGAGACATATCAGTCTCAGTTTGTTTATGTATAATTTGTTTTAATTTTTCCAAAAAACGCTACTTTAAAAAACAAAAAAGGCTAGTAAAAAAAGCTAAAGGCTAAATGTGAGAAAAAATTTAAATCTGGCCTTAAAAATTTTTTATCATAGAAAATTCTTTACTACAAATATTTTTTTTTAAGCAAAACAAAAAAAAATTCTGAGGAATTTTCATAATGAAATATTTATTTTTTTTTATTAAAAAATTCATCAGTGTTTCAAGTATTTTTTTTTTTTTAATATTTAGAATTGGCCTTTTTTTCGGCACGTATTTATGTTTATTTATATTTCCTAGCAAACACTTTTCTCAAAATTGTAAACTAATGTGACCAGGTCACACCTCTAATTACACTTAAAATGTTCCCCATTCACTTTTCTATCTATGAACTATTGAATAACACTTTTTTGTGGCTTTTTAAAATTGCGTGTAGTTAATTATATCAATTTATTGTTAATATGGTCAATTGAATGAACAAAGTTAATGCAGAGCTCTAAACATGTTTTTGTTTTTGTTGAGAGTATTTGTGGTTTGGGAAATGATAGTTAGTTAGGTGCTAAATTTATGACATTAAAAGTACAGTTTATTTAAATATAAAATAAATTAATCTACTTACATAACGAACATTAAGGCAAAAGGATATTTGATAAATTAAGTTAAATTAGGTTTACTTCATTATATTATATTGAGTAGTGTTGAACCAAGTGTGTCTGATGAAAAATGATTAAGCAAATTTTACATGAACTAAGGTTAGGCTTCAGTAAAAGTTGTTATTTTTTTTTTTTAATTGTCTTAATTTGTAAGACCTTTAAGTAACCAAGCTTTGTTTACTAGTCCTCTGCCCAGCGATAAAACGTAGTTGATTAGCAAAAGGCTATAAGAGTTCCAAATAGAAAAGTGGTGACACTAAATGGTTCCAATAAAAAACCAAACAATTATAACAAACATTTCAATTATTGATATTTTAAATTTTGCTTTAGAAGACGAGTATTCAAAGTTAAAGTTGTTTGATTGAAAGTATAAACGTTCATTTATTAAATTATTATTCCGGCAGTAAGAAATTAAATTAATGGTTTCAAAATTACAGTGGCATGAAAGCAATTGTTTTATATAATTTTTACTATTGTAACTAAATACAAGGTATGTCAGTAAGAGTACACTTTTTCTTTTTAAAATAAAAACATGTATTTTTTGAGAGAGTTGGCATTGTAATTGGCACACTGTTACTGAAACCACATGTCGTTTTTGATAAATGCCGTCCAGTTAAGGCTGCAAGACCAAACACTGTTCACAGTCATTGTCGAATTCATGTTTTCGAGTTTTCAGCAATTCTCTTGTGTTTTCAAGAGACAAACTGATACGTCGATCTAGTTTCTTCAAAATTTTTTTAGTATTCTTGGATGCACTTTCTCAATTGAAAATCAGCATAACTTTTCAAATTTTTGTAATAATTTTTCACAATTATAACGGATTGTTCTTTCGTAAAGAGCTTCATTTTTAACAAACGAAATAAAAATATGTGACAGCTGAAAAATTTTAAAGTTGTCACTTGCACAAAAACGTAATGACACTAAATATAAAAAGTACACACTAACTTGAACACCCACTATATGTCGTGTTTGGTCATTTCATGTCATATTTTTTATTTTTTTCATCAAACTTTAAGAAGTCCACTATAAATATTTGTATTTATTACTTTTATTGCTTGTTTAATATTTTATGTGAAATAAATTGTAGCCTCTTTTTTTATGTTCTGAATGCATAATCGTTGATTTTATTTATGGAAAAATATTTCATAAATAATTTCTGATGTGCGTGTTGAGTTTAATAAAACTATTTTTGGTAACCAATAACACAATCACTTCATTTATTTATAAAATTAATTAAAATGTATTTTGCCAGTATTTGTGGAAAATATAAATACTTTTTTATAATTGTTTATGTATTCGTAGTCATTAATGTGAATTTAAATGACAAATTGGAGATAATAAATTTTATTTTGCAAAAACAAAAAAAAAATAATACAAATAATCAAGATAAATTTTGAATTGTTTCTGTGTTAATTAAATAGATTTATAATGAAAAACAAATAACTTGCTTTCAATGCTTTCAAAATTTAAAAAAAAATTTAAGTTTGTATTTAAAGAAAAATAAAGTAGACATTGTGACAAATTTCTTATATCTTTATTAATCATTTTGAATACCAACGTAAGTTTTTAAAATAATGTTTTATTTATTAACTACAAAAATTTTTTTTTAAATTACAACTTGAAGTAAAACCATCATTGAATTTTAAATTCATAAACCCATAATCTCATGATTGATGTTTTTATAATTTAAATTTATTTACAAGTTTTTATACAAAATTTAGTTGTGGATTATTTAATATGTTACAGACACAAATTTCTATTATGTTATTTTTTTTTTAATGGTTGATTGGTGGAAAAATTTATAAGTATTTCTACAAATCATTTCATGTCATTGGCAAGACATGTTTTATAAAAAAAAAATATAAAGAAAACACCAAAAGAAAAGCCAAATAAACTAATAAATTTAAACCATTTTCATTACATGTATTTTTAGCCACAACACAAACACAAAAACATTTGTAGAAAGACATATAAATAGATATTTTGTGATAGACCTTAAAACAAATCGAATAAAAATTCTTCATTTTTATAAAGAAAATTTTTTTAATAAAAAGTGCGGTGACTACAAATAAATAAATACATTTTAAAAGGAAGGTATACCAAACATACCCATAGTAATGGTTGGGCACTCTAGAAATCTGTAATAATAATATGATCTTGAGTATATTTGCTCAATATTTTTTAATCTCTTAATTTAATGAAACTAACAAATCTTAAATCTATTATTTTAAAACAAGTTCGAAGTTCTGCGGCATCTCTCTCTATCTTCAAACAGCACGCTTCCGAGAACGTGAAGCATAGCGAGGATGATCTGCCTTAGACAGAGTGAAACTTGGGACATAGATTTACTAAGCTTCTAAGAGCCTGCTTGAGGAATGGAATAAGAATAAGGAATAAGAAATCACTGAAGTTTTTTCAATCAATTCGAAGAGAATGGGTTTGACATCAAATTACTACTCTAGAAGTTGTCAGCTGGAGTAGAAAGAGGAAAGATGTTAAATATGTTTTAGTATAAAAACCCTATTATTGAATATAAAAATGTGTCGGAAAATATAAATCGCTACGATATCATTCCTAAATAAAATTTCTTATATAATTAAATTTTATCAGCAGTTTAATACCTTCTTTTCATTTATTTGAATTATTCCTTTTTATCAATCGGTAAAATAATTTTATTCGTTAGTTTTTAAGCTCGAATAATTGTCAACTTTAGTAACTACTCGAACATACAAGCCTGTAGCCACAGCAAGAAATAAACACATACATGAATACATACGTTCATATGTAAGTACTGTAAATTGTTTTCATTGACATGTTTGTCTTAACTGTCACTGTCACTGACATGTTAATAAATAAAGCAATACACATCTTTAACAATAACGTGAATGGTAGATTAAGACAACTAAAAAGAAAATTGTATTAAATAACAAAAATTTTACTTTTTTTTCATACACTAAGGTTTTTTGTATATTTCTTTCGAATAGAATTTGGAGAAAAATATATATGTAAGACTTCGCTAAACGAATTTACACAACGAAGAGCTAACGACAAAAAAATATTGGCCACGATTTTCCATCAAGAAAAACTGAAACCATATTTTATTAATTTATTTTATATTAATTTTTTCTTATTTTACAAAGTTATATCTGTAATTAAAAATTATTTAAAAAATTATTATTTAATATTAATCAAGCTTGAGATCTTAAAAAATTGTTTTTATTTAAATTTTCCGATATTTAGACTTTCTTTTGAAGGTCTTCTTCAGGGAAATTTATTTTTATAATAAAATAAAATTTTATATGTCAAAATTATTAAATTTGATAAATTAAAATATGAAAATTATATAAATATTTGTTTCCTGTTAAAATAGTTAAAATAGTTTTCATATTTTAATTCCATTATATTGGCTCCATTTTACTCTGGGTTTCTTTCTGCCCATTTAGCTTTCATTCCATTTTGTTGTTAAATTTAATAAATTTCCAATTTCATTTTGTTCCAACCAAGTGAAAATAAAATGAAATAAATGGAATAAAAAAAAAGGTAGTAAAATGAACTGAATAAAATTTAGGAAATGAAATGATTTAGTGAAATGAAATGAAATAATATGAAATTAATATAATGAAATAAAGTAAAATGATACGAATGGAAGGAAATTAAACGAATTTAGTGAATTGAAATGAATGGAATGGAGTTAAACGAATTTAGTAAAAAAAAATTAATGAAAATAATATGAAATGAGTAAAATGGAATATAATGAAATAAACAGAATTAAATAAAGTAAAACTTAATAAAAGGAATGACATGAATTTAATTTAATAAAACGAATTTAGTGAAATGAAATGAATGGAATAAGATAATACGAAATGAATGGAATGGAATAAAATGACTTACATTTACTGTAATGAAATGAATTTAATGAAATAAAATTAATGTGATAAGATGAATTAAATGAAATGAATGGAATAAAATAAATAAAATGAGATCAAACGAATTCAAAGAAATTAAATGAATTTAATGGAATAAAATGAAATTAATAGAATGAAATATAATAAAATTTGATGAATCGAATTACAGGAATTTAATTTAATAAAACGAATTTAGTGAAATCAAGTGAATGGAATGAAATGATACAAAATGAAAGAAGTAGAATAAACTGATTTTCAGTAAAAGGAAATAAATTTATTGAAATAAAAAAGAAATGGAACAGAATTATTTAAAATGAATGTGATTAAATGATTTAAACAAAATGAATGGAATGAAATAAATAGAATGGGATTAAACGAATGGAGAGAAATGAAATAAATTTAAAAAAATAATATTAAAATAAAAGAGTTAAATGAATGGAATGAAAGGAATAGTATGGAAAGAAATAAATAGAATGCTATGGAATAAACTAAAGGAAATGATGATATGTAAAAAATGATCTAAAAACGGTAGAACATATAAAATGGTTCTTTTTGCTTTGGTTCTATATAACAAAAATGGAATTCATGGGGTAGAATGAACTAGAATTGAATAAAATTAAATGATCCAAAAATAACAATATTTAATTGAAATAAAATGAAATAAAATTGAACAGAAAAATGGTTCGTTTTTTCTCGCTCGAATTTTTGTGAATGTAATTTCTTTCTGCACAGTTTATCTACACAAATAAAACAAAATTTTTTTATATCTCTTTCACTTATGGTGAAGTGTTTTAAATTACAAAAAAAAAAGGAACACAATGATTTTTAAAATGTTAAGAAAATATTTTTCTTTTTTTTTTGCCATTTTACATGACATTTTTGAAGAGTCATAAAATATGCAATAATATTCAGTTTAATTTATTTTTTTCTCGGTGTCTTATACTTAAGTGTACTTGTGTTGTATTATTTGATTTCAGTTTATATGTGTATGAAAGTATCCTAGAAAGCATTTGCTTTAGAATTCATAAGTTTGCGATAAGTAGCCAACAATTCAGTAGAACTTTAACAAAGTTCGTATTGATATTCCATATGAGTGATGAAATTTTTAGAAAAAAAATTTTTTTTTTTTAAAGTGAGAATTTTGTCAGATTCATTTTTCTTACTACTTTACAGTCAACTTAAAATTTATTTTCTACGTTGTGCATTTTTGTTTATCCATTCAAAAATTCTGCAGGAAAAAAATTTAACAAAAGTTATTTTAACAAAATATTAATCTTTATTTGTGCTTAATTCCAGAATTATGTTGGGTTATTTGAAATTTGTGGTTTTCCTCATGATATTCTCATCAGTTATTTATTCAGTACAATAAGTAATATTATCTAGATGAACCATTTCATCAGACGCTACTCTGTATAAATAACTCATGAGAATAACATGAGAAAAAGAATAAATTTCAAATAGCCTAACACAATTCTGGAATTAAGCACAAATAGAGATTAATATTTTGTTAAAATTAAGAGTTATTCTAGTTACAATTGTTCACTGGGTATGTTTTTTATTTGGGAATGTGTATTGCTGTTTTGTATTGACTTCATTTTACAATACTAACGAGTGCAATCAAGTATTTTTGCAAATGCTCACATGTGCAAACAAACATTTTGTACATACGAGTACAAACACATGAGTGTAATATTCATTGTAACTTATTTTGTTTTCTTTTTTTTTTTTTCAAAATAACATCCGAATAATTATGGGTATTTCCATAACTTTCAAGCTTAGTAAAAGAAAAATAGAAATTTATTTGTTAGTTTATTTGAAATTTTTCTTTTTAATTAAAATGGGCTATTTTATTGAGCTTGAGGTCTTATTTTATAAATTTATTTTTATATCGATATTTCGCTTTAATTTGAGTAGCTTCTTCAGGATATAATTATAAATTATAATTATATAATTATTTTTATAATTATATCCTGAAGAAGCTAGCGAAAAATCGATATTTAAAAAAAAATAAGATCTCAAACTTAATAAAATAGAAAACTAAGCTTCTAATAGGTTCTCTTTTAAAACCAACTATTTATATTGAGCTAAAATATTATGTAAAAAATTAGTTTTAAAAACTGCAAGTACACAGAAATCGGAATTAAACTATAAAGCAAACAACCCTGAGATCCAAAATACTTTTTTTTATAAAGTGTTTGTGAAGTACTACAATTTTTTACAGCGCATAATTAAAGAACTAATTTCATATTTATACATTAAAAAGTGAACGTAAAAGTTTAAAAAAAAAAATTTGTAAAAATTGAGCCAGTGCTTAACGAAAAAAAAAATTGATTAGGAAGCAAGACCAGCGATTGGTAGCAATGTATTGCATTCTGCGTTGCCATAGCATAAAACAGAGAGTGTTTTTATAATATTTAAATTTAAATTAATTTTTACTTTTTTTTTTGAGACTCTATAACTCGATTCTGGTATTGAATCTCTGAATATTTTTTTTCAGGTAAAATTGCGTTTTTCGCAATTTTGTCGCACAGAAAGAATTTTTCAAAATTTAATTTTTTTTTAAATGTTGTGTGTCAATATCTTATGTTATTATTTTAAAACTAACACTCATAACTAAATTGGCAAGACTAGCGTGTTTTTTCTGTCAAACACTCTTATGCCCATAGAAAATGTATGGAGCGCCGTCAGCACTAAGCAAATGGAAAAACCAATTTTGACAGGGCATTTTGTAGTGAAGTTGGCTGCTAAACAATTAGTTTTTTTACTTTTGTTTTGTTATTTTTGACTATTAATGAAATGTTAGCTAGTTTTTTTTAAGATCACGTTTTTAACTTTATTTTTGTTTGTCTTTAGTTTAATGTATTAGACAAGATGCACCATTAGTGCTCTTATTAAGAAATGACGCTTTAACATAAGCTCTGTGTGCTAGAAGACGCTCCGCTAGCCGCTCCAATTTAGGTTAGACTGTTAACATTTCAATAGGTTTGCAGAATTAATTATGTTAGAATTTCAAGAAATGTTAAATAATTATTTAACAGCGGAATATATAAAATAAAGCTAACTGAGCTGTCTTCTGGCGCTCCTCATATTAATAGGAGACCAGCGATGCCCACTTATTTGGCAATAACATTTAAGGGATTCAAATTGAGGTGAAAACATCTTTTGCTTTAACAATTAGCAAGTTCCAGGGTTAAAATGTCAATTTGGTATAAATTGACCTGTGATTCCATGGGGAATCAATTTGTTTTGCTTCCACAAAATAAAACTACATCTCATAGACTGGTTATAAGGAAGCTCTAAGTTTATATAGAAATAAATATTTAGAAAAAAAATTTTAAATAAATTTTAAAGAATTATTTAATAGAAAAATAGAACAGCCTAACGATTTAATGCAACGACTTTAAAAAGTAACGCTAAAAAGTATTCCTTTCTTGCGTTGGACAGCTAGTATAATAAAAATTCATGGAGATACCCTTAAGTTGATGTTTTCATAAAAATATTCGTACGTACATATGCCTCTATTTTTAAACTTCAATTATTATTATTATTATAACAAATTACAATACAACAAATATAGTTGTTATTTAGTTGTAAACAGTAAGCTAGTGCTGCTAAAAGTACATGTGACATGTAATGATTGCAGTCAACTGGCTCACCAAGCCCAAACCAAAAAACTTTTCAATATGCCTTTTTTTTAAATTTTTAACGTTTGTTTTTTCATATTTTTTATATCATATGAATTGTTATCCCTCCCTACTATTTCATTTATAAACATGAAATATTACAAAAAATTGGAAAAATGAATGAACAAAAACATATAAAATGAAATTTAAATAAAACAACTCAAAAGAAAATAGTATTTTTGCGACATCATTCATATATTTCAATATATCATTTTAGCATGAACTCGAATACATATTTCTTTCTTTTCCTTTCTTTTCTTTATTTAGTTTTTAATTTTTTTTTATTTTTTTGGTTGATGATTAAAATGAGAAAACAAGCACAAAAATAAAAAACTTGTATGCATTTTGTTTAACTTGCAAATTTATTATTTGCCCTCGCGAGAAACTGTACAGCTAAAATGAAATATTTTTCAATACATGTTTGTAAATATGTGCCCTAGCAAGCTGAAGACTTTATCTTCTATTTCTGTTACTTATGGCTGCCTGCTTGTAACATTTTCATAGTTTTACTAGTTGTTATTATACCCCTTTGTTGCTTAAAGAAAAAATACAGAGAGGAGAAATTCATTCAAATTCATATATAAATGAGTGTAAACATATTCACTTCCGTTTGTCATTTTTATTTTACTGTAAAACTCCCTACTGAAGTTTTTAAATTGTGTGCATAAAAAAAAGCGAATAATAGAATGAATGCATGCTTGTATGGGTATACATTTTTTGGCGAAGCAATTGTAAGGCAATAATTTTATTGCAATTGCTAACAACCAGTACTTTAAAGGAATTTTTTCTTTAACTCTCAAAAAAGAGAGACTTCAGACTTTTAACTGGTTGGTTTATCTAACATTGTTACTGTGTTAGACATCACTAGTTTCAGGTAGAGCATATTACTAGCAATCAATGTAGGTCTGTGGTTTGCCTAACAAAAATTTGGAACATATATAGTGCTGTTCTGTAGGCCAAATCCAAATATTTTATTCGGAATTGAAAAACTCAGCACCTCATAACTACTCTGTGGTCCATTTTAAGATTTTTAAATTTTCTCTTTTATTTATTTTATGTATGAAATTATTGGTAGAATTAAAAAAACATAAAAGCTATAATTTAACAAGAAGAGAAAAAAGTTATTCCACATTTTTTCAAATCCGTGTGGAATACAGAACACGCACAATACTCTGTGCTTATCTGGTAGTCTAAGATTTCTTATTGACTCCCAGAGAAATATCAAACTCTTCACTGAACAAAATAATTGACTTCACTGAAATTGGGGTCGGGGTACATAAGCTTAATTAACAATAATAACAATACTAACCTTTCTATTCTAAAAAATTTATGCAGACTTTAAATTCAAAGTAATAGAAATAATTTTTTCATAAAGTTTTCGTTAAAGTTTACGTTTTTGTTTCTTTTTTTTTAGAAAAGAAGATAAGTCAAATTAGCATTCAATATATGGTAATGATAATGATTATGAGTAGGGCAAGGATTTAAAGCACGCACATGTTTTTATTCAGTAGCTTAAAATCGATTCTGATAAATTACTTTTCCAAATTCGACAATTTATTAAAAAAAAAATTTTTTTTATTGAATCTTTCTATAAGAAAATTAAAATAAGTACTCAAATCTTAAATATAAAAAAGAAAAAACTTAAATAATAATTACCAATGTAATAACTAGCTTATTAAAAATGGCATCATTTTGTTATTGCATGTTTTTGCATATTTTTTTTAAAAATTCATATTTTTTCATATTTTGTTGTAAAAGCATATTTTGGCATATTTTGTTTTAAAGGCATATTTTTTGTGTTTAATTTGAATTCATTTTTATATATTTAATATACAAAAGTATAACCTGTTTGTGGTTGTTTTAATGTTGAAAGTGATTAAACTGTTTAGAAACATTTTTATGAAAAGCAGTGGGTCTTACGATTTGACCGTTTGTAAAATAAAAAGAGGCATACTTTTCATTTTAGGGAAAAATTAAACGAATGCATTTTCAGGCTCTTAGTAATGAGTTAATTTTCACAGTTAACTGCTTGAATCCTTTACTCGATCTAATAGATATTTTTGAATAAATAAGTTTTTCAATAATTTATGTACTCGCACCTGAATTTAAACTTTCAATAAAAATGTCTTAAAAATATGTGATAAGAAAAATAATGATTTTTTTTAAGTTTTCCATAAGGACATTAGTGCATATTTTATTGCTTATTTTGCATTTTTAAGAGCATATTTTAGGCGCGTATTTTAGTTTTTTAAGTGCATGTAATTCCTTGCCCTGGTTATGAGCTTTAAATTAATCAGAAATTTTTTAGGACAACAAATTGTAATAGTGATTTTTGTGATATTTTACTTGCGCAGAATTAATAGAAGTCTTTTGTATACTTCGTTAATGTTTTAATATTTTTATAATCGATTCAATTCTTTCATATATTAAGCATTGAAATTGTCATGCTAGTGATAGACTTGACTAGGATGTTGAATACTAACATTGTAAGCACTCAACAGAGGAAATATAACAGCCAGTCAGTCATCCACTGTCTGGCATTTGTATTTATTTATTGAGGAGTAAAATTATAACACCATTTCCTTTCCTTTCAAAGAAAAAAAAAACCAAGTGTATGTGTGTTGAACTTTAACTAGAGCAGGAGAATAAAACTTCATACAAATTGAAATGAGAAAATATTTATTTTCATTTATTTTGTGAACTTTTTATTATTATTTTTGCATAAACGAATTTGCAAACTTTAAACGATTTCGTTGTAGCTGTTTTTTTATATTTAAATTACTTCCATAGCACTATTTTTATGGCAAGTAATCAGAGTAGTTGTCATATCTGTGAATTTATTTAGTTTAAATTAAGTGATGAAAATGAGCAGTATATTTGGTAATAGTTACTGCATAAATTAAATTTTTTTTTCTCAATTTTCAATCATTTTATTTTATTAATATTGGGCCATAATTATAAGAGCTGACTTTTGCTCATAAGAATTGTATGAATTTTTTAAAAAGATAACGACTTTAGTATGACAATGATTATTTAAAAAAAAAAATATTTTATAATCCTATAGTAAACCAAGCGGGAGTTTTATTTCGCTCAATTTTATTTTTTCACTTTTGCTGCTTTGCAAACATTTCCTCTCACTTCAAAAAAATTCTTGTTTTATTTTTCATTTGAATATCGTATCCTTTCTATCCACTAAAAATTTAAGTGCATGCTTGTACCTACACTCTCATTAATTTAAATATTTCGTTGCTACTCGCTGATGTACTCGTATTTGTTATTTTTTTCTCGTTTATTTTATTTTATTTTTTTTTTTTTTGTGACATTTTTGGCAAATGAAAACTCATTTGTCACTTGTCACATTGTAGTTGATGATGCAGTTGTGCTCTGAATGCGTCTCGGTCTGTCTGTTACTGGATTTTTTTTCCTCCAAATTTTTTCATTTACTGTATTTTGTGTTAATTTTTTACATTTTTTTTCCTAACATTCTTTTTTTTTAATATATTCTGAATATACTTATTTGAGGAAACGTATTTACTTACTTTTACAAAAAAATTTCTTACACTTTCTTTCACACAACTTTGTATTGCATACTGATTTATTGCGGTTAAAGTAACTTAAATTGCTTAAGTTGTTGCTCAATTGCTTTTATAGCATTAACTGGGAAATTGTTGACATTTTTTTTTTTAATTTTATATTTTTTAAAATGGCTTTCTTGTTAATTCTTTTGAATGGCTTGGAACTATAATATGAAAACAAAAAGGTTATTTTTAATAAAAAAAATCATTTTCTTTTTCTTCAAAATATCTTATAGGCTTAAAGAGAGACTTCAGAATGAACTTTAAAACCTAGAAGGCTTAAAAAATACGTTTGAGGTTGGAAGTGGAGTTTGTGTTAATTGCTTTGGAAGCGATAGGTTTTTAAAGCTTGTTTAAAATAAAAATTTTAAACAAACATATGTATTAATATTTGTATTTAACGGTTTTCAATATGAATTTATAAAAAAGTAATTTATTTATACTGGGAATTTGTATTAAAATTATCTACATTATTGTGAATTATTAATTTAACGAAAAAAGAAAAGAAAGAATTGTCAAATGAAAAACAAATTATACTTACTTACAAACTATCATCCAAACGGTGAACATCTCACCTGCACTAATAAATCTCATATCACACATTATTAAAATCTACTTAATTCAACCCCCTAATTTGTATAGTTTGCCTTATAAATTATACAAATAATACCGAAGAAAAGAAACCTAGGATTTCCACGCAGCAGCTAAACACAGTCCACTCTAACTCTAATCGCGACGTGGTAAGTCCTCAACTTTTTCTTCATGGTCCTTCGAACCGGATTTGAACCAAAGCTCTTTAATCAATTCAGAGTTCTATAAGCTTAATCAAGTGCAATAACAAGAGTTGCAGCTGGACTATCGTGCTGTATGATACTTGTTGAAGATATTTGTATTTCTACCAATAGCTGAAGTACAATTAAAGTGTTTACTCGATATCAAACCTGGTCTATGGATGCCGGACATTTTTTTATAATAGGGTAAGCCATTAGACCCAGGCTTTCATCTGGATACAAGGGTATGGAACTAGCAAAGTGAAATTATTTGGTAAAAAGAGGATTACTTGTGCCAGAACAGTATAGCAGCATGTTCTATGGCATCCTTATTTCGTATTCTAAATGTCATATTGAGAGTACTTTTCTCAACAAAACACAGCTCAAGCGTACGTGCGACTAGATATGGGATTAATATTATTATTATTATTTCTAGGCCATGAACATGTGATCAAATCAAATTGGATCTGTCTAACTGCAGTGATTTATTGAGATTCTATAGACTTTTATGGATATTTTTGCAACTGTAAAGATGAGAATACAATTAAGAGAATGTAAAATATTCTCTGCAAAAACTCTATCTTGGCACATGTAACCTTCAAGGCCCCGTTATGCTGCCGATGGCCTTATGAAAAGGGGGCAATTGATTAATATTGTTGCGGTCTCTTTGTAACTACTCTTTGCTTCACAGTTTCTCTCTTTGCTTATTTTTCTAAATCCCACAGAGAAACTAAGAAAGTTCCCTTTTGATTTTGTTATTGGGGTATCCTCTGCAACTCAAGTTGATACTAAAAGATTCATTTTATAATTTTTTTTTTTTTTTCCAAAAAATACTTTTTAATAAAAATTATATTCTGTGGTAATATTCAAAATAAGGTTTCCTTAATAAAACTCTTTTCCTTTTCCAAAATTTACAGTATTCATAAGACTTGCTTCTTACAAAATATAGTTGTGTACTCGTATGTAGGTGTATCTCAAGTGTTTTTATTTTTTAATTTTTTTAAATCTCTTGACTGTTGCTAAATCTTAATAAAAAATTTACTTAAATACTCATAAAGTTTTGATAAATATTACCGTGGTTGTTAAGTTTGTTTATTAGCACTGAAATTTAATTCCCAATTGGTTTTTCTAAAAGAAAAAAAAAGAAAAATAAAAGCCACTTAATTCAATCTTGTTCATCACTCATCTTCATAAATGCGTACACCGTCATTTAAGGCCTTGTAATGAAAGAATTTTTTTTTATTTTTTTTTTCTACCTCCTTTTGATATTATTATTAAAAATTCATAGAACAAAATAATAATAATTTTACATAATTACAATGTAAAAAAATAGAAAAAAAAAATCCCCTTAATATCATCACTAATACTAAATAAGGCCATCTCTGACGTTTCATTAGTGATTTTTGGCAATCATGTTTAATTTTGTTTTAATAGAGCCCTAACAGGTAAAAAGGTTGACTTATGAGTAGTGATATACACACGTATGTATTTCTTTTTTTGTTTTTTTTTAAGCTTGACAAGGAAGTTTCCAGAGAAAAAAATATATACTTACAGCTTCTTACAAGTTAGATGGTGACAAAAGTTTTGCAAATCGTTCTTTTTACTTTTGTCCATCAAACAAGAAACATACAATCATAGAAAAAAAAAATTTTTTTAAATTGAAAGAAAAAAAGTGAACTTGTAATAATTCTGGTGCTTGCTATTAAGTGGCAATTTAAAAACGTATATATAGCACCCATATTAAAATTACATTTATTTTGTATGTTAATTCTTCAAGCCAAGGCCATCAAGGGAATCTTCTTTTCTGAGGCAGTGTTCCAGGAAGAAAAAAAAAATCCAATTTGAGGTGGCATATTCAGAGACCTATAACTGATCCGCCTTGCCACGTGCGCCTTCATTATACCCCTATAAAAATACAGATATACTAAGAAGACAAATAACCTTGTGCTTTAGTCAAGGTCAATATCAGAGGCTATATACTTAATCAGCTTAAACTTGCATGTGTTTGTGGAATCCGATTGTAGTACCGAAGAACCATTATAATTGTTTCCACTAATCATTAAATCCCTTTAACTTACTTTCTAACATTTAACATTTAACCATTTATATATTATTTCATAGAAAACAAATAGTAATAATAATAATAATTTTCAATAACCTAACCATATTCCTAATAAAAAAAAAGTAAATTTTGGGACTATACCTAAAAATTTTTTTATTTCCTATCACACAAGGCTTAACGCCTAACATTTATTGAAAAACTAAATTTATAGAAAAATCAAAAAAAAAAAAAATCTAATTGAAAAAGTCCCAATATTACTAACTAAAATAACCTAAAAAAAAAAAAGAAAAAAAAAAAAGTCCCTTATAAGAAAACCCATACTAATTTAAGAAGAAAAAAAGAACACAGTATAACAAACCTTTAATACTACTAAATATAAAACCAACCAAAGAGAGAAAAAAAAAATAGCGACAACTACACCATCGACATGCTGGAGGCCTTCATGCATCGTGGGAATCTCATAATTAAGAGTAAGTTCGTCACCTCTCTTTATTAATTTTTACTTAAACTCTCATTAAATCAATCATGTTATACTTATTCTTTTATATCAATTAATTTCTTTGATATTTTGTTTTTTTTGTTTAATTTTTTTTTACTACAAAGAGTCATTTCAATTTTATTTGCATTGTTACATTTAACAATATATATCTAAGAGTATGTATATAAGTACATACGTACATGTTACTAAATAATTTTTTTATTTGGGTTTTTTTTTTTTTTGATATTAAAGTTTACTTTTAATTTTTTTTTGTATAATATTCAAAACAGTACCAAGAAAAGAAAAAGAAAAAAAAAGGAAGAATGTCTTACAAAGTATCTAGTTCGTCAATGTAATTTTTTTTTATTTTCTTTCTATTAACCCTTGAGTTACGCAAAACAAAAAAAAAATGTATAGAATTAAATTTATTACTATGTCATGAATTAGTTTTTTTTTTGTCTCTGAATTATTGTTATTAAATAAAATATAACTAAATATATAACAATGGAGTAGTTTATTAGGATGTAAAACTTCACGGTCAGCCGAAGAAGAAATGTGAAGAGAAAAGTGTGTGTTAGGGGTTTTCATATCCACCTAGACCATCATGAAAGCCATAGGTAGGGAGGGTATAGAGGTCGAGAACCACACCACCTGGTTCTCCGGTTTTTTTTATTTTTAAAGGTATGTTTGAGCTAGATGTACTCACGGTTTCAGGGCAAATTAACCACACGTTATAAATGTAAGTGTAATGTTGTAGGTCAGGTAGAAACAAGATCCCACCCCACCATCCCGAACTAGCTAGCCCAACCCAACGTGTGAACTGGTTTCTATTTTTGACCCATGAGTTATTTAAATCAGAGTTACACAATAACATCCTGACTCCCCAACTCATTTCTATTACAGCGTTGTGAACATTACATTACAAAAAATGGCGCCCAACGTGGGGCCCTGCTTCTCCAGAATTTGAAAATTTGTATAACATAAAACGTTTATATTTCTTTATTTATTTTGAAATATTCACTAAGAATTTTTGGGAACTATAAAAATTTTTTTTTGACACCAATTTTAATTAGACAAGAGAACATCTAGTCTTAGGATGTGTATTTGTGATATTAGTTTTACTTTGTGTTGTTTTTTTGGTTTTGACCAAGAGTGTTATACCATTCAGTCTTACTGGAACTTACTGTAGTTAAATAGCTTTTTTGTTTGATACAGACCTTTAGGGCTTGTATGAGTATTCATTCCTTTTTGTTTTGGGAAACTGTATCAAAAATATTAATCTTAATTACACTGAGAAAATGACGAAATAATATTTTAGTATGTGATAAATTTTCGGAATTGCAATTATGATGTCTTAAACAATTAAGCTCTAATTGACCATTTTTATTAGATCTTTGATATTTTTTTGTTATTATTTTAGTTAAATGCAAATGTAGCCTTTGCAAATAAAATTAGTTTTGTTTTTATGTATATGTTTATAAAATATATACAGCCTTTTTCTTATTGCTTTTCTTCTTCGAAAGACCAAATACGAAGTTTTACTAATTGTATTACTTTTATATAATATTTTTTTTTTATTAGATTTATATAATCATGTCGATTGCCTCAAATAACGAAAAAACATTATCTGCAAATAATAATTGTAATTGTTCAATTTGTAAGAAAGATTTTGAGATAGATGACATAGTTGTTTCAACTCCATGTAATCACATTTTTCATAAACCTTGTATAGTTAAAGTTATAAACGAAACACAAAGTTGCCCTATTTGTGCTACTGCATGTAGAGTAACAAGACTCAAATGTCATAATATTTTTGAAAATACTGCTAACGGCTCAACTGAAGTCGCTTCTAATTTTAATCAAGGTGCTATACCTAAGTCTATACACAAAAAAGGTAGGCCACCTAATCGGAAATTGTTAGACGTGTCTATGGCTGCGACACCGGTACCTCATGGCAGTATTCAGAACACGAGCTTAAGCGAATCATTAGATGATTTGTTAAATATTTCAAAATCGCAGACTCGACTAAATTTTCATAATGCAAGTGATCAGTCACTTCAAGTTCTAATAAATGATGCAATTCGGAATCATTTAGCTAATTTAAATATAAACCAACATGGTAATCCAACAAATAATTTTAGGCCAGGTAGTCAGTTGGAAAATCGTAACCGTAATCCAAATCGTAATATGGAAAATGCTCCTAGAAATGCACTTCATAGAAACAACCAAAGACACAATCATGACATCGTGAATCAAAATTATACTTTGAATTGGACCCCAGATAAAATATCTTCAATCATTTGTGGTTGGCATTTGAAATTTAGTGGACAAGATGAAGGCAGCTTAACAGTTGATAGTTTCATTTATCGCGTTCAGGCATTAACTGTTCAGAGTTTACGGGGAGATTTTAATACTCTTTGTCAACACTTACATCTTTTGTTTGTTGACAAGGCTATGGATTGGTTTTGGCGGTATCATGCTACGGTAAATAGAGTAGAGTGGAATACACTTTGTACAGAACTTCGAAATCAATTCAGAGATCGCCGGACTGATCTAGATTGGATGGAACAAATAAGAAATAGAAAACAGAAACAGGGTGAGAAATTCGACTCTTACTTTGACGCTATTTTACAAATGACAGATCGTCTCCGCTCTCCTTTGAATGAATACAGTTTAGTTGAAATTTTGAAAAGAAACTTGCGACCAGAAGTGAGAAAAGAAATTCTACATTTTAATATTAATTCTAGATCAGAACTAAGGGACTTCGTTACGAAGCACGAGATATTAGAAGATGAGTTAAGTAGATATAGGTCGTATAAAAATTTTATACCTCATAGAAATGTATCTGAATTGGAAAATGAAATATCGGAAAATTTAGAAACTGTTCAAATAGAGGAAATAAATCATGTAATTTGCTGGAATTGTTCCAAGAGTGGTCACAGATTTGACGATTGTTTAGAAGAAAGACAAGTATTTTGCTTTGGTTGTGGAACACCCAATATTTTTAAGCCAAATTGTATGAAATGCAATAAATATTCAAAAAACTTGCAGGATCATGCCCTGAAGGGAAAATTTCACTCCAGGGGAACACAAATGTAATTTCATCAGAATGTCAAACCGAGCCAGTAGAAATTTATGAAAATAATAATACAAAAAGAATTCACACAGATTTTATGCCTAATTATTTAAAACCTTATCATGTAAGATTAAGAGAATATAGAGAAGCAAAACTGAGAATATTTAATGAAGAAATAAATGCGGAATCCATTGTTAAGAAAACAAAACGATCCACTTATAGATTAAGACAATTTTGGAAAAAAATAGTTAAGAATAGAAAAATCGTTTGTTCAGCTATAATTTCCGACATGAATAAATTTGATGTAAGACCCTTCGTGACTGTTAAAATTTTTGATGATGATGTCGTAGGGATGATTGACACTGGCGCTACAGTTTCTTGCATTGCCTCCGCTTATGCACAAAAATTTCTTAATGAAAATAAATACCCTTTTCAAAAATTTAAAGTTTTTCTGAAGACCGCAGATGGTAGTCAGCATGCTTCAGTTGGTAGTGTAACTACTAATGTTTGTTTTAGGGGAAGAGTCGAAACGCTCACATTTTTGATAATACCTAATTTGAGTCAGAATTTGTATTTAGGTGTGGATTTTGTCAAAGCATTTAATTTAGCTAGTGATTTATTTAGTGAAAATAATTCTGGAAGGAAAACTTCAACTGTAAAAATAGAAATACTTGACACTGACGTTCATAATTTAAGTGAAAACGAAAAGCTAAAATTGTTTGAGGCTATCAGCTCTTTTCCCTCATATTCAAAGAAAGGTCTTGGCAAAACTTCATTAGTCACGCACGTAATAGATACTGCTGAAAATAAGCCGATAAAGCAGCGACACTTTTCTGTCTCACCAGCCGTGGAGAATTTATTGTACAAAGAAATAGATAGAATGCTTCAGTTAGGAGTAATTGAGGAGTCACAAAGTCCTTGGTCATCGCCTGTGGCATTGGTGCAAAAGCCTGGAAAAGTTCGACTCTGCTTGGACGCTAGAAAGCTTAACAATGTGACATTGAAAGATGCATATCCTTTGCCATTAATTGACGGAATTCTTAGTAGACTTCCAAAAGCAAGATTCATTACGAGTCTTGACTTAAAGGATGCTTTTTGGCAAATTCCGTTGGATGAAAAATCAAGGGAAAAGACAGCTTTCACTGTACCCGGTCGTCCATTGTACCAGTTTGTTACCATGCCTTTTGGCTTGTGTAATGCGCCACAGACGATGTCCAGACTAATGGACAAGGTAATTCCTGCACATATAAGAAATAAAGTTTTCGTATATTTAGATGACTTATTGCTCATCACTGAATCATTTGATGAACATATGTTATTATTGCATGAAGTAGCCTTTCATTTGAGATCAGCTAACCTTACAATAAATATTGAGAAGAGTAAATTCGTTTTAAAACAAGTAAAATATCTAGGTCATGTAATCGGAAATGGCACAATTCAGACAGATCCAGCCAAGGTACAAGCAATTCGTGATTATCCACTTCCGAAGTCCGTCCGTCAATTACGCAGATTCTTAGGAGTTTGTGGGTGGTATAGGCGATTTATTCGTAATTTTGCGACTCTATCATCCCCATTAACAGATTTATTACAGAAGAAAAATAAATTTATTTGGTCAGAAGCTGCTAAAACTTCATTTGAAGACTTGAAAAATACTTTATGTTCAGCTCCGGTGTTACATAGCCCGGATTTCTCCCGTCCATTTTCTATCCAATGCGACGCAAGTAACTTTGGCATTGGGGCAGTACTTGCACAGACAAACGATGACGGTGATGAAGTTCCCATAGCTTATATGAGCCAAAAACTTAACGCTGCCCAAAGGAATTATTCGGTTTCAGAACAAGAATGTTTAGCTGCGGTAACTGCGGTTAAGAAATTTCGTGCCTACGTTGAGGGACACACTTTTGAAATCGTAACTGATCATGCGTCACTCAAGTGGCTAATGAATCAGAGAGACCTAAATGGCAGATTGGCGAGATGGGCGCTAAAGCTACAAGGCTTCAATTTTACAATACGACACCGAAAGGGAAGTCAGAATATTGTTCCAGACTCTTTGTCCAGATTGTTTGCTGAGAACAATGAAAGTATTCACTTTTTTAATATTGATGCTGTTGTCGACAGTCAATTTAAAAACTCTGTAGATATAGATTTGGAATCCGATGCATTTAAGTCTTCAGAATATTTATCCTTAATGGCTAAATTACAAAACAAATTGAAATATTTACCTGATATTAGAATTGAGAATGGTTTTATTTATAAAAGAGTAGAACACTCTACAGGTGACGAGATGCAAGAGCAACTGGCATGGAAACTGTGGGTTCCGTTCTCCCTTACCCAGGAGTTAATTCAAAGAGCTCATAACCATCCCCTCAGCGCTCATGGTGGTATTGGCAAAACTTTGCACCGCCTTAAAATATTTTTCTTTTGGCCAAAAATGACTAAAGAAGTGGCAGATTACGTTTTGAATTGTGATGTATGTAAACAAACAAAGTCTACAAACAAAATTTTAAGACCACCGATGGGGCAACAAAATACATCCGTACGAGTTTTTCAGAGGCTATATTGTGACTTGTTAGGCCCTTATCCTAGGTCAACATTAGGTAATACGGGAATATTAATTGTTTTAGATCATTTATCTAAATTTCACTTTTTAGAGCCAATTAAAAAGTTTACAGCAAAAGTGATTGTAGAATTTTTAGAAAAACGTATTTTTCATATTTTTGGTGTGCCCGAATCAATCACCACAGATAACGGTGTTCAATTTAGATCTAGTTTATTTGAAGATTTATTAAATAATTATGGGGTTTGTCATAATTTCACCGCCATTTATTCACCTCAAGCTAATGCAAGCGAACGCGTAAACCGCTCAGTTTTAGCTGCTATACGTGCTTATATTAAACCATCACAGAAAGACTGGGACGAAAAGCTTTCAGCAATAAGTTGTGCTATTAGAAATTCCGTACACGTTAGCACAGGATTTTCTCCATATTTTGTTTTGTTTGGACAAAACATGTTGCAAAATGGTCACTCTTATAAACTGTTAAGATCATTAAACTTATTAGAAGACACCAATACATATTTAAAAACAGACGAGAAATTAGAAATTATCAGACAGAAAGCTCAAGAAAATATAAGGAAATCATATGAAAAAAATGTTAAGACTTATAACCTTCGATCTCGTGAAGTGAATTTCGAACCAGGTCAAATAGTATTTCGAAGAAATTTCGCGCAGTCGAAAGCGATAGACCATTTCAACAGTAAGTTGGCTAATCAGTTTGAGAAAGCCAAAGTTATCGCAAAACATGGATCAAGCTATTATGAATTGCAAGACTTAAATGGAAAAAACCTGGGAAAATTTCATGCAAAGGATATTCATATGTAACTTCAGGTTTTGTCTCTTTATTTATGTATATAAAAATAAAAAAATAAATAATTCGTCAACACCTGTTTTGTAATGAAAGAATTTTTTTTTATTTTTTTTTTCTACCTCCTTTTGATATTATTATTAAAAATTCATAGAACAAAATAATAATAATTTTACATAATTACAATGTAAAAAAATAGAAAAAAAAAATCCCCTTAATATCATCACTAATACTAAATAAGGCCATCTCTGACGTTTCATTAGTGATTTTTGGCAATCATGTTTAATTTTGTTTTAATAGAGCCCTAACAGGTAAAAAGGTTGACTTATGAGTAGTGATATACACACGTATGTATTTCTTTTTTGTTTTTTTTTAAGCTTGACAAGGAAGTTTCCAGAGAAAAAAATATATACTTACAGCTTCTTACAAGTTAGATGGTGACAAAAGTTTTGCAAATCGTTCTTTTTACTTTTGTCCATCAAACAAGAAACATACAATCATAGAAAAAAAAAATTTTTTTAAATTGAAAGAAAAAAAGTGAACTTGTAATAATTCTGGTGCTTGCTATTAAGTGGCAATTTAAAAACGTATATATAGCACCCATATTAAAATTACATTTATTTTGTATGTTAATTCTTCAAGCCAAGGCCATCAAGGGAATCTTCTTTTCTGAGGCAGTGTTCCAGGAAGAAAAAAAAAATCCAATTTGAGGTGGCATATTCAGAGACCTATAACTGATCCGCCTTGCCACGTGCGCCTTCATTATACCCCTATAAAAATACAGATATACTAAGAAGACAAATAACCTTGTGCTTTAGTCAAGGTCAATATCAGAGGCTATATACTTAATCAGCTTAAACTTGCATGTGTTTGTGGAATCCGATTGTAGTACCGAAGAACCATTATAATTGTTTCCACTAATCATTAAATCCCTTTAACTTACTTTCTAACATTTAACATTTAACCATTTATATATTATTTCATAGAAAACAAATAGTAATAATAATAATAATTTTCAATAACCTAACCATATTCCTAATAAAAAAAAAGTAAATTTTGGGACTATACCTAAAAATTTTTTTATTTCCTATCACACAAGGCTTAACGCCTAACATTTATTGAAAAACTAAATTTATAGAAAAATCAAAAAAAAAAAAAATCTAATTGAAAAAGTCCCAATATTACTAACTAAAATAACCTAAAAAAAAAAAAGAAAAAAAAAAAAGTCCCTTATAAGAAAACCCATACTAATTTAAGAAGAAAAAAAGAACACAGTATAACAAACCTTTAATACTACTAAATATAAAACCAACCAAAGAGAGAAAAAAAAAATAGCGACAACTACACCATCGACATGCTGGAGGCCTTCATGCATCGTGGGAATCTCATAATTAAGAGTAAGTTCGTCACCTCTCTTTATTAATTTTTACTTAAACTCTCATTAAATCAATCATGTTATACTTATTCTTTTATATCAATTAATTTCTTTGATATTTTGTTTTTTTTGTTTAATTTTTTTTTACTACAAAGAGTCATTTCAATTTTATTTGCATTGTTACATTTAACAATATATATCTAAGAGTATGTATATAAGTACATACGTACATGTTACTAAATAATTTTTTTATTTGGGTTTTTTTTTTTTTTGATATTAAAGTTTACTTTTAATTTTTTTTTGTATAATATTCAAAACAGTACCAAGAAAAGAAAAAGAAAAAAAAAGGAAGAATGTCTTACAAAGTATCTAGTTCGTCAATGTAATTTTTTTTTATTTTCTTTCTATTAACCCTTGAGTTACGCAAAACAAAAAAAAAATGTATAGAATTAAATTTATTACTATGTCATGAATTAGTTTTTTTTTTGTCTCTGAATTATTGTTATTAAATAAAATATAACTAAATATATAACAATGGAGTAGTTTATTAGGATGTAAAACTTCACGGTCAGCCGAAGAAGAAATGTGAAGAGAAAAGTGTGTGTTAGGGGTTTTCATATCCACCTAGACCATCATGAAAGCCATAGGTAGGGAGGGTATAGAGGTCGAGAACCACACCACCTGGTTCTCCGGTTTTTTTTATTTTTAAAGGTATGTTTGAGCTAGATGTACTCACGGTTTCAGGGCAAATTAACCACACGTTATAAATGTAAGTGTAATGTTGTAGGTCAGGTAGAAACAAGATCCCACCCCACCATCCCGAACTAGCTAGCCCAACCCAACGTGTGAACTGGTTTCTATTTTTGACCCATGAGTTATTTAAATCAGAGTTACACAATAACATCCTGACTCCCCAACTCATTTCTATTACAGCGTTGTGAACATTACAGCCTTTATGAAATTTTGTACTCAAAATGACCCAAAAGTATGAATGCATTGATGAACTAAATGTCGGTGAAAACAACAAAATGCTTTTAAGGTTGTCATCATTTATTTAACATAATAAATACACACACCGTTGCCTGTAACAACTTTTATAAAATAATTTTGGAAAAAAATGTTTTTTTATTCTTAATTCTACCCGCCTGCCCCCAGAACGAGCTGTTTTTCGACTGTGTTTATTGACAAAAAGTTTTACATAAAATTGTTTAATACATTTTTTTTTATATTCGTCTTGCTTTTATATTTCTTGTCTTTAAAATATTTATTTTATAAACTTTTCTGTGTAAAAATTAATCTATGAATTTTCAATTGAATAATAAAATAAGAAAACAACATGATGAGTGAGTGCAGTGCGTCTAGTGAATGATGATGATTGAAGTAAATCACAAAGATGAAGAATGAAAAAACTTAAAACCAAATGAAGAGAAAAAGAACAGCGATTGTAAGAAAAAATTTTATTAAAGCTTTGAATACGTCTCGTGGGGCGTACTTACTTTAAAAGACGTAAGCACCAAACTGTAATCTATTTTGAAGAAAAAAGGATGAGCAACTGGTACGTGAGTGTTATTTTGTCATGCGAATAAAAAGCTACTTGTGTAATACGTTTTGTAATTTATATATTTTTCAAGACTATTAAAAGTTGAGTATATTTTGTCAAAACAACTTTCGATCAAACTTTTTAAGTGCTCAAAATTTATATATATATAATTCATTTTCTGTTTGTTTGTTTTTTCACTTGTAAGTTTTGTTTTTTAACGAATTTGTCTGATATTTAACGCAAATAATCTTTATACTCCAAGCATGATTGCCATATACTTTTGAATCCACCACGTCTATCTTTAAGCCCACTTTTCAAATATTTTCACTCTCAACAGCTTAAGCCTGAAATAATGCTTTGAAATATTTTATTTACCACTTTAGTGAACGCCGCTGCAAAGATATGAGCCATTTTTTAAAGAAGTGAATTGCGGTATTTCTTAGGATTAAAATTTTATTAGTAAAAATTAATACATACGCTCTCTAGGACTGGGACGGGTGAGAGCTCACAAAAAATATAAAATAAATAGAATAATTATCTGGCGCATTAGAAGAAAATACTTTATTGCTAAGGTATTTAAAATAAAATCTTTAATTTTTTTTTCATTGTATTGATTAATTTGTGCATCATTAGTGCCAAATGCTTTGCTATTTCGTCTTTTGTAATAAAGCATGTTAGTTTTTTATGATTGGAAAGAAATTAATTTTTGATTAAAGAAAACCTTACAGTAGTCATCAATTAACTACTACAATCTAAATGAGGAAGAGGTGCAAGCTGTCTAACATCTTCTCTCTCATTGCCCTGCTTTGGAGGAGCGGCGGAAGCTCTATCTCGGGGAGCGCCATCTGCAGGGTTTCACTGCGATGTTGACTATATGGGTAGTAATGGACTCATTTTTTTCTTGTCTTACTATACCCTTACTTTCCTTGACTTTTCTATATCTATCGCTGTCCTTGTTCATTTTTCTCATATACAGGTATCACAAAGGTGCCACATCTGAAGACACAATTAAGCCTCCTTCGGTTTTTTTTTTATTGTGAAACTTAACCTAATCTTACATTTAATAAATTTTTTATTTTTTTTTTGAAACGCATAATAATTAGCATTAAGCATTAAAAAAGATTAAAAAAAATTTTTTTTAATCATTTAGTTTACAAAGCTGACTATATCCTTATCAAAGAAAATTACAAAATATTTTTATTCTACTAAATTTTTTACATTAAAAATTTTATTTACAATTTTTTCTCTTTACTTAAATTTAATGCTCCACAACTGTTAATGGTTTTTTAAATTGTCTTTAAAAATAAAAAAAATATTATTTGCAACCATTTATAAACCATGGCAAACAATATGCTTTTTAATGTACCTCAAACCGCCATTATAATTTGACACCAAATAAAAATGCAGTAGTTGCAGCATTATAATGAAAATTCTTTTAAAACATTGTTGGTGATAGTAAGTGAAATGTTACACTATGATGATGAAAGCAAAAAAGTAAATATTTTGCTGATATTTGCATTTGGTTAGGCTACACCAAAAAATAAAACAGGCCGAGTCGAGCTTGCACCTCTACCATAGGCGATTCATGAGGTTTAGCCAACCTACTAAGCATTTGAAAATTGCAGCAATCGTTTGTATACACATGCTTATGCACATGCCTTCGCTTATGACTTTAACTCAACAATATTCGATTACCAATTTCAATTTTCTGCTCCAAATATTTTAATGTTACTGTTAGTGTAGATAGAAAACACACAGTAAAGAGAATTGGTGTTTTCAATGTGTTTGCTTGCTAGTTTCTATGCACGAGTTGAGTTGTGCCTGACACAACATCGTTGAAAGAGGACAAACGAATGTTGCTGTGCTGTTGTCACTGCCGCTGGTATTGCAATACTCTTAAATGCACTCGTTTCTGCTCTAAACACTGCGTGAACTGGCATGAAATATGAACATTTTTTTATGTGAAAATTTTATTAATGCGGCAAGGCGTCAGCATATGTAGGATACTTTGTAGATCATGTACGGCAACAAAAATAACGAATGTTGTTGTGATTATTGAAAAAAAAATCCAGCATCGCATTCATTCACTGTAATTTTGTTGGAAACCATAAATGCAGTTAACAAATGGCTTTATATCCCGATATTCATTCAAACTGTTAAATGGGTGTTTAACTAAGAGTAGATAAAGAGAATACTGAATTTGAAATAATTTTTTAAAACAACATTTTTTTTCTAGTTAAAACTTTCAACTATAAAAATTCTAATTTAACACTTAAAAAAAAACTAAATTGTTGATTTTTAACATTTTTCTTAATAACAGTTTTTATTGAAAAACTCTTTCTACTATGTGCTGGTTTTTGTATGAATGGGAATGTGTGAGGATGGGTTTACTGTGTCTGCATGTGTATCTCAATGCATGGACGTGCGAGTGTCTGCATATGTTCACGGGTATACATGTGTGTAAATATCTATCGTGTGAATATAAAGTTTACTGCAATTACATTCCTCAAAGAGAAAACATTGTGATTTAATAAAAAAAAAAAAGTGGTTAAATTTTGTGCATCCATAGAAATTTAATTCGATTTGTATTTTGCTCAGCTCACATCTCTTTCTATCCTCAGTTTGGCATATGGTTATAAGCCAATTGGAAAAATGTTTAAAGGTTTTCACAAAAAATTTCAAATTAATGAAGAGAACAAAAATAAATAATTGTTGAAGCACCTGCTTGAAATTTATACTCACGGATGTAACGTGACGTTACAAACTTAAGTTAACTGTAGTCATACAAAAAAATATGAATAATTCTCATTAAGTATAAAGTAGGGAATACATAAAGCATCAAGTTTATCAACAAATCGGAGAGCAGAGTTTTTGTTTCCCTACGAACTTTGCTCCGGTAAATGTTGTCATCGTAGTTATTATGTAGTTAGTTAGCAGAGGCCGAAGCATTTAACTTGACGGGTTATTTTTTCAATACACTTTTTTAATTTTTTTGTTTAATTTTATTTAAATTTTCTTACTGTGTTTCTCTTGAAATTTTTATACATAAATTTCCTACAGGCCCTGGCTTTGCTTTAATTTAAATAACGCTTTCAATAACACAGATTTTTGTTTTTTGCTTTCTTATTTGTAACAAATTTGTTTATATTGTCAATTTGTAAAATTTATTTTTATTTTATTTAATTTGTGTTGACAAATTTACCATTTAATTGGACATTGACGTTGCAATGTCAAGTGATTATTTTTAACTGTCTCGGTGGCGTTTAGTTAGCACCAAGCATTACAAACAGAAGACAGTGGCTTATAAATTGTACAAAGTATGCTGAGTTAAAGACAAATAAACAAACAAAATTCAAGATTTATTTTTACTTACATGGGTTTTTACACTTCAAAGTTTAAATTTAATTGTAATTTTTTTTTTAATTGCGAAGAAAATTTTGGATGCACAATTTTTGTTTCTAATAAAAAAGAAATAATACAAAGTTAGATATTATTATTATTACTATTACTAATATTTAACTGTTAACTTCAAACATCGGCTCTTGGGATCTGGGCAGGAATCGAACTTACAACGCTCAGAATTAAGTTAGAAAACTTTACATTTAGAGAGTTAAAATGTGGAAAAGCTCTTATGCTATTGAACATATTTCCATGAAACAAACTAAAGCTGGTTGTACAGCATCCAAACTTACAGATTGTAAAAAATTGAAACATCATGTACTAATACAGAGTGACTTAAAATGGCATCAGTCTTAGCAACTCCGGTTAATATAAATCTAACTTCTGCAAGTGTACGCCGACTGCACTAAGCAAGCAACTTCCGTTGTGAGAACTAAATTTGCTACCAATCAAAATTTCAGTTGGTACAAGCGAATTTTTTAATTCGATTTACAGTTACTACAACTAAACAGTACAATTGAATTTTTGTAAACAATTTAGTTTTTTGCTAAGCAATTTAGTTATCACAACCGAATTTGTTTTCTGAGTGTGTAGGTTGTCAGCTTGGCTTAGAAATAAAGAAACAATAAATGTTTCTGTCTATAGTAATCTTTGAAAAAGTATCTTCCTTTAAACAGTTTTGGACTATTGATTTATAGTTTTTGTTTTCATTTTATGGAAAAACACCATCAATGAAAATTTCTTTTATCACTAAACATTAAAAAAAAGTAATTTAAAATGAAAATAGAATAGATAGAATTTAGCTAAATTGTCATAACTTAAATATTTTATAAGAGAAAAAAAATAAATATATAATATATTTCATGCTCACATTTGCACATAAAATTGTAACTTCAATTTTGCCAGAAATAAATTTACAGTGAGAGCATAAAATAAAAATATTTTGTCATTAAAATTTAAGTTTTTCTGTTTTAAAATTTCTTTGTAAAACTTAGTTGTCTTTGTAATTTTATGTGTTACTGTTGAAATATTGCACAGCGATGATGAGATTGTATATAAATAATAACCCCATGATATAAACAACCTTAATAAAACCTTTTCTTGTTAGTGTTCTTTCTTTCTTTATTTTTTGCAAGAATGTCATACAATAATGATCATAATATTTGAAAGGATTATACTCGTATCTTAGAATTTTATGTCGAAAAAATTACCTTTTCTACGCATATTAAACTCTTACTTTTCAAAGGCACACACATACAGATTTACATTCTCATATCTAAACATCAACAGCAGAAAAAAGGTATGAAAAGTTTTCCATGCAAAGAAAATGAAAAAAGGTGTTGTGGAGCAGTAAATTTTCCTTTAGTTCAGTTTGATGTATGAACGCATGCATGGTTTACAAATCCAAACAACTAAAGTGAAGAGTGTGTTTGTTTGGGTTATTGTATAAAACAATCATTGCATATTTTACGGATGTAAAATATTCATTGCTTTTTGTGTGTGTGTGTGTGTGTTTCAAGTTGTTATTGCTATTTATTGTATTAGAAACGTTTCTAAAAGGGTTGAATTGAAACTAACAAAATGTTATAAAATTCATTGTTTAACTTAGTGACACCATTCTAATGTTTGTTTATATAAAGATTAATTGCTGATTGCTGAAAAACATAAAGCAAAAGAAACTGAAACAAAAGTTTTGATAGCAAAAAGATACACATACTAATAGTTTGCAATAAATTTTTGATATTTTAGACAGTAAATATTATTTGAATAAAATATTAAACTGAAAGAGAAATATTAGAAAGAAACATCATTGACAAGGGTATTTTTTGTTACTTTAGATTTGTTGGTTTATGTAAATCCAACGAAATTATTAATATTTTACACATACAAATATAAGCACTCATTTGAGGGCTTCTAAGTCAAACTTAATAACGAATACTTTAATTTGATTTCTTAAATGATTTGCAACACAATATATTTATATTCTGCTGTCTCTACTTCTTCATTAAATAACATGTGTCTTCATTTTGTTGTTAATTTATAGTTTGTAAGAAAAAAAATTCCATTTTTTTTTATTTAAAAACTGATAATAATAATATTGCCAAAATAATTTGTTTTTGCACCACAATTTCTTTGATATCTATGACACTAAAGAGCACGAATGGAAGTATATGAGGGCTATGTTTCCAACTGCTAGGCTAATCAGTTATTTCTGTTGTCTTTAAATGAACATACGCTTCATAACTATTTTAAGTTAAAAATACTGGGGGGTTACTTTCTATTGCGATGCGAAAGAAAAATCATTCGCATCTGTATGATTTTTACATTGAGTTGCGATGCGTTTTCTTTCGCATCGCAGTAGAGAGTAACCCCCCTGCCTAGTCATATAATACTATGACAAGAACTAGTTTCTAAGTCGAATAAGAACCCTGAAACCTTTGAGAACCAACAAGTGCAGTCAAAATCTTAAGACGTTTTATCACGCTAGCGTGAATAATAGTCAAAAGCAAGCTTACACCTAAAGGGATGGTTTACAAGGTATTGTTGTCCTAGATATCACCAGTGTAAGCTGGAAAATATTAAGATCAGCCAGAATGACAAAACCTTAGAAAATGTCCTTTACAGATTTTTTATTGACTACAAAAATAATAGGAAAAATGACTTCACAGTAAACCAGGAGCTAGAAAAAAAATAAGCTAAATTTTCCTAAAAAAAAGGATAGAAACAGCTAAATCACAAACAAAAAAAATGTTAGGATTAAGTTAAGAAACTACCGCCAAAAATTCAAAATAATCAGGTGTGTGACAGAACTTTAACGAAAGTGAAAATTTCTACATTTTTCAATTCGTACCGTTTTTGGTTTGGTTTTCAGAAATCCGAAAAAAAACAAATCTTTCTTTTTTAATTTAAAAATATGGTACCTCAGTTAAACATATGTTTCTAAACAGAAGAAAAATAAGCGAAACAAAACACAAATAAATATAATTGTCGGAATTTAAGATGCCTGGTGTTTCAATTGTTGCAGCAATGATAGAATACTAAAACAAATACTCTACTGAGAAAAAGGACGCATCAGATTCTCTTTCGTATTCAAATACAATGTGAGTTCAGGCATATTTTGATATACATACTCGTATGTATATATGTGGCTGCCCACTATTATTAAAGATTATTAATTTATGTCTATAGGCTTACTAATTTTTATAGACTTAACAAAGAAGCATTTGTTTTAGTGTTGAAAAAAATAGAACCATTTTTGAAACGCTCAACAATACCATCGATTATTCAATTAGCAACCACATTGCGTTTGCTGGCTACAGGAGCTTACCAAGGTGTCATTGGGAAAGATGTAAATATCTATTTTGGAGTGAAATAAAAACGAACAATTTTTTCTTTTTACGTTTTCTATAGAAGTCAAAAACGTTTTTATTATCACTTTTATACGAATTTGAGTTCTGTGACACACCTGAATAATTATGGTTTTTATAAAAAATCAGGAAGAGAACATACAATGACAAAAACTAATGAAAATAAACATGCTTTCCTTTTTGGTTATAACTTGCAAAGAAAAATTTCGAATTAAAGCCAATACTTTCATCTATCCCACGCGATATATTGCAAACTTAGCAAGTTATGACTAAAAAGATAACCAGTTCTACTAAAAAGTGGCCGAAAGGAGGCAGTATTAAACTGGTTACCCCCTTTCCTTTTTTTTAAAAGTGATAAAGAAAAATTTTCGCATTATCCGCAAAAAAAAATTGCGAAAAAGAAAAAAGAATATTTTGAAAATGAAAAAAAGGCTAGGAAAAAAGCAAGAGACTAAATCATAAATTTCAAATCTAAGATCGAAAAAAAGGCTTAATTTAGCAGTAAACCTATAACAAAAATATATGAATAAAATTTATTCAAATCAACAAAAATATTTAATAAACTTGAATAAAAATTACACAGGTCTGCGAAAAAAATTTTTTTTTCAGCTGCATGAGGTATTTTTTACTGAATTATATGTTTTAAAGTGCGCTAATTTCTAAATTGATATCCATTTTTTTCAATCACATAAGGATTTTTTGCAAATTCAAACACAAAAAATTGGTTAAAGCCCTCCTTTATTCAAAATTTTCAAACAATAAATATTTTTTTAAAGCAAACGAAAGATTATTTTGATACATATGTATATTTATTCATGTTCTTTATAGTTGAGCCCTTCCATCTTCGTCAAAAGATAAATCTAAGCTTGATTCACCCGGAGGAGGTAATGTAGCTTCGTCCTGCAACTCACTAGGGTATTCATCCAAGCTGGAAGGTGGCTGCGGGATAGATATCTCGGAGCTATGGGGCACTGGACATATAGCTGAGTCAAGATTAGAATAACTTATGTTTCTTTTGTTTTTTGATGAATCGCTTTACGTTAACTGAGCAGAAGTAGCAGTCAGTGGTGTGATTTTTCTGCTCACGCCATATCATAGGAATTCCAAATCGAAATGCATTTTTCTTTCCCTTAAGCCACAAACGAAGATCTTCTTCGCATGGTTCTTGTGGTGCTAAGTGTTTATTTGTTCGGCACAAAAGTAATTATTTTCCAACGAATTTCTCAGAAATTTCGTACATCTTTATACTACAAGGAAGTTTACCATTTACTTTTGTACCAACCACGCCAACTTTTACATCCCCCTTTGATAAAACAAGTTAGATGAATTTTGTAATGATTAAAATTTAAGTTTTCAATGGTTTTCGGTAAAACTTGATATAAGTCCTGGAGTAAAAAACCATGTGAAACTGATTGAAAATTGCTAAATACTCAAAAATATTAAATAATAGAAAAATAATTTTTATTATGTAATTTTCTTTCCTATAAAAGGAGTGCTTTTTTGAATTCATTATTCAAAATTAATTCGCTAACATTTTTGCAAAAGATCTTGAAGATGAACCTTGTGATTCGAATATAAAAATATATAGATTTAAAATAATTTTAAAAATATTTATTTATTTACTTTCAGACAAAAAAGGTCAACTAATCAAGATTTATATTATTATATAGATTTAATTTAATTTTTTTTTTTTTTTTATTTAATAAATTAAGAGAAGAATTACAAATAATTTTAATATAAAATTTAAGTTGCTTTCAAGTTATCAATTTAAGTAATTTGATGTCAAGTTCTGACACAAAACTAAATTTATTTTTTAAATTAATAGCAATTTTGTAAAACTATATATCTCTATAGTTTATTTTAATTATCTTTCAACTAATTTAATATACAAGTTTTGTTTTTACTATTGATTATCTCATCCATTAAATTATTAACACAGACACTGAAAATACTTGCTATGTAAAGAATAAATATTTTTTTTTTTTTGCTGAGCAAGGATATACATAAAACAGGATCTTAACAATTTCTAACAATTAAGCTTAAATAACTATTCAATTAGTTAACAAATTATAACAACACACCCTCGGGAGTATGACAACGCAAAACAACTACCAACAATAAAATTACGCCAACAGCAGCAAGAAAACCCCATAAAGTTGAAAAGAAGAAACAACACAGAAACATAAATGTACGAGCATGTGTGTATGTATGCACTTGTAGGCTATAAAAAGAAAAGGCAAATGATATGACGTTTAAGGAAGAAAAAAAATTGTGCAGCAGCAGAATGTTATAGGAAATTAAAATAAAACAAGTGGGAGGTAATCATCATAAAATAAGAGCAACCACACATACATATACAAAGTAAACAAAAAAAGAACACTAAAAACAAAACCTATATGTTACATAAAATAGAAAACAGTATTCTAAAAGCAACAAAAACTTGAGCATCATCTATTCGCAGTGTAAGAAATAAATCTGTAGATTGGGAATACAAGAGCGTACGTTCAAGTAAATATGTTTACAAAAGACAACAAAACAAGTTGTTAAATAATTACAATCTTCATTAAAATGTACATCCGGTTTGTCAAAAGCCAATGTGTCTGTGTGTACTCGCATTAAAAATTTTTTGCTTTAGTTTGTCTGTATGCTGACTCTGCTGTGTTTAGTATAAGCCAGTCACAAAATTTAACCACAATTTAACTGCAGTTAACTTCACTTTACCAAAAAATTTTCCCTCCCCATTTACAATACAATTTCGGTCTGGTTTTGATAAACACTTTATGCATCAAATGACAAACTGTCTGGTCTTTAAAACTCGTCTAAAATAGAAATACAAAAAAAAAACTTGTATAAATATTGCAATTTAGTACTTTTGTTGTTGGTTATTATATTGTTGTTTTGTTGTGTGTGTGCTTTTTTTTCAACTTTACTTTGTGCACAATAAGAGCGATGATTATGATGAAAATCACGATGATTATGTTGGTGATGAGTAGGCAGACAATATTGTTAAATGAGAAAAACCACAAACGGACATGTCGATGACCATAATATGAGGCTACGAGTGACATAAATCAGGACACAGTTAAGTTGTTGTTTAATTTCCTTAATATTGTGTGTAAAATTTTTTCTTTTTCTTTTTGTTTTCTATTCACCCCCATTTTACTGTTTATAATTACAAAGCTTTTCATAAAATCATATCATTGGTATCTTAGAAAGAACCACAAACATTAATTAATGGTTGCTTGTTTTTATTCTCTACACAAGTCAATGGGCATTTCCATAATATTATTCGTTATACAGTTTTAATTAATTTTTGTTTTCTTCCAGGAAAAAATTAAATTTAAATTAATGAATTAAAATATTTTACATGAATTTTTTCAATTAAAATTTTGTTTTAAATTTTGTTTTCAGTTAAAAAAGACCCTAAAAATTTTTATTAAACAGAGTTTGTTTTACTAACAGTCACTTTTAAAGTGGAAGTTAAATTTTGATTTCATTTTCTACAAAATGGTGTTAATGTTTTCTAACAAGTTTGGTTCCGATAAAATTCCTAGAAACATTTTAAATAATTGTGTTAATGCTTTAGCCAGTTAACAATTATTTGAAAAATCTTTTTTATGATTCAAACTGCAAAATTCACGATATGATGCCAGGAACTTCAAAGGCATGTAAACCTAATTATACAGTCACGGAACCATTTTAATCTGTTTATTATCTTCTTTATATATAAAATTCATTAAATTGACATTGTACTCCTCCTAAACAGCTGGACGGATTTAATTGAATTTCTGTGTATGCCTTTGTGTTACGCCTGGGAGGGTACAGGTGGCGCTGCAGTCGGTATCTGGCTTATTTATCTACTATCTGCATGGTCATTTACGATTTCTTGGAGTAAGTAGATCGAATATACAAAAATTTTTAAGTCAAAACTGTATTTGCCGGGTCAACTAGTTTAATAGAATTTTTAAATTCATTAAATCCACGCTGAATGCTTTGGCATAAAGTATCTCTAAAAAAAATAAACCGACATTTGTACTGCTAAAAAATATTGATTGCATTAAACTTTACAATGGTTCAAGGCTTTTATATTTTAAGAGCACCCATACTATTTCAAACAGAAGCGGTGGAATATGTTTTTGTATCCAGAGTAATCTTGCTTTTGTTTGATAAGCGTCCTTTGCTTTTAAAATACGGCAATTCCTAGTACATCTTGCGTTTGATATGACAATTGATAAAGGACAAGGACAATCTTTATTAACTTAGAGACCGCCTGTACTTCTCATGGATAGTTCGTTATATGTCACCTACCTACTCCAATATAGGAAGCCAATATTTTAGTATATGCAACAAGGAAAAACCTAAAATGATGTAAAACTGTCAATTCTAAACATCGTACGGGAAATCTATTTGGAAATACAGCCTCTACACTCAAAGAAAGGTCGCCATACACTTTTACATCAGGCATGTCTACTTGCCAATAAATTACTTTTTTACTAATTAAAATCCTTTCATAGAGTAAAGAACCGGGCTAGACTGGGTAAAAAACAGATGGTATGAAATAAATATAACTTTTCCAATTACGAAGATTTAACGCTAGAAATTTTTTATGAAAACTTTAGACCCATAAAATAGCAAAGAACACCCACCACCAAGATATTCATCGCCAACAAAAAAAAATAAATAAATGAAATCTAATAAAAAAGCACACATACGAGTACAAATACAGCTCACATAAATGTACTCGTTATTAGTAATAAATTTTCTTCAACCACATTTTCAATATGAATTACCCAACCTAATAAGATATTACAAACATGTTACATTCAGTATTTATACTGAAAGTATTTCATCTATTTCAGGATAATTTGGTAATTGTATAAGCGATAATAGCCATTGAAGAAAATTATATTTCTTTTTTGTTATTTAAGACAACATATTACGGCATTGTTCTCCCTTGTATGCTCACATTTTGGTTTAAATATTGCGATGGTATGAGCATGTGCTCGTATGTTTCAACAAAAATTTGTGGTTGTCCGCCTATTTCAAGTTCTTCCGTTTAAAATTAGTTACGCCTACTCGATTTATTTGCCAATTTTGAACAGCTTTGAAATAAACAACAACAACAAAGAAAAAAAATAAAAAAATAGCAGACACATAAAAACTAAACTAAAGGAAATAAATAAATGACATGTTACACTTTGAGAAGAATACATAAATGTAGCGTATGCTGTTTGTTTAGAATAAAAGGAGGCATGGCAAAATTTATAAAATTTATTTGCTTTTATTTTGTTCTTTTAGAATTTAGTTCAATTGCTTTGGTTGTTACTATAACTTAAAAACGAACATTTTGTTATTTCAAAGCAATTGGATTTATAAGTATTTTTTTTTTAGTATATTTTGTAATAGAAAAATACAAAAAAAGTTTTGAATGAAAACTTTTTTTCAGGGAATTTGTGTCATCTGCTTACTTTACTTGTTTACTTAAAGATTTAAGAATTTAAATTTTTGCCTTAATATTTTAAAGAGACCCTTCATAAATGGTGAGCACAGAAATTTGTGTCTCGAAGGTAGAAGATTCAAACACTCACAGAGAAGATAAAGAACCATCTCCCTACTGTCAGTTGAAGGGCACTCCTGTTGAAGTCTTAACACAGAAATCACAGCCACCTGTCTCTAAATATCTTTAATATTTGTACTTAATAGCCGAGTGAAGCATTTACCATTATATCGAGACAATATTTGCCTCTCAACCTAACACGTCTCGAGACCCTACCACCGAAATAATTTTCTTCATTAACTTAATAAAAAATACAATATTTTCCAACCAATGACAACGTTTCATTAAAAAAAAAGAAATATTAATTGATTTAATTAAATATTAATTCATTTAATGAATATATTATTAAAATATTTATTAATTTCATGAAATATTTCATTTAACGAATGACATCTTGTCATTTGTTTAAAAAAATTAATTATTCTTTCGGTTTACCCCTTTTCTCTTGGTAGTATTCAAAAATTCGGCCACTCATGCTACTAAGCGATACAACAGCCAAGATTTCTCTATGTTAGATCCTGGCCTAGCTAATTCGTTTCCCTGTTCACTGCCAATGAAGTCAATATGTACAAGAATCCATGACGATCCAGATTGAATAACACAACACTTGCTTCGACTAAGCAGAACAGAAGATTAAAGTACCAAAATAGCTGTGACACTGTTCTCTGGTTACAAATTCTTCCTAAGTCTTCAAAGACTTCCTTGGGTGATTTGTTCGCCATGTCACACGTTCGTAGGTAGTGATACCCTAAGTAGTGAATTTACACCATTACAGTGACATAGTATAAGTGTAGCTGTCTTTTCGTCTTCGTTACATAACCTGCAGAGGTCTTTTCAACTCATTATCATATTCACCAAGTGTTTTAATACTCTGCAATGCCTAGTTATGGATCGCGTAAAAATCCAATCTCCTGACTAAGTCAGTTCTGGTAAGTTATTTGCTCTCTTTGGAGACCGGAATGGCATGCATGGGTTCATTACCTTGATACCTCTTGTCCCCAAGCAATACTGTTGTGATTTCATTGACAGGCACTCCCTTATTTGAGCTTAGTAGAGTTTCCAGACAGTCTGCCGTCAGTGAAACTACTAGCCACACCTTTTCTTGCCAGTTCGTCTGACTTCTCACATTCATTATGACCTGGCACTCTTGTCAGGTTTCTTAAAAAATGTTAAGACATCTCAGGCTAGTTTCGATTTTATCTCAAGGGCACACAGTGTCTGTAATATGGCCCTGTAGCTAGTATGAATATAAATGTGACTGTTAATAGTGTCTCTTTTTAATTTTTTCTCTCATCCAGAGCTTAAAACCTTAAGTCGCATGTAAAAACATTTTTATGGGAAAATCAAAATTTTCTCTGATATATTAATTAAAAATTGTTTAAGAATTTTATTTTTATTTTAGGAACATGCAAATTGGTACACGGCATCATCAAATAGTTAAAACTTGCACATATTGCAACTTACAGCTTTTTTGAAGTCATATGACGATATGTAATACTCTATTGATTTGCAAACTAAAATACCATAGATAAAAATGGGTCTTATTTTTGTGAAAATCGTGCTTTTTATTATCGAGTTTTCTATTTTCATAAGTTTCATTATTGCCAGCTGTGTTATTTTTTTATTTTTTTTGTGAAGTTTATTTTCTGAATTTTAATTTTTTTTTTTTTTTTGCTGACATATGACAATTGCATTTTCTTTCAAATAAACGTGGTTGTTGTATGTTGATGCTGTTGTAGTTGGTTTTGTTTTAACTTCATCAAGTACATGTTGTGCTCTATTTACGAAAGAGTTATGTTGCAGGTATGAACAACATTAAGAGCATATGGATATTCAAATTAAAGGAACTTTAACTTACAAAAAAATTTAATTTAAAATAATTTTTTTATATTTTGTGTTAAACTTTTCTCAGCAGCCTACTCGAAAAAATGTAGGTAAATTAAAAATTTGGCTTAAGTAAGTATAGCTGATAGTCAGAAAAGCAAGAAATTTTTATTAAATAAACTAAATAAAAATAGTTTAAGGCCCCTGGGGGTTGCCCAACTCTTTATCGTTCTAAATTAATGCAGCCTTTCTATGATTTACCATCACTAAAGCGTTGTTTTCAGCTTGTATACAAGCCTTTTACACACACCAAAAAAAAACCCTTGACAAACTGCAACCAGACACAGTAAACTTTAGAGCAGGATAAAACACACTTATAATGACATAAATGTACATACACATGCTATAAAACTGGTTTATAAGAGTTTAATTAAAAAGAAAAAAATCTATCTTCAGTTTTACCTCAATATAGAAATGAGTTTGTTCTAAGAGTCCTTGTGGCAAAGCCGAGACTAGTATTAATAAAACAACAACCAAAGGTCTATTAAAAGGCTACAAAAGTTCAAAATGGTAAACGGTATCGATGACTAGATAAATAAAACAACACTGTTAAATTTTTTATTTTTCTGTTATTTAGTAAATTGACACACCAACAACTTCAGGAGAAAACAGTGTATGATGCCATATGGGATTTTTAAAGTTAAATTATTCACGGTGTCTTCGTTACCCTCTTTCTCTATTTTGATGGTCTTATTTTATATAATTGAAGTTGAATTTGTTGACTATAAAAAATTCTGCAAATTTTGACTAAAAGTTACTTCTGATTAAGTTAATTAAGGTCTCGAAGCACAAATATGAGAACTGTCACCAATATAGGTAAGGAGATTAAAAATAATGCTTAGAAGTGATACTCGAACCCCGCTTGCACAACTTTGACTCATAAAGATAAAAGAGTTATATTGGTTGGTTGGTTTACATGGCAGCCTAACGACTCTCAATTAGAATTGCAAGATTCAGTTTTAAACGATCTACTCGCCAAGACTATGTAGCCGTAAAGTGACCAGATCCACCCTGTAACATTACCAGTTATGTATTTCGAAGTAATTATATTTTAATAGTTTCTTAATAAGCTGAAGAGAGAAGAAATTCGGTCTCTAGGCAGGCTGTTTCCAGAATACAGCACTGACTAAAATCTTTATTATTTTTTTTTTTTTTTTTTTTTTTTGTAAATAAAGTATTTATTTGTCTAGATTTTTAAACTTTCAATTAAAGTTATTCAACTATTATTCGTTCTAAGGAATGTTTTGAAGAAACTAAATTCATTTTTGTTTTGTTTTTAAAAAAAATACGTCCCGTAAACCAAAGCGCAAAAATGTTTGTTTTTAAAAATCACAAAATGTGTTCATTAAGAATTTTACATTTGGTAAGTCGTAAAATTTGGTAGAGAAAAGAGAGAGAGAGAAAAAAATAAGTAAAATAAAAAACTTATGATTTCATTTATCTGCACTGGCAGAGCTCTTCCTCATTTGGATTCATGTTTGTTATTGAAAATGTCTTTCGTTTTCGTTGGAAAAAGATTTTCTTGCATACATAACAAATGGCGTGTTTCTGTGAGTATGTAGCAAGTCGTTTAAACGTCGATGTCACAGTTGAGCGATCGTACATGACATGACACAACCTTTACATGTCGTATGCATAAAATTCAAATGTAAATATGAAAATATAAAAATGTAAAAGGAATGCACAAAGGAAATTAATCTAAACCCCTTTTGTTGGGGACACACTTAAAAGTGTTTTAGATTAAAAAAAAACAAGAGACAAATCATTTCATTTAATATCGAATTTCTTAGTTTCTAGTTATATGAAATTTTTTAAAAATTTCGATTGAAGTTTTTCGATCACGAGTGTGTCAACTTTACCCAAGATTTATGAGAAATATAACTGAAAAAATGTTGCTATTTTTATTAAAGCGAAATATCGTTAAAAGAATAAATCAAATTATAAAAGTTAAAAAAAGTCACAGCAATTACAAAAAAAAAAATAATTAATAATTTATCGTAAGGCTCTTTTTATAAAATAACTAGTTGACCCGGCAAAACGTTGTCTTGCCCTAAAATTTTTATATAATCGATCTTCTTACACTAAGAAATCGTACTCATAGAGTAAAGAACTGTGCGAGACCGGGTAAAAACAGGTAGTAGGCAAATACGCCAGATACCGACTATAACGCTACCTGCCGGGCGGATTTGTGACGTTAAACCTTCCAAGATTATACATATAAACCTTCCTCTTCGATCACTCTATCTATTAAAAAAAACTGCATCAAAATCCGTTGCGTAGTTTTAAAGATTTAAGCATACATAGGGATATAGGGACAGAGAAAGCGACTTTGTTTTATACTATGTAGTGAATTGGCATTTGATATTGGAAAAATTTAATACAACAACTCTTAAGAAGACTTTAAACAAAGTGTTATTTTGCAAAGCCCTGTTCACATAAATATTTAAAACATTTTGAAGAGCAAACCCTAATTTGCCAAGCATTTTATAAAAAAAATTATGTTAGCAACACAATAATGCTGAATTCACAGACTCGTTTCGGAGGCAAAAATTTTTTTTGCGTATTTTGAGGTCACACAAAATCTTTGTTCGAAAAAAAAACAAGTAGCCTGATAATTAACATTTCTTGACAAAACCTGTTTTTAAATAAGTCTTGTGGGTGGTTAAGTCTACTTTAATAGATCCCTTACATTCTTTTTAAGGTAAAAATTTATTTAAAAAAATACCCTAAGAGAAAAGGAACTATTCATAGAACATATCACTGGACTAGTCTTTATATGCATACCGATCCTTATATTGCTTCTTTCCTGTAATAGACTAGTCACTTTAACATTGCATTGTTATGGTAGAAGTTAAGTGCTAATTTTTACATAATTCGTGACACATTCTAAAGCTAATCTAAGCTGACTTTTTTTAAGATTGTTTTATATTGTCCCAGGTAAACTAGTTGTTCTTCTAATATAAGCTGTGCCAAAAATATAAGAAAGTATTTATTAGTAAACGAATGTGTTTTTTAAATGAAAGTTGGTGGTTTTACTTTTACTTTGACATTTTTAAATATTTTTTTAAAAATTAATTTCTTTATAAGCCGGAAATACAGCAAATACAGATAAAGTAATTCATGTCCTTGTGTACTTCTTACCTTTTCATTGGTGTTATTTACGTTATAAGTAACCTTTGGACAAGTCACGATATATTGCTTTTAGCACCACTATGTTTTTGGTTAGTCATGGAACATGTTCTTTGGCAACAATTGAGCCATCATTTCTTTCAGCTTCATTATGAGTTTAGCTATAACTACGAAACACATATCACTGAACAACTTAATGTTACTAGAATTATAGATTAACAAAAACCAATTCCCATTTAGAAGAGTTCTGTGACAAATCGAAAAACTTCTGAAATCGCTCTCGTAACTTGAACCTCCCACCATGACATAGCATGAATTTGTATATACATTCTTTTACACATTTGATATTAAGACTACTAGCAGGAAAGGATGCAAGTAGTTATACCTTTACATTCATTTCATTATAACAAACGCTACTCCCTTTCTACTGTTAACAAATAATTTTAATCCATTGTTTTCGACAGTTGCTCCCTTTTTCGTCTACCATTTGTATGGCATGTACATGCATTTGTGTTATGTCTATTTATGTGCAAAGAAATAAAAGTTTTACACCAATTTTAACTCATGTGACATTTGCATTTCACGCAACAACAAAAAGTAACCAAAGGAAGCACAAAAGATAAATTTGTACAGAACCTCAAAGTAGATGTTAAGAATGTAAAAATAACTGCATGAAATTAAATAAAATTGTTGAAAATGTAACAAGAAATGAAATTGAAGATAGAGCTGCATGTTTTCATGTTTCAAATAAATGCTAGATGATAATTTTGGCGAACAGGACACAAATTGCACACAATTTAATATTGAAATATTTAATGTATAAAAAAGAAAAAAATTCAGCTTCATTTTTAATAAGGAATTAAATTATTTAAAGAGAAAAGAAGTAGAGAAATCAACAAAGATGAAAGAGATGTCTAAAATTTATTCATTTTTTTCACTGAAATTGCCTCCACAGATTAGTGGGCAGTAATCTAACAGATCAATCTGAAGGTGCTCATTGGCTTTGCGAATTTGTGTTGTTTAAAAGAAATCTTAAAATTTAATGTAAATACTTTTATGTTAAGAAAGCAATAAGTCGTCTATACAGGGTGCATAAATATAATTTCTTTTTATCTTTCTCTCCTAAAATTTACCCACTTCTCTTTTTCTATACTTCCTATTTACACTGATATTTTTTTCTATCGCCATCTCTTTCGTTTTTTCCCGTATTTATATAGTTATCACAAAGATACTACAGCAGAGGACTCATTTTTTCTTTTTGGCGCGTTGTGTGTAACGTAACCTAAACTTTTATTATAAGTTACGAACTGATGCAATTTTGATTTTTTAGGCCATACTACTACACCCAGAAAACAACTTTGATTGTGAAAATTGAATTTCTTTCGTAATAATTGAATTTTTAGTTGTAATGATAAGCGAAACATATTTTGGACTGTATTACTTAATTTCAATTATATCAACTAAAAAATTTAATCATTATGACTAAGCTTTTGACTGGCAACAAATTCAATTGGCACAACCAAAGTTGTTTTGTGTGTACAGTTTTAGGCTAGGCTTTAAGACCTTAAATTAAAACATAAACAGCCTTTCCCTAACATGCCACTTAATTTTAGTTTTAAAGTCTAGTCAGCAGTCATAACTTGTAAAAGAGTCGATCTTGGATTTTTTTTAATTTTTTAATTATTCTATTCACATTTTATTTTGTACATATTGGGCCATAATTATAGTCACTAAAAAGTAGGCTTTTATTAGGACCTGATTTTTTTTCATAAGAATTTAATGAATTTAAAATCGATTTTAAAAAAAAACCGACTTTAGTCTGACTATGATTATCAGCCATTATATTTATTGTTTTTTAAATAAGAATAAGTTTTCTTATTAATTCATTTGCTTTCTCCGTTCAACCGCTTCACACCGTCTCTCCATTTTTTCTCTCATCTTCACTTCAAGGTTGTTTAATATTTTCCTTTTTATTCGCTACTCACAGTTGTCTTTTTAGGTAAAGAACCATGTATTACACTTGTAATAATGGGCTTAGAATTAAAATTATTATCAAGTTATAATTTTTCTAAGTGAATTTGGGGTGATGAAAAACAAATATTTATTTATTAAGTGAATAGCAAGTTATTCAAATAAAATGCGTTCACTTAATTATAAAAAATATTTTAAGTGTTTATTATTATTTATTTAATTATGTTTCATTGATATGGCTTATCTAAAACTCACTTGAATTTTGCAAATAAATAAATCTCAAATTAAATAAAGCAATACACACACTCACAGCAAAACTCTTTGTTAAAACTCAACAATTATGCAAATAAATCTGAAAATAAAAGCAACTGCTAAACACAAGAAATCTGTTTTGATGAAAAGAATAAATATAAAATAATTAAAAAAAAAGAAGAAATAAAAAATACCTCAATATAAACCAATAATATGAAATTTTTTGTCTGAAAGAAAAAGTGATTAATTTACTAGTTATACAAATAAATGTTTGCTAAACAAACTGCCAGCAGCAACACCATCATCTGTAGCCGAAATATTTAAAATAAACTTATTAAATTTTTTCAAATTAAAAATAAAAATATCTTAAGCCCTTTTAAATACAAAATTTAAGTACAATCTTTCTCCCCAATCCCCACTTTTTCTTTTAAAAAAGATTGTCATAATTCCGTTCACCCCCAACTGCTCTGCAATGCTGACCATTTGGCCTGGGGCGCGGCTAAGCTTCGCTGGTATGTGCGGGGATTCGTTGCTTCGCGTTGGGGCGTATGACTAATATAAATGTTCGGTCAGCCTGGAGGCAGAGATAGTTGGATTGGGTCTTTTGTAGCCGGATGTTCTGGCTACCTGTACCCTCCCATCCTTAGCGGCTTTCCACATACGTATGGGCCGCCCCACTGCGTTCCCTTGTGGCTCACTCCCACTTGTTCACTTCTATTTCCTTCTCATGTCTACCATAAATTCTTCCTTTTCTTTTGTTCTCAAAAAAAATTTTGTTTTTTTTTCTAAGTACTAAGATTTTTTCTTTCTTTATTTAACAATTCATTATTTCTAGTGTTTCAATTAATTTTTGTATTTTTACTGCTTAAATAATATTTAAGAAATATAAAAAGTTGATACACAAAAAGTCATGACATATACATGATAAAAAAAGTATTTAATTTTTATTTGCTTGGGCGAAACTTATGCAATTTAATCAAGCAAAATTGAGGGCAGTGAGGCAATGCTTAACGGTATAGGCGATTATCGTCTAATATGAACTGTAAATATATGATATCGACTTTTCTTTTCAAATACTATATACACACTCACATGCATATGTATGCCTTACAGCAAACACAGGCATACGTAGGCCACACATCAATGCACAAATTTGTGTAATATTTTATATTAAAAAGTACTTGTAAGCCACTTCAAGTAGGCGGCAAGTGTAATGTTAAATCTGTTGTGTTCCAGCTTTTAAAAATATTTAAAATCAAAATATTAAATATAATTTTATTTTTGTTTTCACCTAACTTTTATACAATTTTGGTATGGTTAAATTATATTCAGTAATTAAAATTACTGCAAATTCTTTAAAATTAATGTTTGTCATTTTATTTACTCGTATCTCAAATTGCTCTCACTTGTTTCAATTAAAGTTTCTGCCCGTGCAACACGACAAGAATTTTTTAAAAATTTGGTGTAACAAAAACCTTCTCTTTGCCACAATTTTTGTGAACATCATAGTCGTTTTACTTTTTTTTTTTATTTAATAATTCTGTTCTATTGTGGGAATTTTTTTTTGTATCAAATTTTACTTATAAAATGGGTTTTTTTTTTTTTAAAGTATATTTTACAATGATCATGGAAAAATATTAAAGGTATTAACTCTATGAAAAAATATGCTTAGGTAATCAAAAAAAAGTACTGATGGTACCAACACTCAAAGACTATTAACGAACATTATATTACCAAGACAAAATTCAGTGTTAATACTTTCTACATATTTTCGTATGTTCTTACGACTGAGATTTACTAATATATGAAAAAAAACTTGTGGAACACGCAAGCGATTAATATAATTGTCTCTAGAATGTATAGATTCGTTTGCAAGAATGAAAAATTGACACGTTAGTTACATATTTGGATAAACGTATGCGTTTCGATTTTAATCCGTTTTGCTTTCAAATTAAAAAAAACTCTTATTATTATATGCCTCCAAAAAAAACTGATTGACAATTTACTTACACATTACTCAAAACGATAAATCTTATGGGCAATTTGAACAAAAAAACAAACGAACGTACATGTTCTTCTTCTAATTTTGGTTGCCCAAATAGCAATGGAAATTTAACCCACAAAAACTTATGCGTAGGCGATTGACATCCTTACTTGTTTCCATCACTATTTGGAGGACCATCATGCGACCGTATTTGATTTTTCATCTGAACAACCATTGAGGTTCGTATAATAATTATTTCTATTAAGATAAGTTGATTTTTGGTTATAATGCCGGCAGTTTTCCGGATTTGAAATTGGTCCAACTACATTCTTAACACAGTTCTGAATCACAAGCCCATAATATCTTTTTTTTTTGGTTTCTTTTTGACATCAAAAATTCGGAGTAACGTTAAGATAGGTATTTACTAAAAAAACTTGTTTCGGATCGTGTTTAAAATCATTTCATTCTAAATCACTAGCATTTTACATCTTTGCTGTATTTTAATTGTATTGCTTTAGTTAAAAATTGACGAAGTGTCGTTTAATCAAAAAAAATGTATACTGAACTTTAAATGCCGCATCCACATTGCTCTAATGAATGCACAAATTAACAAGGAAAACTGTCGTGAGGTTGGGCAGTAAAACTATCCATTATTATCTTACCAATGGACCAGGCCAAAAAACGTTATACATTATATTAAACTTACAAGCGCGTTTAGTGCACATTTTGTACATATTTTCTTCTTTCCATCACAGATTGTCCAGCAAAATTATGTTTTTTTTCTTTCTTTTTCTTTCGGTCTTCCTGCGACTGCTCCCTTCGGCTACACACATTCAAGAGACCGGAAATTAATTTTGTCACCGCCATCTTCTTTCGCAGCGTTGATCTGTTTTTGACATGCAGTGTTGCATTGACACCAACCTGCCCTCTAGTGTTGCTTTCTGCCAATACACTGTCTGGCCTTGCCACCTGAACTGGCACACACCCCCTTCCCCCGGGTGAGGCATTCAACCTGTCAGCAGATCATATTTGCTGACATGGTGAGGTTCGAGACGACAACCACTTCATGGCCTGAGATCCTTGGCGTGGAACACTCCCTGTTTTCTTCCCTGTAGATCTTCCACTTCATATAGGCTGCTCCCTACTGGCTTAACTACTCGGCATTTTACAAATTTCTTGCCAAGTTTGGCTGATACCTGTCTAGAAAAGTCCGAGAGCTGGAAGTTGCGGCGGTATATTTCCTGCCCTGGCCTGAAGTGCACTTCTCGGCATCTCGTGTTGTATTTCTTCTCGTTCGCCAGATGGCTCTTATGCAGGTTGCGCTTTAGGAGGTCCCTGACCAGTTCCATATATTCCCCTTTGCTCTCGATGCGATTTTCGGAATCTTCTAACAGGTTAAGCTTCCTTGCCAATTTATATGCTGATGCGTGGGTGACCATGTTGGTTCCGAATAAAGCAAAGTATGGGGTCATTCCCGTTGCCGTGTGAACTGATGAGCGCAAGGCACACTCGATCTCGCCTAGGTGCTTATCCCAGTCCTGGTGCTCGTCCTTTAAGTATGTACGTATTGCCGCCAAGACTGACTGGTTCACCCGCTCGGATGCATTGGCCTGTGGTGCATAATTGGCAGTCCTCACATGGCTGATCCCAAATTTGGAAATCATCTCGGCAAACTCTCGGCTGACGAACTGCTTCCCGTTATCTGATATTATTGTCTCCGGGCATCCGAATTTGAAGAATACCTCCAACACCAGGAACTCAACCACCCTCATCGCATTTGCTTTCGCCATCGCCTTAAGCAGAACATATTTGGAGAGGTGATCCAATACAATGAAAATGAAACTGTTCCCTTTCTTGGATCGTACGTAGGGGCCAAGGAAATCCACATAGATGCGCTGGAAAGGACGACAAGAGTTCGGTTCACGCCCCATCGGTGGTCTAAGAATCATGTTGGCTGGCTTGCTTTCTTTACAGCTAGTGCACTGATTCACAAACTCTCGCACTTGGACGTTCAATTGCGGCCAATAGAACCGTTCTCGCAATCGGTGGATAGTTTTACCAATACCGCCATGTGCTACCTCTGGTGGCTCGTGTGCATCTGCTATCAATTGTTGTGTCAATCCGGTTGGTACCCACAGCTTCCATGCATGCTCCTCTCTACCCGTCTCACATACTGTCCTCTTGTAAACTTTACCCTCTATCACCTTCAGGTCTGGCAGTTGTTCTTGGTTTTTTGCCACTGAGTCCACTAGGTCACGATACTCCTCCTTTAGAAACTCGTCCGAATCTAACACCCTGGTTACGTCTAGGGCTTCAAGGTCGTACCTGGACAGCGTATCGGGCACGATATTTTGAGCTCCCTTCCGATGTTGGATGTTAAACGAAAAGGCTTGCAGCTGTAGACTCCATCGCGCTAGCCTTCCACTCAGGTCTCGCTGCTCCATTAACCATTTCAAGCTTGAATGGTCCGTGATGATAACAAACTCCATGAGTTCAATGTACGGTCTAAATCTTTTCACTGCCGACACTACGGCTAAACATTCTCGCTCTGTCACGGAGTAATTCCGTTGCGGGGTCGTCAGCTTCTTTGAAAAGTACGCAATGGGATGTTCGCCTCCCTCTTCGTCTTTCTGGAATAATACAGCACCCAAGCCAACATCGGACGCATCACACTGGATGAAGAAAATCTTGTTAAAGTCTGGATGTGTCAGAATGGGGCTATTCGTCAATCGCTTTTTGAGCTCATCGAATGCCACTTTGGCCTCCGTGGTAAACATAAATTTTCTGTTCTTCTTCAGCGTCTCGCAGATGGGTGCTGTGACCGTGGCAAAATCGTGGATGAACCGCCGGTACCATCCTGTGGCTCCCATAAAACTTCTGGCCTGCTTTAGAGTTTTTGGATACTCCAGCTTCGCAATGGCTTGAATCTTCTCGGGATCCGGCTTTAGTTGTCCACCGCCCACAATATATCCCAGGTAACGCAATTCTAAACAGCAAAATTTCGATTTCAGGACATTGATTGTGAGGCCAGCTTGTTCCAGGCATGCCGCGACCTCTTTTAGCAGCTCTACATGTTCTGGAAACTCCGCTGATACCACCAGTAAGTCATCCAAGTAGACGAAAACCTTTTCCCTCAGTCGGCCAGGAATCACCTTGTCCATTAAACGGCACAGCCTTTGGGCCGCGTTGCATAACCCAAAAGGCATAACCGTAAAATGGTACAAGGGCCTGCCGGGTATGGTGAATGCTGTCTTTTCTCGGCTTTGTCTAGCTAGCGGTATTTGCCAAAACGCATCTTTCAAGTCAATGCTAGATATGTAGTGTGTATCTCCCAATCGACTTAGCAGTCCTTCTATATGCGGAAGTGGGTAGGCGTCTTTAACAGTGAGGGCGTTCAACCTTCGGGCATCTAGGCACAGTCTCACCTTCTCGCCTTTCTGTACCATCGTAACTCGGTTATTCCATGGGCTTTCACTCGGCTCGACCACACCCAGAGAAATCATCCGGTCCAGTTCGCCGTACATTAGACTTTGTACCGCCGGTGATACTGGGTAATACCTCTCTTTCACCGGAACTGCCTCTCTCGTGTCTATTACGTGCTCTTCGAGTGCCGTCTTCCCCAGTCCTTTACGGGTAAAACACGGAAATAAGGCTACCACCTGGCCCAATGAACTCTGCTGCTGGTCAGTCAATGAATGCATTCTCGGGTATGTGGTGTCAGACTCTTCCTCCACGTTGTCCACTTGTAGCGCATTGATTTGAAAATTAAGTAGGTTGAACATCTTCATGAAGTCCGCTCCCAGGAACAGATTCTGCTTTAGCGTTGGCACTACGTAGAAATCCATCTCCCTCATCCTTCCATTGAACTCAATGTTCGTCCGCACTCGACCTATAATGGCGTTTGGCCGGCCATCAGCTGTTTTTACCCAGGATTTGCAGGGGTAAACTACCAGTTGGGTTTTTTCTATAAACTCCAGGCTATCTTTGCCTAGGCAAGTGACTGTTGCCCCGCTGTCTAACAATCCCCGTATGGGCTGACCGTTGATTTCAATGGTGGTGTACAATCTGGAGTCGAGGCCTTCGAAGATGGTTGTCGCCGCTATTTCAAACCTTCCTTGCTTTCTTTTATCGTATCTGATCCGGGTTTTCACGATTCTGTCAGAGGGACCAAAAATTCTCGCTCTTATCTTCTCATATTCTTGCCGTCTCTCGCTTAATGACTTCCCCGTCCCTGATGGCGTTTGCGGGCTTCTAGTTGTCTCTGGCTTTGTGGCTTCCTCCTCTGTCTTGGCTTCTGTTGTTGTAATATTTTGGATCATCTTGTCGGGTCTAGGCATCAATGTTCCTGTCGGGGATAATAATTTTTGGAGCGGGTCTCTATCCCTTGTCGAGGCGCGCCCGCTCTCCCGTTTCCCTGGCAGTTGGGACATTTTGGTGTTACGGTGTCAGCCATCCCACATTTGTAGCAGAACAGATGTCGCTTCTCCTCCAGACACTCAAAGAACGTGTGTCCAATTTCCTTGCAATTCCAACATATTAGTTTCTTGCTTGCGGCTAATGCATCCAGGTTTGGCCTTCCGTCTATCTGCACTGGGTGGACCTCTATCTCGTGCACAGCTCTACCGGGAACTCGGTTGGCATACTGCCTGTGAGTATTCAACAGATTCTCCGCCCGTCTGCATTCTTTAGCAAATTGTGCAAGACCGAGCGCGGGTACTGAGAATAACAGCTGAGCCATCTGGGCTTTCAAGTTACTTCGCATAATGTCGGCTAAATCCCTTTCACCAATTGGACTTCTAAGTTGGTTCCTCAGTTTGATAATGGCACTATAGAAATCGTCAAATGATTCGTGGGCCATCTGCTTTCTGTCTAAGATTCTTCTTTGCAAGTCGAAATCGCTGTCGTACCGCCGGAATTGAGTAAGCAGGGCTGTTCTCAGGTCTCCCCATCTGGACACGTTGTTAAATCGTCTGTAGTCCCAAAACCAGTCACGAGCCGGTCCGCTTAGCAGATGGTGAAAAGATCGGATTACCTCTCGCCACTCGCAACTGTAATCGGACTGTAGTGTTTCGACTCTAAATACGAAGTCTTCGATGCTGGTTGTCTTATTGGTGCCGTCGAACATTACTCCCCATTTGTCAACTCGACTATCGTTTGATGGTAGTAGTCTCTCTGGTCTTTCCGCTGGTTGATATACTCCTCTGGACTCGTAGTTTCTTCGGACATCCCCGTCTCGCGGCCAACTTTCGTTATAGTTGTAGTTACAATGCCGGGCTGAATTATTGCGTTCTCTGTCATTGCTGCTGAAATCCCAATCTAAAACTTGCCGACTTGGTGCCGATTGTTGGACAAAGTTCGGTGGTGGTTGTGACACATCTGGCAGTAAATTGTGGTGTTCGTGTCTGGCAACAGTAGCTGATGGACATGCTACCTGACTCTCCAGGCTCTGTTTGATCAGCCTTGGTATCAAGTCAGCTAGCCGGTCTTCTAGGTTACGCAAATCACCTTGGGTCACACCATTAGCTTCTCTGCTTGCAGTCTGCGTGTTGTTATCGCCTGTTGGATTTGGCGGCATATCATCTAGACGAAACGCTGTGGCTACGCCGTTCGGGCTGATATTACTGAAAGGTGGTGTTGAAATGGAACTGCTCCCTGACACATGTATGCCACTGACGTTTAAACCTTCCGACTCCGCTGCGGTTTTCGGTATAGCCCCCGTTTTACTGGCTACTGCCGCTGTTGCTGTGGCTGCCGTTGTTTCTCGTTCCGCTGTGGTTGCTGTCGGTGGTCTCGCCTCTAATCTGCTGGTTCTACGTGTGCCTACCATAGTAATATCCTTCACCTTGTTGCTTAAGACTTCCAAAAGTTCTGCCAATGATGCTGTCGACTCGTCCAAAGACATACGTTCAGATCCGCCTGAGCTTTGTAAAGTTTTTTTTTTTTTTTTTTTTTTTTTTTTTTTTATATAAACAATTTAAAAAATATCTGCTACTATTGAGCTAAGTTTGTCGTTTTACGACGTAGATGTGTTCTGCTACTGCTGGACCACACTACACTAAATATATGTCAAAAAGAAAATTTTTTTTTCCAGTATTTTCCCTCCTTTTTTTCTTTAGTTTTTTTTTTTCTTTTTCTTTTTTTTTTTTTTTTTTTTTTTTTTTTATATTTTTTCCAAATCCTTTTTCAAAAAAAAATTTTTTTTTCCTTTTTTTTTCGATCTCAATCTTCTTCAATTTTTTTTCTTTTTAGACAAATTTTTTTTGTATAAAATTTTTCTTTTTTTTTTTTTTTTTTTTTTGTTAATTTTCCTTTTTTTTTCAGTAAAATTTTTTTTTTTATAAATTTTTTTTCAGGGAATTTTTTTCAACTTTTTATATTTACAAACTTTTTCACAAAATTTCATAGTTTAGAGATTGTGGTTTAATAATAAGACTATAATAATACATCTGTTATTATAAGAGAAGTTTATAACCTACTCGTATTCTTATACTGGTTTAAAGCTTACAATATAATTACTCATTACTTTTCTTTCAATATTTCAATAGATTTCATTACTGATATTACTTCTTATCTAAATTCTTATGATTTCTATAATTTTGGTAAGAAAGATGTGTTTTTTTTTCTCAAAAACAAATTTTTCTTGGTAAATTTTTAAATATTTCTCTCAACAAATTTTATTATATTTTTTTTTTTTCAATAAAATTATTTACAAACAAGTTTTTCTTTACCAAACGTTTTCAATCCAAAATTCCTATAAAAAGTTTTTTTTTTTTTTTTCTGTGTATGAGTTTTTATGAGTTTTAGAATACGAAAATAATTAGAGGTTTATTATACCAATACATTCTTTTTGTTTATACACATATTCCAAATTCGATATAGCAAAGCTACTAATCTTTTATTTGTTTTCAATAAAAAAAATATAATGAACTCTTGATGATGTTACGTTTCAATTGGTTTAACATCAAGTTTCCATTCATATCTTTTTCTATTAAATTTACTTTATCAAACATTTACAATAATTAATAATGTTTTTTTTTCAAATTTTTCCAAAAGTTTATATAATAATATTTCTCTCAAATTTTTCCGAAAATAACTATTATTATTTTTTTTTGTTTTTAAATCAAATAATGGACATGAGTGTAAATTGCTAGTTTCATTGTTACATGTAAAGCGGTAATTTTTCATTTGGTGTATATTGAATGTATCAGCTTAATGTTTGTAGGAATAATTTATTTCATTTCCCAAGTCGTATTCTCGGACACCACTTAGTTAAAAATTTTCCTTTTATTTAAGCCGTCAAAGTATATGGTATTGTGTATGTGCTACGAGCGTTCATTTGAGTTAATTTCTATTTCAAATCTTAAACGTTTTTAATCAGAATTACTTCGTTGCACTTGAACTATAATATAAAAAAAAATCATCAAATAAGCAATCAGAAAATACATATCTAAATAGGTAGTTAAATCTACTGTTTTGAATTAAACGCACATGTGAATTAATTAACACAAACGTAAGTATAAAATAAAATATATCAATATATTAATAGCATGTGTGCCTATTATGAACTTTAAAATCTTACGAGCTATGTAATTTCAACCAGATAGTCATCAACAAAAAAAAATTTCTTTCTCAAACAACTTTGTTCTCAAACACTCTCTTTCTTTTAAATTTAATCTATCTAATATGAACAGTGTGGAGTGGGCACAAGGATGAATGCTCACTTAGGCCCCATCCGACTCTCTCGCCTCTTATCAATCAATGAGCATAATGTGAGATCAGACAAAAATTTCGGACACCAACACGGGTATCGGGCGCAAACAGAAGTTGCATTCACCGTAGCAGCTATCTGGACTTCCCGATGCCTTTTCGCTACTGATACCAAGATCCGTCGCAATTACCCTACTGATTGATGCAGTGAGTAAGACTTACGTATCTTCAGCTATCAGCGTGTCCCCTTAACTTTTCGATTCACACTCTCATAGATCAAATAGTTGTTGTTTTCTTCACGTTATTGTCGTGGCCCCAACGTTGGGCGCCATACTTTGTCATATTTCCGTTCACCCCCAACTGCTCTGCAATGCTGACCATTTGGCCTGGGGCGCGGCTAAGCTTCGCTGGTATGTGCGGGGATTCGTTGCTTCGCGTTGGGGCGTATGACTAATATAAATGTTCGGTCAGCCTGGAGGCAGAGATAGTTGGATTGGGTCTTTTGTAGCCGGATGTTCTGGCTACCTGTACCCTCCCATCCTTAGCGGCTTTCCACATACGTATGGGCCGCCCCACTGCGTTCCCTTGTGGCTCACTCCCACTTGTTCACTTCTATTTCCTTCTCATGTCTACCATAAATTCTTCCTTTTCTTTTGTTCTCAAAAAAAATTTTGTTTTTTTTTCTAAGTACTAAGATTTTTTCTTTCTTTATTTAACAATTCATTATTTCTAGTGTTTCAATTAATTTTTGTATTTTTACTGCTTAAATAATATTTAAGAAATATAAAAAGTTGATACACAAAAAGTCATGACATATACATGATAAAAAAAGTATTTAATTTTTATTTGCTTGGGCGAAACTTATGCAATTTAATCAAGCAAAATTGAGGGCAGTGAGGCAATGCTTAACGGTATAGGCGATTATCGTCTAATATGAACTGTAAATATATGATATCGACTTTTCTTTTCAAATACTATATACACACTCACATGCATATGTATGCCTTACAGCAAACACAGGCATACGTAGGCCACACATCAATGCACAAATTTGTGTAATATTTTATATTAAAAAGTACTTGTAAGCCACTTCAAGTAGGCGGCAAGTGTAATGTTAAATCTGTTGTGTTCCAGCTTTTAAAAATATTTAAAATCAAAATATTAAATATAATTTTATTTTTGTTTTCACCTAACTTTTATACAATTTTGGTATGGTTAAATTATATTCAGTAATTAAAATTACTGCAAATTCTTTAAAATTAATGTTTGTCATTTTATTTACTCGTATCTCAAATTGCTCTCACTTGTTTCAATTAAAGTTTCTGCCCGTGCAACACGACAAGAATTTTTTAAAAATTTGGTGTAACAAAAACCTTCTCTTTGCCACAATTTTTGTGAACATCATAGTCGTTTTACTTTTTTTTTTTATTTAATAATTCTGTTCTATTGTGGGAATTTTTTTTTGTATCAAATTTTACTTATAAAATGGGTTTTTTTTTTTTTAAAGTATATTTTACAATGATCATGGAAAAATATTAAAGGTATTAACTCTATGAAAAAATATGCTTAGGTAATCAAAAAAAAGTACTGATGGTACCAACACTCAAAGACTATTAACGAACATTATATTACCAAGACAAAATTCAGTGTTAATACTTTCTACATATTTTCGTATGTTCTTACGACTGAGATTTACTAATATATGAAAAAAAACTTGTGGAACACGCAAGCGATTAATATAATTGTCTCTAGAATGTATAGATTCGTTTGCAAGAATGAAAAATTGACACGTTAGTTACATATTTGGATAAACGTATGCGTTTCGATTTTAATCCGTTTTGCTTTCAAATTAAAAAAAACTCTTATTATTATATGCCTCCAAAAAAAACTGATTGACAATTTACTTACACATTACTCAAAACGATAAATCTTATGGGCAATTTGAACAAAAAAACAAACGAACGTACATGTTCTTCTTCTAATTTTGGTTGCCCAAATAGCAATGGAAATTTAACCCACAAAAACTTATGCGTAGGCGATTGACATCCTTACTTGTTTCCATCACTATTTGGAGGACCATCATGCGACCGTATTTGATTTTTCATCTGAACAACCATTGAGGTTCGTATAATAATTATTTCTATTAAGATAAGTTGATTTTTGGTTATAATGCCGGCAGTTTTCCGGATTTGAAATTGGTCCAACTACATTCTTAACACAGTTCTGAATCACAAGCCCATAATATCTTTTTTTTTTGGTTTCTTTTTGACATCAAAAATTCGGAGTAACGTTAAGATAGGTATTTACTAAAAAAACTTGTTTCGGATCGTGTTTAAAATCATTTCATTCTAAATCACTAGCATTTTACATCTTTGCTGTATTTTAATTGTATTGCTTTAGTTAAAAATTGACGAAGTGTCGTTTAATCAAAAAAAATGTATACTGAACTTTAAATGCCGCATCCACATTGCTCTAATGAATGCACAAATTAACAAGGAAAACTGTCGTGAGGTTGGGCAGTAAAACTATCCATTATTATCTTACCAATGGACCAGGCCAAAAAACGTTATACATTATATTAAACTTACAAGCGCGTTTAGTGCACATTTTGTACATATTTTCTTCTTTCCATCACAGATTGTCCAGCAAAATTATGTTTTTTTTCTTTCTTTTTCTTTCGGTCTTCCTGCGACTGCTCCCTTCGGCTACACACATTCAAGAGACCGGAAATTAATTTTGTCACCGCCATCTTCTTTCGCAGCGTTGATCTGTTTTTGACATGCAGTGTTGCATTGACACCAACCTGCCCTCTAGTGTTGCTTTCTGCCAATACACTGTCTGGCCTTGCCACCTGAACTGGCACAAGATGCATGCACAAAATAAATGCCACAAATTGTATATGCCAATATTGTGATAATTTTTCTTTTAAAGGCATTTAATCTGTCATAAATTAAATTATAAAGGGTGGCCCAATAGTAATATGCTAATTATAAATAACTACCTGTCAGCTCTGCAGAAGATATAAAAATAACTTTATTCTTTGATGATTTTTTATTTTTTTTATTTATAAGTAAATGTCAAGCATTCTTTGTGCCACCCTGTTTGGTTTTTTTAAGCTTTTTTCATAAACATTTATTTACACATTTTATGACAAGTGGACTTATTTGTATATCTTTCAATCGAATAACACAAATATTTAATATGCCATAAAAATATTAATTTTCTAAGGAATATAAAGAAGTTCTCTTTTAAAAAAAGTGAATAATAATATTTTTTATTTTAAAGCTGACAAAATTGAGGCAACAAAATAAAAAAAAAAAGTTAAATTCGACTATGTCGAGTCTTATATATCCTTCAATGTGTTAGCAAATTCTTTTTAAATATTTAACAAACTAAAAAATTAATAATTTAATTATTGCTCAAAATAGTTTTCTTTAAACAGGTACGACTATCTACTTCGTATATGTGACAGCATTTTTGCCCACAATATTTTTAAAATTAAGTCAGTAGTGTTTCGTCTCTCGTAATGAGTTTTCAGTCTTAAGTTCGTCATTCACCGATGTTGTTAAAAATAAAAACTTCTATATATTTTATAATTTTTTGTTTTTTCTTAAAGTTATTTAAAATATCAACATCCAATTTATGAAAATTTTTGAAAGCGAAGCATTTAATGTAATTTAAGAGAGTTTTTTTTAGATATTCGTCATTCCCTTGAACTCATTCAATGCCAACAAGTATGTCGAAATTAGCCCGTAAAATCAGAATGAAATCGACATTTCAGTAGTTTTCATTACCACTAATTCATGGAACCACGCCATATCGATCTTGATATATATTTTAAGAAAAAAAAATATTTAAAAGAAATTAATCCTGAAAAACTTGGTGTTCACCTCTTCTTATATTTATTTAGTTACACAATTATTATTAAGTTAAATTACCGTCTAGCCTCAGGTAATTTTAATATTTATAACTTGCTTTAATTACATCCATTCAAAATAATTTTTTTATTGACTATTTATTGCACCTATTTTAACATTCTTAACTCATCATCCATTTTAACACTGGTCCACCAATCAAATTCTCATATATTGTTTACAAAAAAGTAACTGTTTATTAAACACATTAATAATGTAGGCATTGTATAAAAAATAGAGAAAACAACAACAAAATTCCCCAAAAATGTCTCTCTTTTTCAAAATAGAAAAAAAAAGAACAGAAAAAATCTACCTACAGGCATGAGTTTTGTAAACAAACTGCTTTTTAGTATACTAAAGCTCTCTGCGAGAGAGAGAGAGAGGGAAAGAGAAGAATATACATAATTGATATATCACATAGAGAGAAGGAGAGAGATCTCCCACACACAAATGAGTTGGTACAAGCACACAACAAAGAAACAAAATCACACAAAAATGGCGTTTCATTACCAAAAAAAAAAACTGTATTAAAAAGTGGTCAAGCTCCATTATGGAGAAGTCATTTTTATACTGAATATTTCTATGACTGATTTTGTATATTTTTCCACTTGTGGCCAATCACATTTATTTGTATGCAATTACAAATTAAGAACAAAGTTTAAGAAAGAAATAGGTATCTTAAATAAAAATTTTTTAATAAAAAGAAGTTAAATTCGTCTGTGCCGAGTCTTATATACCCTTCAGTGTGTTAGCCGAATATTCATATTTTTCACTTTTTTCATTCTTCTTAATGAGCTCTTATTATAACACAAGCCATTAACTCGTCAAAAAAATTTAAATGAAAAAGACTCAATATTTTCAGTACTTTTTACTATAAAATTTCCAAACGACTTGATACGAGTAAATATAAAAAAAAAATTATATAAAGGAAAGGGCTAGTTTATTAAGCTTGAGGTTTAAAATAGATGAGATCAAAATCTGTGTATCTGTGTTAGAGAACATATTTTATTTTTGAGCTACAATTATTTATTTACTTAGTTATTTAATTGTGAGTTCTTTCATTTAAAAAATAAACCTTTTTCTTTAATTAGAAACTCTGACAACTGAACTGAATTTAAATTAATTTTAGAAACTCTAGTATTTAATTTTTTTTAAAGATATCTAACTAAAAGCTATTTTGAACTCTTTAGTGTAAGCAGGAATTTTCTAAAATATATTCATGAATGACCTGCAAGTTTAACAACACTTTTGCTAATACTTATTCAAATAGAATAAATATTACCCAGTATAAACCAGACACCATCAGATACTATTGAAACAAACACACACCCACACACTTACTTATAAAGTGTGTCCTATAAAGGCCAAATGCTGGTGGTGGTGGGATTTAGTTGAATAAAATATATATTTCTTCCATCCTGTTTGTCTTGTGTTCTCTATATTTTTTTTTTCCAAATTGTTCATTTCGACAGTCTAATGTTTCTGTCATTTATTTGGGTAGCACTGTGAACAACACAACGAATAAAATTCACTAGAGTGTGTAAAATGTTACTTGTGAGCAAAGAGAGAAGGACGTTTGGCAAAATTCTCTATGCTTGGGCACATAAAAAATTTATTTATGTAAAAAGCTTTTCAATTTTTAGCCTCTATTATGTTTTTCATTTAAATACGTTTATTTGACGGCTGTTGTTGTTGTTCGTCTTACAAAAGTTATTAACTACAATTAAGGTATTCCCTGATGAGTATTGAATTTCAAGTATAGTGACACTGTCTGTCTGCTGTTTTTATCTTTTGTTTTTGTTTATTTTTGTTTTTTGAATTGAAATAATTTATTTTAAGGAGGGAAGAAGAATTTCTGGAAATTTTGTCCATTTTAATTTTTTTTTTTTAATTTTTTAAGTGGCAAATAGAAATGGTAAAGCTGTTATTAAAATTTGTAAAATGTTCTTTTTCTTATCAGTAATAAAACAGCATCTGTTTCTTTGTCCGGAATTTTAAAACGATTAAATTATTAAGCAGCCAACAAGATGTTTTTATTTGTACTTTTATTTTTGGTTTTTTTTTTTGTTTCTGCTTCAAGGTTAAACACAAAGATTGTTGATTTCAGTTATAAATTTAGAATGCAAAAACTGGAAATTTGTTGAATTAAATTTTTTTTTAATAAAAAGAACAATCTAAGTGTTTTCAATACAAATTTTTTAAACGATTGAATAGTTCGTTTTCTGTAAAAATTGTTCCAGAAATTTTATTAAAATTCCTGTTGAATTTATTAAAATACTTGTATGTTTGCATATTAAAAAAAATTTTTACACAATTCGTTTAAATTTTTTGAGACCCACAAAAAAAATCTGATGCAAAAATGGGAACTTTTCAGAAGGGATTCTTTACAAATTCTTAAACTTAAAGTATTTTTTAAAAACTTTTTACACACTTGAGTGTGGCTGGTGGGTTTGCGAAGCAGCCTGACAGCCTTCAATTACAATTGCAAGATTATGTTTTTAACCACCTACTCGCCAAGACTATGTAACAGTAAAGTTACCTAGATTCACCTCATGATATGGCAAGGTCCCCTAACCTTACTCTCGATATTTCAGGTAGTCCTTCCATCAGATGTGCACCCAGAAGCCCTAAGAGCCGGGTACACGCAGAGAAGGAGAAAAACTGTCTTTTTACTCTCAGGTGCCCGGCAGCTGACCACTTTACATAACCACTAGCATGGAAATGTCCTTTTTATCCCTGCTCACCAGCTGAACAGAGCATTTACCATCATAACGGGTCCCTAATTATAGCATAGCCCTACACGTTTCTAGACTCTGCCAGCTGGTATCCGCCTTTCTCTGGTAGAGATCAAAAATGTCGTTCCTAATACTACTAAGCTATACAGCGACTGTTACTGACTTAAAATCATCCATGTTAGAGCCAGTCTCAGCCAATTCATTCAATTACTCAATATAGCCGCTCTATTACTGGATAATAAATAAATGTCATCCTGACGTCCCAGATTCTATAACAAAGCCTTACATTGGCCCCCCAGATCAGAGTGTACAGAATTAAACAAAAATTCTACCACATAAATACCACTGCTGACCCTGATATTAACCTAACCAGCAACCTAATTCGTTTTGGTTGCCCACCACTACGAAGATTGCAAGAACAAAACCAAAAAAAAAAACCAATTAATTTTCTAAATAATTTAATTTTCTTTTGCCCTGTAGGCCTGTCTCATCAATACGTATATAAAGTTATGATGTTCTTATTTTTATATGTAAAAAAAACACATAAAAATCTTGTGAAAATTTCTCCTACATAATTAACAACATGAGATATTTTAGCTTGAGGCTGTCAATCATTTTTTTTTAGTTTTCTTTTGAATTTACTTTAAATAAGGACTCAAATATTAGAAGATAGATATTTTGTTCTCGATACTTGATGGAGATGTACGTCGCCATGTGAATACATAAAAGCCTTAAGTTAAATTAACAAAAAAAAAACTTTGTGGGAAAAACTACAATTATTTTTTTAATTTAAAACTAAGCAATATTTTTAAAAAATTAAGATTCAGCTTAAGAACTTTGGACCTATTCAGCTAAATGCGAACGAAAGTTTCGTATTTTTTTTTTTTTTTTTTTTTTATTATGCCAACGAAGTTTTCGTTTAAATTTAGCTGAACAGACTCTTAATTTTTAGTCGCAGCAGTAGAGTGTCTATCGTACTAAGCTGTCAATGTGGAAGTCATAGGTTTCATTCCTGGCTAAGGCTTAAATTTTTAGCTGTGAAATAAACTTCTGAATCGCTGTAAGATTGTGCACATTCAATCATTAAAACAAAAAGTTGATGTGGAATTTATTGTAACTTAAGGCTTTTTTAAATCTTATGACGCTATACAATATCCTGAGTATTTATGCTTAAACAAATTAACTGCAAGTCCAAAATCAATTAGTGCTAATTAAATTTATTTATGATACTCAGCACTTAACCCAGTTTATAAAGCCGCAAATAACACAACATTTTTAACGACTAAATAAATTCATTTGAAAACAAATTGCAAGTGATTGTAAATATTTTATGTTTGTACAGGTGGGTGTTAATTTATATACGCCAATATACTTCAGGTATGCATTTCCACGAACCGTAGATTTAAATTTCAAGTATTAAAATGGTAAAAATAAATTTTCGACAAGCCTTTATAGAAGGCCTTAGAAGATTTTTCTATTAATTTTTTACAGTACTTAGACAGTAGGATACGCTTCAGAAAACCTAAATAAAATTAAGCTAATAAGAATTGCGAGAATCGTGAAAAAACAGTGATTTTTAAAATTTTACTAAAAAGCTTTATAAGGTTTTTAATTGTAGTGAAGGATACCTAGGCAGTGGGGTAATGGCTTCTTAAAATTTGAATACATGTAATGAAGCAAACTATGATAACACTGGTTAACATTGAACATTTTTTCTAGCAACTCTAGTAAAACATATGAAATTTTTTACTTTCAATAGTCCCATAACAATTCCCAGTTGAAATTCAGCCAAGTATGTATATTCACTTTTATTTGAATTGAAGAAAAATTAATATTACTCAGAGACCTTAGATTGCTAGAGCGACACTTTCGGAAAAATTAATTTTTGCTCAACGACAGCACTTTATATTTCAGCTTAAGTATTTAAGAAACACCATAATGACTTTAGAATACGGAATTTTTTATAACTACCATTATGTATACTAGAGCTACAACTATCAATTTTTTCATCAGATGGCCCTATTTCAAAGCTTATTGTGTAATAAAAATGACCTTAGAAATACACATTTTCCTCAAGCAAAATATTTAATTTTTATAAATAATATTTATTATCAAAAGATTTAATCATAATATTTTTATCATCGTCTTTATTTACCTTTTACTACAGACTTTACAGTTTTATCAAGCACTTTCCATTTTTTTATTATTTTTCTTACAGCTGAATGAACTGGAATATGGGACTGTGAAGTGTATGTTTGTTAATAACTGTCTCCATGGCAAATGAACAGACAGAGAGGACCTTTTAGTTTCAGTACTCTCCAAGTAAAATACATACACATACTCTTTTACTAGCATCTACACACATTTTTATTTACATCTTTGTATATTTATTCCCATGATATGTATAATATGTGGCCATAATAACCACTTTAAATGCACTGAACCGTACATTATTGAATTGATTTCAATTTAATTGGAAAACCACAGAAACCCTTTTTTTATAGTCGCAAATGCAAGTGAGACTATTTACAGGTTTACTGTTTGTTGTTATTATTATTGTTGTTCTTGTTGTTGAGTATAGTAATGAAAATTGTATCTGAACTATGATGAGATGTTGAAAAATATTATAGAGCTGTGTAGCAAAATGTGAGTGCGTCAAGTATTTATTTATATTTTAGCTTATGGCAAAAATTACTTTTTACCCTGTAACACACAAGTGTGTTTGTGAAACGCATAATTATTTTTGAGTGGCAAGCAAAAGAATATTAAATGAGTTTTAAAAATTTGCATTGTTGTTAGTTGGCTTGTAATACAGTCGAATTTGGATAAGAGCAAAATTTTATCGAAATTTCCAGAAATTTTTTAGGATTTTTAAAGATTTTTTTTTTTTTAAATAATCGGTAAATAAATAAAAAAATTCTCAGATAGGTAAGCGCTAGTAATTTCTTCAAGGCTGGTTTGGAAATGCTATAAACTTTGTAAGGCTTTGGATAAAAAGAATCCGGTTAGTAAAATGGGGGCACAAGAAAATGAAGTACCATATCTGTGGCTGACTTTTTAGCTAAAAGATAGATGGATATCTCTTTCAGCCCTTTTATTAAAAAAATAACTTCAGTCTATTGTTATTTTAGTTGGCCTTTGACCTGCAAAACAAATCTTTCAGCTTCGCGTCACTTGAAAGCATGAATTAATTATAATGAAAATTAAATTACAAAATTTTATGTACCATAAATACGAAAACTTCATAATATTTAATTGTACATGTACCCTCTTATCAAAAAAAAAAGAAATTTTTCATAAATTTTAGAGGGATTTTTTTTAAATAAAAAAGCAAGCCACTGAATGGAACCTTGATTTTTTTACTTTTATCCTATAACTTTTAAATGAACTTAAAGCAACACCAATAAAATAGTGACGTTGTTAGTCAATATCAGGGCAAGGAGTTTCATGCAGTTTAAATACAAAAATATGCGCATAAAACATGCGCTTAAAAAATATAAAATATGCACTAATATCTTTTTGGAAAATAAAAAATATTCATTATTTTTCTTATCACATATTTATTAAAAGTATAAATTCAGGTTCATAAATAATCTGAAAATTACGTTTAGATCGAGAAAATGTTTAGAAGATTATGCCTGACAATGCGTAAAGTGAACAAAGCGTTTCTTTTCATTTTACAAATAGTCAAATCGGTTGAAAAATTCTTATTAAAAACAGTAAAAAAACCAACGATTTTCATACAAATTTTCTAGTTACGTTGGCTGTTTTGATAAATTTAAGAATCAAAAATTGCTCAATAGTATTCATCTGCCAACATTATTGTAAAGTAGTGAACTGGAATAACAAAATACGTACATACTTCAAGTACATACAAAGAAAAGCAGAAGAATAGGATACACTAAAATGTTGGGAAATGTGAAATTTTTTTATTTTTGAAATATTTTATACAGGTTATCAGCAGGTGCATATTTTGCAATATTAAAAATATATAAATAAAGGCAAATTATGCACAAAAAATATGCATTTATAAAAAAATATGCAAAAATATGCAATAAAAATTAATGATATTTTTCAATAAATTCTCGAATTCGGAAAAGTTCTTGATCAAAATCGATTTTAAGTTATTGAGCAAAAATAAAAATCCTTGCTATAGTCATTATATAAAATTGTGTATATACTAAAGGGCTGCACAAGCACACTTGAAAGAGCTTACAAGCACTTTTTACTATAAAATATTATACATGTTTGTAGGGATAGGTGGCTTTCAAGTATGTTTGTGCAGAGCTTTAGTACGAGTACATACATAACTTTTAGCTTCTAAATTTTACAACTAAAAGACCCAATAATATCCACCAACACCTGGTAATTTTATTTCTCTTTTATAAAACAAGACTGTACCTACAGTATAATATTTTCAGTTTTAATTCACTGTTGTTTACTTACACTTAACCGTCATAATGTGTAAATATATTTTTTTGTTCACTGTTAGATGCAGTAACACCATCACGCTGTTCAAGCTTTTATAAAAGAAACACACCGTCCTTTAGCTGAATGCAGGTTTGTGCAAGAGTAAAGCTTTATAATTTGCCAAACGTTCAATAATTGGAAAATTACCTTTTGCCTTTTTGTTAGCTACAATGACATCAACTAACGAGCAACCATATAAAAATACGCAACTTGCCACCACATGTGTTGGTAATGCAAAAGTCTGCAGTGTAGTGTCGCTGAAATTTTCTGCATGTGTGCAAAATTGTTACTGTTATTTTTACTATTGCAAAGCAAAACAAACAAAACAAATATCAATTTTAATTGAATTTTTAATTTGATTTGTTTTTTTTTTTAGCTTTTTTTATCTCACTTTCTGCACCTTGTGAATCAGTGAATACTTGCTCATTAAGTAAGTAAGTATTAAGTTTAATTATAAATAATAATTCTTTTTTCAAATACTTATGTATGTGATTAATGTTGATTTTCCTTCGGGTTACAATAAGTTTTCTTTAAATAATTTTGTTTTACATTTAACGCTCTTCAATCACAAGTGATGATGATAATAAAGCTTGGGGATGAAATCTTGCATTGCATATAAATTTAATAAGCAGCTTTTTTTTATAAAATTTTTCTTAGACAGTTAGACAGCCATGAGTAGCTTAGTATTAAATGATGTCCAATTTTAATGTTTGTATAATTAATTGTACTAAAATGACTAATGAAATGTTATTGTTGAAATTAATGATCATCTTTAGGGAGTTGGTAAGCAATCATTATGTTGTGCATATATTTTTTAAATAATACTAATAAACACAAGCGGAAATACTAAAGAAATTATAGGCTGGCATTAAGTACTGCTTTTTTTTTCTTTTAGGTTATTTAACGCAATTTTCCACTTCGTTAATGCATGATAATCAATTAATTTATATTAAATAATAGAGCAAAGATTGTGCAAAATAAATTAAATTAATTAAAAAGAAAGAGAATCCTGAGAATAATAATAGATATAAAAAACTAAAAAATTATCTATAACATGTATTGTGGTCTCATTTGGACCTGTTTTTATTACTTAAGCATCTCCACCTACAACCGTCTTTGAATTTTTAATAATTACTACTGGACTGATGGAGTGTTTGTGAAATGAGAGTTGTGTCACAATAGGCTTATTCTGGCCACAGTGACCAGGTTACTTGTTTCTGCTCTTAATTCTAATTCTAAAAGAAATTTTCAGGCGGAACTTAGAGTTTTCTTTTCAATGCAATACTACAGAGTGGCCCAAATAAGACCAGCTGATGTGAAACACAAATAACTTTTTTATTTTTTTACATAATTTATTTTCTCTTTTTGTAGATTATAACTTAACTCTTGAAAATTTAAAATGAATACGTACAGTCCACAACAACGCATTAAAATTATCGATTTTTATTATTCTTCTCAACGATCAATTGTTTTGACCCAGCGAAATTATCGCCATTTTTTTAACGTAAGATCAGCGCCCATATCTTCCATGATTACAATTTAGTTCGCCGTTTTGAGGAACTGGGTTCAGTTGCCGACCGTCCAGGAAGAGGTGTTCATCGAAATATTCGTACTGAAGACAATGTGGAAGCTGTGCAGCAGAGTGTTGCAAATGATCCATCTGTCTCAACTCGTCGCCGTTTCGGCCAATTGGGTATACCCAGAACAACATTACAGAGAATTTTAAGGCTGGCTCTTAAGATGTATTCATACAAAGTTCAAATTGTGCAACAGCTTCTACCGCAAGACCCCCAACAACGACTACAATACTCTCCCAAGGTCTCATTTGGGCCACCCGTTACATAGTAATATCTTTTATCAATTACTTCATTAAGGACATACTTGAGTTAACAAACAAGTAATTTTTATTTTAAAAACCGTTTACACATGCAAATGCAAGTGTGTATACACTCACAATTTTCGAACTTGCAACGAAATTCTTTTGCAAGTAAATTTTTGACACTTACAGAAAACTGTACTTCAAAAAGGTGAACAGTGTTACCCAGTAAAAATTATTTGCTAAATATTTCTGTATTGTGGTAAAAGAATAACTTAAATATTACAATTTTTTTTTTGTAAAATAAAAAGAAGTTGTAATTGATTTTCTTAAAATTATATCGTTTTAATTTACAAATAAAGAGTGATTTTTTTGCTATTATCTTTTTGGCAACACTAGTTTTGACAGCTCACGCACGTTTTGTATCTTGTGTCACTGTCAAACATCTTCAGTTTGGTCTATAATTTAATCATGAATCGTCTTACAAACGAACAACGCTTGCAAATTATTGAATTTTATTACCAAAATGCGTGCTCTGTTAAGAAAGTTCATCGCGCGCTTCTTCCATTTTATGGTCAGTTTAATCGACCTACTGAGGCTTCTATTCGGGCTATTGTAACAAAATTTCGCACCAAATTTACATTGTTGGACATTAAACCACCAACACGCTTACGTAGAGTGCGAACTGAAGAAAATATTGGTGATGACCGTGAATTATCGATTCGGCGCCGTTCGCAGCAATTGGGCCTCTGTTACTCCACTACGTGGAAAATTTTGCGGAAGGATTTGGGTGTGAAGCCTTATAAGATACAACTGGTGCAAGAATTGAAGCCAAACGACCTACCACAACGCCAAATTTTTGGTGAATGGGCTCTTGAAAAGTTAGATGAAGATCCACTTTTTTATCGAAGAATTGTGTTCAGCGACGAGGCTCATTTCTGGTTGAATGGATACGTGAACAAGCAAAACTGCCGTATTTGGAGTGAAGAGCAGCCAGAAGCATTGCAAGAGCTACCAATGCATCCACAATAAACAACCGTTTGGTGCGGATTATGGGCTGGCGGCATCATTGGGCCGTATTTCTTCAATGATGATGCGAATCACAACGTTACTGTGAATGGTGAGCGCTACCGTGCGATGATAACAAACTTTTTTTTGCCCAAAATGGAAGAGCTTGACTTGCATGACATGTGGTTTCAACAAGACGGTGCCACATGCCACACAGCACGCGAAACAATGGACCAATTGAGAGGCGAGTTCGGTGAACAGTTTATTTCACGCTTGGGACCAGTCAATTGGCCGCCCAGATCGTGCGATTTAACGCCTCTAGACTATTTTTTGTGGGGCTATGTTAAGGCTAATGTCTATAGGGACAAGCCCGCTTCGATTGACGCACTGGAAGCCAACATTGCCAACATTATTCGTGAGATACCGGCCGAAATGTTGGAAAGAGTATGCCAAAATTGGACTAAGCGGATGGACCATTTGAGGCGCAGCCGCGGCCAACATTTGTATGAAATAATCTTCAAACATTAAATTATATCGACCCAACTATCGATCCAAATAAATATTTCATGCATTTTTCTGAATTTTATGTGTTTTTTTTTTAAATTTCCGATAGTTCTTATAAAATCACCTTTTATAATAAAAAAAAAAGGTAAATGCCAACTTTTTTCATACTCTAAATTATAAAGCAATTAAACTTAACAAAATGAAGTGTCAGAATTTTTGCTTGAAGTTCTCTCTTCGATGACATTTTTAAAATTAATTTTTTGTCATGTGTAAACACTCGTGCAATTTACTCTTAAAAAAGTATATCAGCTTTTCTTGAAGTATAGAGCTAAATTATAGAACCAACGTAAATTAATTTGTTAAAAAAATTTCCAGAATGTTTTTCGACTTTTTCGGCGATAAGTATACAGACAGGACTTTCATGTGTAAAGGCACTGTTAGACATAAAAACCTTGTAAACTAGAGTAATTAGGGTTTATTACCTTGAATCGAAGTATATATATTTACTAGGTAAAAACAGGATATTGTATATTCAATTGATGAGACTCTAGTAAATTAAGCACAATTATTAAAAAAAACGTAAAACTATCCCAGCAAACCGAAACCTCCAGGTTTACGACTATTTGTTTGAGTGCTACCACCTGCCAGTGAAGAGCCTCCCAGTAGACCACCCGTACCAAAAGTATTACCTGCACGATTGCCACCATTATTTAATACATTAGTTAGACCCGTACCATCCAAAACTTTGCTAACACCTCCCAATGAACCCTGTAGTGTTGAGAGAATATTACCTAAGCCCTCACAAGATGTTGAAGTAAGTGGATTTAAAGGAGCTCCAAATAAGGACAACTCACAAAAGCGAAAATCTGAATCAGAAGTGAGATCAGTATCTACTTTTATAAAAGGAGTACCTTTGCCGGTAACACTTTTAAATAGATTGTCGCTAAACTGTTCAGTTTTAGTTTCTTCCTTAAATGTTGTAGCAAATTTAACAATCATGCCTATCAGATTGCTGCGCACTTTTAAATCTTCTTCAGTGGTTAGGCGAGTTTCTGGCAAAGGATTGCCAAAAACATCATTACAATCAAACATGTAACCTAATTCGTCACCATGCGCCACTATTTCAGGATTAGAGTTTTTGGTATCGGCCACTATGGGTAGACCCCGTAGAAAATTAATGCCTTTAGAAGTGGTGCCATTGTACTCAAAGCTATACATAAAGGCTGGAGCTATTTTTGACCAAACCTGAGTGGTTAAAACAGCTGGTAAATTAAACAAAACGTCTGTGGTAGACTCGACAATCTAAAATAAAAAGAAATAAATTTATTAGAAAGAATTCATTTAAATTTTTTAAATGTCAAACACAACTTCTTTTGACTCTTTAAATTTGTTTTTTTATATTTAATTAAAAAAAAAAAAAAAATTAAAATGCGCTTTAATAACTTTAAAATGCTTAAAATAAATTAAACATTTACTGTCACATGACGAAAAAAATTAATTTACTTGAAATTCTTTTATATCAAATTGTCCATAAACATTCTTTTAGACTTCATTTCATACCATTAATAAATTAGTCGATTTGCTTGTTCTTTATTAAACTTAAATAAATTAATGTTTTTAATTAAAATATTTAATAAATAAATAGTAATTTCGTTTTGGGCTTAATAATTATTATTTGTTTATTTACCTTGGAAAGTATTTCATTTAGATTTAGAGTTTCTGGCACTTTTAAAAGGTCATTTAAAGTTGGCGTTAAGGCACTGGGTAAGCCTGGCAGCTGAGCTTTAGTTATTTCACCTGTCAGTTTATCTATTCTTAGAAATTCATTTAGATATTTGAGAGTGTCTGTAAGGGAGCCCAAAAATTGCTCAGCGGAACCGAATACCTTGTTGATGTTTCCTAAAGTGAAGGCATTGGCGGTTTCATGTTTTGTAACACCTGTTAGCAAAGGTATGGCCGTGAAATTTCCACTTTTCAATTGTTGATCCGGTTCGCTTACAATTAAACTGGGTAAAGCACGTCCGTCTTCTTCATTCTCAATATGCGGCTGAAAGCCTATGCTGCCAGAAAGTCCCTTAATCATAGCTCTACCCGCCAAACGCTCCGTTTGAATTTTGGAATCGTTTTCAATAATTTCTTTTGCAGTTTTCTAAGTAAAATGTTTGGTTTAAATCAATTTCTTATTACAAAACCAAACCTACATACATACCTTCCTCAAACATTTGACAATTTCTACTTCATTTGTTGTAGGACAACCATTTATTTCTGCCACTTCTTGCACACTTTGCACCGGCTCTTTGTCAGTGGCATATTGTGATAAGGCTGTGCCAGACATGGCAACCACACCGGTTATATCACCAGCACTACGTGCTGATCTAGACATGGATAAGTACATGGCACTAGCTGCACCTGAGCCATGACCCACCACTTTAATTTTCTTAGGATCTCCTCCAAAGTGGGAGATGTAATCATTAACCCACCTTAAGGCGGCCGCCATATCAAAAATAGCAAAATTACCATCAAATTCTTTGGTGCCATCTCCAATTATACCTACAGAACCTAAACGATATTGCGGTGCCACCACTATCATATTCTGCTGAGCCATAGGCGTGGCATCATATTGATTTGCTGAACCATAACGAAAACCACCCGGATGTATCCAAAATACAACTGGTAGGCCAGTCGTTTCATCCGGCATGCGTGGTGTGTAAATATTTAAAAACAAACAATTCTCATCGCCAACTATGCGATATTGGTTACGAGGATCCGGTTGTATACAGGGTGGTCCATAAATTGTAGCATTTACATCACCCATTAACCTCTTGTACACCGGTCGAGCATAGCGATTTGAGCCGGTGGGCGGTTCAGCATAATACAAGCCCAAAAACGTATAAATTTTTGTAACAGGATTACGAAATCCTTCAACCCGAGCATCACGATTGAAAATACGTGTAAATATAACCGGATCATCCGGTGGCGGAGCTTTACTATTACGACCTCCTACTATGCGTTTTACACGCTTTGTTTCACTCAAGGTCATCAGCATCAACAAACACAGTAAAGTTATACAAATTGGCCATTTAAACATTTTTTTTAACAAAAATTTTTTTTTTAAACCCAACTGAATAACAGTTGCCACAACACTAAATCCAGTTTGCATTTCCCTAAAACTTAATAAATTTACAAATTTGTGTATTAATCTTGACTTGAAGGGGTTTTTACGCTCAAAATAATTGACTCATTCTCTTATTGTTTGTTTAGAATTTTGATAAAGCTTCTTTAATGTTTTTTTTTTTTTTTGTGTTTAATTTCGTTTAATTGCATTTCATATTGTATTGTTAAGCCTGTCACGCTACCGCAAAATTAAAGGGTCTGGTTGGTTTAGCATTACATTTGTTAATGAAAAAATTTATCAAATAATTAAAATTAATTTTAGAAGGAAACATTTTGTTTGGCTTAAAAAAAATTAAAAAGAGAATTAAAAATATTTTATTTTTTAATTAGTAGGTCAAGTACATTATTGAAAATTATGCCAGTTTTGATTTAATTTAAAAAAATCTTTAATATTTGACATTTTATGGAAAAGCTTATTTTATGGTACAATAAAACCAGGTAACTTCAAAAGTACAAAAATAACAACATTACAAAAAGCTTATTGCTTTTGTTTTTCAGGCTGTCAAAAATTATTTCCGTTGGTTGATATTAAAAAGTGTTCTAGAGTGAAACAAAAAATTTGATGTCTCTTTAACACATTGACATCTCTCAGTTTTTTTTTTAAAACGAGCTTCAGTCATGTAGGATTCAGCTGGGGTCTCAGTGTCATCTGGTTTTATTACACCATGGCTTATTTAAAAAAAATTTTTGTTTTAGAAAAGATGAGATTTTTGAAGAGGCTGTTTCGAACAGTTTATTATAATTTTAATATGACTTCTGCAAAAAAAAAATTTAATTATAGCGTTTTATTTTGTACTTATTTTTCAATGTAACTATTAAGAAGAAATTATAAAAGAAATTATTTTTTTTAATAAAAAAAATTTTTTAAATCTTAAAAAAATTGGATGTAAGATCTTTTAAAATACAGATAGCTCAAGAAATGAAGCCTATCACAACGGTTAACTTGACAAGCGAGTTCAGTGAACAGTTTATTTCACGTAAGTGGCCATTTAACTAGCCACCTAGATCTTACGATTTAACGTCTTTAAACTACTTTTTGTAGACAGACGTTGATTGACAAGTTTGCAGCGGTTGACCTACTGAGGTTATTTAAACATCGTAGACTCTTTAAACATTGAATTATATAAATCGTTCTATCAAGTCAAATAAAAATTTTATTTTTAATAATTTGACTAATTTATAATTATATCCTGAAGAAGCTGCGCAAGTTGGAGCGAAATATCGGTATAAAAATAAATTTGTAAAATAAGATCTCAAGCTTAATAAAATAGCCATTTTAATTAAAAAGAAAAACTTCAAGTAAACTAACAAATAATTTTTTTTTTAATTTTATGTATTTTTTTAAACCAAATCTGAAAGAACTTAAAAAATCACAAAGTATGTGAAATGTAGGTACCATGTATGGCCATATGGCAATAAAATTTTAAATATGACCATTTGCAAGAATGTCAACCAAGTGATTTAATTAATTTTAATAATTTTTTAATGAATATTTTAATTAATATTATTTATTTATATGCAGGCTGAAATTTACCAAATGATTTAATTGGCAGCATAAAACTTGAGCAGAAATTTTAATACAGTTTTTTGGGTAGTGAATAAATGTCAGTCGTTTAAGCCGAACTTTTTAAGCTCTCTGCTCTCTTCATTTTTTTGTTTTTTGCTTATACTAAATACTAGTAGTACGAATATAATTTTATCATTTGCTTTAAATTAATGAAACAAAAAAAATAATAAAAAAATAAAACAGCAAAAAAAAAATAATTTAGTATTCATGAGCTGTAAGTTTTTTTGTCTATAAAAAAAATATCCACCAACAGTAATCAAAGTTAAAAAAAATATATTAAAAAAAAAATAAACAAGTTTTGATTAAAAAAACACATTTTTAAACACAAGAGCTTCAATTAAATTCACTTTCATTTGTTTCTCTTAAAAAAAAATAATGCGAAAAAAGTTTTTGTCAACTGATAAGCCAGCAGCTAACCGGTTTTTTTGCTGTATTTAAAAAAAGCTAATATTTTAAAACAACAACGTCATTGTTGTCATGACTTGAAGCGTCATGAAATGCAAGCTAATTTTACTAAGCAGTCAGGCAACAAGTTTTTAAAAGTGGCAGAATTAATAATTCATTTAAATTACAGCATTTCAAAGTCGTTACAACAAAATGCCATTAAAGTGACAGTCCATCAATCTATTTCAAATGAATTAAATCAGTTTTATTTATAGAAACATTTGTTTTTATAAAAATAAATAAAACAAAATTCCCATGACTTAAATTATTTTGTGTTTAAATATTAGTTTTCTGCCTATGCAGAATATTTTATAAATTGCTGTTGTTAATACTTTCAACTCACTATTTAGCTTCAGGGTGTCGTATTAATAATTTATTTTCGATTTTAATTGTCTGCTAGTTTTTAGATTTTACAAAATATCATTTTGAACATATTCTGTGCGATTGTTCAGTCGTAAAAAATTGCAGAATCACATACTTAGGCAATTGAATGCTGGTACCAGAAGAATTAGGTGTGAATCAAAAGATTCGTTAAGAGTCCCAATAGAACGTGGAATTACTTTTTTTTTCTATTAGCTCTTTTATTTATTTTATTAAATTATTCGATCTTATAAATTTAATATTAACAAATACAACATATTAAATTATTTAAAATTTTAAAGCTTAACAAAATTAAATTTTTATTTGTGCCTAATTCCAAAGTATCATGGAAAATATTGCATTTTGCACACCAACATAATTTGGAATTAAGCACAAATAAAGATAAAATTTTATTAACAAATATTTTTGAAGTTTAAGTTCTCCATAAAAATTTTATTTATTTTAGTTTTCCACTATTTCGATTTTCATTTTATTTCATTTTTTTTTTTGTGCTTTAAAAAAATTTTTTTTATCGCTATACAAATTTTTATTTCCAAAGATTTTCTCTGAAATTTCCTGCTTAAGATCTCTGTACGGGTAAGAATAATATTATCTGGAAAGTTTCTTTAAACTTTTAAGCCATCTAGCCCAACTTTTATGAAACTTTTTAACAAATTAATTTATGTTGGTTTTTTAATGATAAAATTAGTACCTAAAATATACCTCTATACTACAATTTTTTACCAGCCATGCCCTCTTTAATGTTCACTTTTTAATATAAAAATTTAAATTGATTTCTTAATTGTAGCTTCCACATTGTTAATGCATTGAAATCTCAGCAATACCGGCTATCAACAACTTGTTATCTATAATTTACTTTTTAATTAAAGATTTCAAATATATTTTTCAATTTTAATTTTTTTAAATTCTTTTTAAGCCAAGTTTTTCACAATACGAAATTTAAATTTTGTAGAAATTAAAAGCTTTAATAATGAATTTTAATTCTTGCTAGTTTAGGAGTATATTTTTGGAAATTTATTTAAGCAAACATAAAATAAACAAATGGCTTTAAATTAAAAACGTCAAGCTTTCATAACCAAATTATAATATCATAAACACTCAATATGAACTTCAACTCAACTAGCAGCCATTTGAACCCCTCAATTAAAGTATTAACACAACCATAATATTAAGCTTATCGTAAACTGGCAAGCACAGCAAAGCTGAGGACACAAAACAAACTAAGTGTACACAAATTGTATGAGTACTCGTATACAACCATACAGACCAGCAGGACAGACAAACTGATACGCGCTAATTTTATACAGAAATTAAACAAAAGGATATTTTAAACTCAAAGTAAACTTTGAGAACTACAACGGCAAAGAAAAAATTTTATCAACAGCTATAAAAACATATCACAAAGTTATTGTGTGTGTGTGTGTGACTAAAATTTGAAGAACAAACGGCACTCACTTTCTTTATTCAATTAGGGCATTGAAGAATGGTTTTTTACACTACACTAATTTAAGAGTGAAAATTTGAGAAAAAATAAATTAATTATAAGTTTCTCTGTAGCACATCAACATTACTTTAGAGTAGGCACCCAGAGAAAAAATGACAGCATGCGTGGTCAAAATGATTACAAACGGTATTACGTTTATGCTCACTTTTATATATCATGGTGCCATTTTAACAACGCATTAATAACAAACAAAGCGTTCCAGAATTGACAACGAATGGTGTCAACTTGACACCATACTGGCGTCGAAATGACATCATACCGGTAATAAATCGAGAACATCTCTTAACAAAATGACACCATTTGATGTCGAAACGATACCATATGGTTGTTGAAATAACAACATGCATTGTCAATTGACCAACCATTTGATAAACCCTATATGATATTTTGTAGCGTCCTCAAAACAATAATATTGATTCTTCAAGTAAACGAATTTAAAAAATTTCTTGGTAAATATAAAATCAAGTAAGCAGCAAAAAAACGATTCAAAATAATGATAAAGCTAAAGAACAAGTAAAAGAAGAAGCCAATTTTTGTACTAAGCCCACAAAATCCATAATGCAAACAATGATGGTTGCTGACTGGTAACGTATACAAATAAAAGCTAATGCCACAGGGTAAACGGATGGAAGGAAGTTGATTGTTGTATAAAATTTAGCAAAAAATAATATTAAATAATACGAGTACAATGAAAGAAAAAGAGTCTGGATTGGGTGGCTAAAAAAAGTCTTTTGTCTACCAATAAGCAGCATGTCAGTATACAAAATTTGATACTTTTGCTGCTGGTGCTGATGCTGAGGCTGGTGCTACTGCTGTTGTTGTTTTATGCTGATTTTGACTAAAGACTGACTGGATTTTATTTGGCAGATATTGATGTTTACCATGACAATGCCTAGACAAAAAAAAAAACAAGTTTCATTTTCAACATTTAAAACCTTTTAAATAAATTTTATAACAAATTGTAATCAATATACACTCCGTAAATTACAAAAAGCAGGCATGACACACACATACATACATGCCAGCTTGTATGTAATAGAATATTTAATAGAAAGAAAGCTTAACCAAGAAATAAAAATATTTAGCAGTTTATGTATTTAAGCAACAATTGAATGAGTCTCTTGCTCTTTTTTATGTTATCAGTATTTAAATATTTATTTTCTTTATTACACAAACAATAAAAGTTGACTTCAAGTTTGTATTTAAAAAAATGCTAGGAAATTTATATTATTTGCAAAATTAAATAAGAGAAAAGCGGTAGGCTCTGATTAAAATTAAATTTTTTATGTGAAATGTATCAGACAAGATTTTTATTATTTAAAAAATGTTCACAATTAGATAGAACTAGAATTAGGACCAGGAACAAGTCAGCTGCTCATTGTAGCCAAAATACATCTATTATGATACATACAATACTGAAGTTACAAATTCTTTGTGAGTTCAGTATTAATTAAGAATTTAAAGACTTTCTTGGGTGATTAGAGGTAATGATGCTCTAAGTAGCAAAAACGGATTCAAATTAGGCCATTACAGTGCTTTGCTTACATAACCTGCAGAGATAATTTAACTGATCTTCATATTTTACAAGTCTTTGAATACTTTATAATGTGCAGTCATAAAGTCCGTGACAATGTGAATTCCTGAACGGGCCAAGTAATTCATTCGATCTCTTCCGAGTTCAGAATAGCATTAATGTTTTTGCTAAACTGATACCTTTAGTTTCCAGCCATTATTGTTGCGATTCTCTTTCCAACCATTCCCTAAACCTGATCTTAAAAGAACTCTAAGACAGTCCGCTTCAGCGTGGCTGTTTTAGCTCTTTTTTTGGGCTAGATGTAGCCTTTTTTCTCGCATTTAGCCTTGAATTTTATGAGTTAGCCTCTACCTCTCTTCCTAGCTTTTCTCATTTTTAAAATAGACTTAAATAGCATTTTTTCTTTTTCGCAATTTTTTTTGCGAAAAGCTCAACAAAAATTTTTATAATTTAAAAAAAAAAAGCAAAGGTTGTTGTTCATGTTAATTTTTTTCGAAAAAATTTTTTTATAATTTTTCCAAAAAATAGAAAGTTGTGACTAAAAAAAAGCATGTTTATCTTTAGTTTCTGTCATGATATGTTCTTTTCTTGATTTTTTATAAAAATCATAATTATTATTTTGAATTTTAAGCAATAATTTTTTAACTTTTTCCTAGCTCTTTTTTTTTTGAGTGATTTAGCTTTTTCTAGCTTTTTTTTTAAATAAGACATAAGCTCTTTTTGCTTGTTGAGACAAATTTTATTATTCTAAAATAGCTGATATATTGCTGGCGTGAGTGCGAGTTTTACACTTATGAGTGGTCTTAGTCTGACTGCCATATGCTTATGTTAATTTCAATAATATTTAATTAACAACATATTTTAACAGATTATAAAAATGAAATATTTATTAATATTAATATATTTCACATCAAAATCTCATTATCTTTACATAAACCATAAAAAAAGAGAATTAATTAGAGGAGTTTCAGAGCAAAAATAAACCCCACCTACAGTTAACACGCATAGTGTACTATGGCAATGAAATATCAATTAAACCCTAAAATGGCATGTGCTTATATATATAAAACCTTATATGGCTAAGTATGTACTATGAGTGAATTTATGTTTGTATGTAGTTTAGCATGAAAACAAAATTTAGCATTTGGCCATATGTTGAAAATCCCATTAGCACAAGAAAAATTTACAAGAAGAACATGTGATACGAGTTGAAGAAAAAAAACTAAAATTGTTAGGGGAAATCACTTTTTTTATGTAATAAAAAACTAACAAAATATACCAAATAAACAAAATTTTTCAGCCAACAATACAAAAGAAATATAAATATTCTATTTTGTTTATTTGGTACTGAATAAAATTCTCATTTGGTCTATTGGTATAACGAAATAAGTATTCAAATGCTTGAGCAGGAATTTAACAAGGCTTGGGAGTAATCCATTAAAGAACGAGAATAGCACTTGATGAAACAGCTGTATAGATATGCTTTCCCGAATAGAGATTATATTTTGATTTTTTTTTCATATAAATTTTCTGCAATATGTTTTACTGTCATATGTTTAATCCTTCCCTTTAGAAATACTAAATATAGTAATTTTATTTATGCACAAACATACACAATTACTTTGATGATGTTAAGAAACTTCATAACAACAATTTTGCAAATCAGAAAAATTTTTTTTTTATAGAAAAGTTTATGACTTTTATCGGTCACTGGCTGCAAGCAGACACAGCTAACCACACATTGTAACAAGTCACGAGTAAAAGTAAAACCTTACACATACATAAATTTGCTAAACTTGCCCAAGCATGTGCATGGATTTGTTATTCCAGTTGTTGACTAGAGAAGAGTAGTCTAACTTTCTAATATTAACCCAAAGCTGACACCAGCTATGAAGTTATTAAACAAAAAAACAAAATTTTTAATAAAAGTATTTTCAAAATAAAAACAGATTTTGTAAATACGAGTATATCGAAAATATTAAATTAAAAAGTTTAAGGATTAATAAATTAGAAAACTAAGAAGGGTAAAAAACTTTTAATAGAAAAAGCTGCTTTACATTTTTTTTTTTTATTTCTTTTATGTTGGACAACTTTTACTTTCCTAGTCGTAATTTAGACTTCTATACACATTCTTCTGCGGTAGTCAAAATATTATTTTATAACATAAAAAAAATCCAATTAAATATTATTAAAAACTTATTTCAGTCCAACAGTCTGCCTACAACTCATAAATTTGAGTTGTTGTTAATAGAAAAAGCGAATTTTCATCAATATTTATATTTTGTATACCCTTCACTGTAAGAAAGAAATGTATTTATAAGTTTGTGATTCCGGTTAAAATTTCCACATCGTATATAAGGTACCCTGCAAAGTGAATATAATCTGAATAGCGAAGTCGATTTAATCCATCTGTCCGTATGTCTTTTTATACGTCTGTCTTTCTGTCTGTGTAGTCGTTGAAATCAACAGCACTGGGGTACATGGAAATTTAAAAAAAAATTGTTTAAAATAATGCAAAGTAATTTCTGAATATTGGGGAAGTAGATTACCAATCTAGACGAGCTCCGCTAAACTAATACTAAACACATATACTAAAATATGTAATAATGTAAGGGGATACGTTAAAACATATTATTTTTTGTATGTTTTTGAAAGTACAAGATATTAATATTTTGCTAACATATTGAAGGTTATGTAAGACTCGACACAGCCGAACTTAACTTGTTTTATTATCTCTTTTCTAAGAATTCTCATATATGAATTTGCAATGTTGGAAAATCATAGAATCTAGCGCTTTAATTACAACTCATCAATGTTTTCAATTTTCACTTATCCATAATGCGGCTATTAAGATCATTTAACACTAGTACTGGAAAGTTAATTTTTGTTATACTTTAATAGCAAATTGGTATCATATTATTTTTTTGATTTAAGTAGCAAACACAGTCGTTATTCATATCCGCTCATTAAATTATCCTTCCCTTCTAGATACTAAACTACTTTTTTCTCTAATGAAAGTCCTTTCAAATGTTTTATTTTAATAATAATAAAATCATTTCTCTTAGACAGTTTCTGCTGCACTATTAGTTTCTCCAACGACTTTATTTGCTCAGTCGTAGCAAACCTTTCAACCTTTGAAGGCATTTTTTTAGTTTTAACAATAATAAGCTCTATCCGTAAACCAGCCTGTTTTTATAAAATGAAATTATAAGTAAAATAAACGAACAAAAAGTAGTTTACCTTTTTGTAATGAATGCATGAGTGGGAAGTCTTAGCGTATATAACAATTTTTAGAGAAATCCTTTTACAAATAGAATTTTAATTGTTAAGAAAATGGCGTGAAAGTTGGCATATGCAAACTTTGCTTGGAGTATAGAAACTATATGTACCAAATTTTAGACAAAAGTCGTTGGAAAACAAAAATTTGTTTAACGAACAAACAAACAGAATATGAATTTTATTCATATAGAGAGATCGGGTAAATCTAAGGCAGCTTTTTGTTTGATAACGTAAAACGATACAGCGTTATCAGGAGCTAGAAAAAAATAAGCTTTATATCAATAAAAAAAAAACCCCTAGAAAAGGCTTAATCATGCCGGAAAAAAATAAGCTAGAAAAAAGTTAAAAAGCTACAGCTTAAAATTCAAACTTTTCTTAATTCTTTATTATATTTTTTTTTTAACTTTAAATTACCCCTTAAACAAAAACTGAAAGGGGACCCCTTTAAGGAATTATTTGGCTCGGAATATCCATAACGCCATAACAAATAATAATTAAAATTAAATCAATAAAGTAATTATGAGTGATCAAATAGTTTCTGGATCATATAAAAAAAAATTGAATGATGAAAATAAAATTTCTTTATGTTGATTGAAGAATGAATCGAATAAATGTTGATTGAAGTAAGAAACTTTATTATATTAAGAATTCAATTATTTTTCAACTTCAATGTTAAAAAAAAATATTTAAAACTCCTTTACGTAATAATTAATTTTTTGAATTTCAATGCGATTTCTATTGTGATATTTCGCTTGCTTTGTCTTACTCAAAAGCGAGCAACCTCAGCATTACTAAAGGGAAGTTTTAGATAACTAAATACAAATTATTAATCAATTATTAATAAAGTGCATTATTATTTTAAGCCAAATAGTTTACTTCACTTATGAAATTTATTTGGTTCGACCAATTTATCAATTTACATGAAAATATTACTTTAGCCAATTTTGTTTCAGTCTCAGTTTGTTTATGTACAATTTGTTTTAATTTTTATAAAAAAGCTATTTAAGGTTATTTTAAAAAAACAAAAAAGTTTAGAAAAAAAAGCTAGAGGCTAAATCATAAATTTTGAGGCTAAATGGCTTTAAAAGGCTAAAATAGCAACGCTGCTTTTAACTAACTATCTATTAATGCTGAGTAGTACACGAGCGAAATATTCCCATTATACTATTGCTTCACTGGAGCTCAACAAACTAGCCTAGAATAGTTCATTTGTTTTCACTTTTTTTTTAATTGAACGATATATAGATGAACTAGATTTCTTTTTACTACACATCCTAAAAAAATTTAATTTTTAAACTTTTAATTAAATTATTAAAAATACAAAGAATTTTTAATATTTTTTTATTATTAGCTATTTTAAATAAATTAATTTTATTTCTTTCTTGCATTCATTTTATTTGGTAGTTACTGTATTATGAAATAAAATTAATAAAGTTTCTGAATTGGGAATGAAATGTGTGTAGCGAAAGCCCTTTGCAAGCGAAAGAATATTTTATAAAAACAATTTCGTTAAAGCAATTAAAAATTTTGAACTATTACCACATTTTTAAATATTTTCAATTCGGAAAAATAAATCATTAATTTAAAATTTTTTTTGAAAAAAAAAAATCATTATTATAAACAGGAACTTTTTCATTTATTGCAATATTTAATATTTTTTCTTATAATATTTTCTTTCTTAAAAGATAAATTTAAAGAAAAGACAAAACAAAGATATTTGTTTTAACTTGTAACAAAAGTTAAAAGATTTGCAAAACAAAGACAGAGACAAGCATGTTAAATAACAAAAAAAAAAAATGAAGAAAAAGGAATCCATTTTGTAAAGCAATCCTTTGCTGTAATAGCAACTCATATGGAGAAAATATTCCTAACAATGACAATATATTAAACATTTTTAAAGAAGACATAAACAAAATCATTTTTCAGACAGAAAATAAAATTGATTTTAACTTAAATAATATTTAAAATAGAGACTAACATTACAAAAATACATCTAATGTTGATTTCAAATAAGTTTTAATAAAAATTTGACTTACATTAAATTTTTTATTTAATTGCATTTTTTAAGAATACAAAAGAAAGAAAGATAATCTTAAAAATATTATTTACCTGATTTTCTACATTAAATTACTTACCTAATTTAATATATTTTTTTCTTAAAGCATTTATCCCCTGTATTTTTTCTTCTTTTTGCCGACAAAGTTCATTTAAAGTTTTTTTGTTTTTGTTTTATTTTATTTTATCGAATTTTCGTATTAATTCAATGTAATTAGTGTTCGCACAAATCATTGTTAGCAACTGTCATTATGCCCTTCTACTCATTACAATTTCCCAGTAATTACGTTGATTTTGTAATTTCCACCAGGTGTAAGTTTCTTAGATGATTAGTGCTAACAAAAATAAATACAAGAACCGGTTTAACAGAATAATTATGCATCAGTAGATTTAAAAAATGCAGAAAATATATTTTTAATTAATATATTGAAATAAAAATTATTTAAATTTTTTTTTTTTTGGAAATAAAAATTATTTGAAATTAAATTTTTTTAAAATAAAAATTATTGATATTTCAATTCGATAAAAAAAAATATCAAATAAATTATTTTAATATTCCGAGGAGTTAAATTCAACAAAATTATTATCACCCAAAATTATAAAAATTCCCTGAGAGTTTTTTTCCAGGGAAAAGAGGATTATTCCGTGAAATTGTTTACATTTTTGTAAGAATCAACAATGAGATAAAATCGAAAGCTAAAGCGATATTTTAGAAAAATCTATTAGAAAATAGAATTTTAATGATTAAATCAAGAAAAAATGGATATAAAAGTGGGCGTGGCTTTATGTTATAAAAACTAAAAATCGAATTATTCGATTTTTAGTTTAACTATTACAAACAAGAAATAAAACTCTCCCCTTTTTAATAGCATATATAACCATGACAATCGACTACTTGATGACACTATAAAAATTGTAATGATTTCAGCTGCCAATAACATTTTCGCTATATACTCGAACGTACGATTTAAGCATTAAAATCTTCTTATAGTATTTTGCTTCAGCTCACTTGGTGTTTTGTTGAAGGTTGTATTGAATTGTTTTTTTTTTCTATAAATTTTTAACTACCGTATTTATTTTACGTATATTTGACTTTTAATACAGCAAATGATACGATTGACTTTTAGATTCTCTCTCTTAGATGTTCTTAAATTTAATGGTATTTGGTGTTTCATACATTTAGAAAAAAAAATACACTAAGATTTTCATAAAATAAAATACTAAAACAAAAACAAAATCATAAAAATATATTTTACAGTAATAATGAACGCTATAAATTCCTACCCTTAGAATTGTGGATAGTATAGTGACCTCACAATCTGGGGATCACAGGGTTTGAATTCTGTTTTGACCCTGGTTGCTTGCTTGGCAATACAAAAAATCCTTTGAGTATTTACGGACAAAAACTAAAAAAAAATTAAACTATAAAAAAATTATATTAAAAATTTCTCTAACTCTAACGCTACTTTAACTTTAAGTTTTTTTTTTGTTGCGTTAATAAAAAAGTTAGAATTAATTTTTTTTTTTTTTAATTTCCAATCAACCAAACAATTTTTTTTTGGAAATGACCTTGCAAGACCAGGTAAAAACAGGTAATAAATAAATAAGCCAGATACCGCTAAAGCTTCCAAGTCATAACCCAAAGGCATACACAGAAATTCAATTAAATTGGTCCAGCCGTTTAGGAGGAGTACAATGTCAATCACTCGTACAGTCCAATTTTATATATTAAGATAAGACAGCTCATAAATTTATAAAATTTTTCTTAAAATTTTTTTAATTTTGTTTTAAAAAAAGAAATTCTTTTTAACCCTTAATTTCTTTCACTGTTGTTGTCAAATGTTTACCCTAGTTAATACTTCATCAGTGAGTTGTAAGAGTGTTATTGTTGTACATATAGTTAGCAAAAGTAGCTGCAACATAGCAGAGTTACAATATCAGTATTAAAGTTATACTCTTTCAGATACTCTTGGTTTATTTATAACGCGTGATTGAGTTTTGCCAAAGCAAAAAATATTCTGCCACACTTTACCAAAGGCAAAATAACTTTCGTATCATTGTTGTATCTTTTGTTAACAAAAACTTTTTTCTGTTTTGGTTTTATCTTTTATGTTTTAGTGTGTGTATGGTTTTTTGTAATTTTTCGTAGTAACTCATTAACTTTTACTTCGAAATCATACAACCATTATAAGCCAACATGATTGTTTTTATATTTTTGTTTTGTTTTGAAATTGTATTTTGTATTTTTTTTTTTATATAAACATTCAATGGAAAAAGTTTTTCTTAAGTTTTACCTGTTTCATATAGATAAAGTCATAGATAAAGAAAAAAATTTTTTAAGGCAAACTTAAAATTAAAAATATTTTACTACCTTATTTATGGGCTAACTTGATTTAGGTAAACATTTAATTTTAACTTTTGAAAAAACTAATTTTTTTTCTAATTTTCTTTAGCAGTAAAATCAAATTCTGAATTTTTTCCCAAAAAAAATTTATTGGGGGAAAAATAGCAGCGTTCTCAACTTTTCAATTTCAAAAAGTGCAAAAACCCTAAAAAAAAAACAAAAAACATAATTAAAAACAAATAGTTCACAAAAAATCATACAGAGAAATCTAGTACTCAATCGATAAAAGATTATTTTTGAAAAAAAATTTTAACAATTTTTCCAGGTCCTTATTTTATTACATATTTGTTTTGAACTAGAATTTTATTTTTGATTTTTTTACCTTTTTATCTGAAAATAAATAAATATTGCTTAAGTTTTTAGAAGTTTAAAATTAAAATTAAAAAAGTAGTTAAATAAAGGGTGTTTTTTATAGACGTATAGAACTTTAAATTGCAATAAAACAACGATGGATTATTCGATTGACATGAATTACATTTTATATATGATTTCTGGCATACGACCGCCACGCTACGGCTGGCTCGGATGTAGTCCAATCTGGACGTCCAATTTTCGATGACTTTTTCCAATATTTGTGGCCATATATCGGCAATAACACGGCGAATGTTGTCTTCCAAATGGTCAAGCGTTTGTGGCTTATCCGCATAGACCAATGACTTTACATAGCCCCACAGAAAGTAGTCTAGCGGTGTTAAGTCACAAGATCTTGGAGGCCAATTCACAGCTCCAACCGTGAAATTAGGCGGTCACCAAATGTGTGTTTCAATAAATTGATTGTGGCACGAGCTGTGTGACATGTTGCGCCGTCTTGTTGGAACCACAGCTCCTTAACATAATGGTTGTTCAATTCAGGAATGAAAAAGTTAGTAAGCATGGCTCTATACCGATCACCATTGACTGTAACGTTCTGGCCATCATCGTTTTTGAAGAAGTACGGCCATAAAGCGCACCAAACAGTCAGTTTTTCTGGATGTAACGGTGTTTCGACATACACTTGAGGATTAGCTTCACTCCAAATGCGGCAGTTTTGTTTGTTGACGTAGCCATTGAACCAGAAGTGCGCTTAATCGCTAAACGAAATTCGCTTATGAAAATCGGGAACAACGGCAATCTTGTTTTGTGCCCATTTGCAAGCGTTGTTCAGGCGCGAGTTTATTCATAATGAATTGCCAAACAAAACTGAGAATAAATCACTTGACAGCTGTTAAATCGGTAGCCATCTGGAACAGTAATGCTAACTTAAAGTTCTATACCCTTTATAACAGTGTAACCATTGAAAAATAAATAACTTTAAATAGTCATTTGGCCACACATTAACTATTAAATTTATAAGAAATATTTTAGTTCAAAATATAATTTACCAAGAAAGTTTTCTTAATCGAACTTTATTTAACAAAAAAATGCAATTCATTAATAAGCATTTCTTTAGGTTGAATTAATTCAAAAATAAACTAAAAAAAAAAAAAAAAACACGGGACTCAGAAAGTCTAAAAATGTTAAAACAATTTGTTTGATATTAAATAATTTTCTGCTTGGTATAAAATTCTAACTGTCAAATTCATAAAAAAAACTTATTTGTTTAATAAGACCCTATTAAAAAATTTTCTATTTAAAATTTGCTTAAAAAAATTCTTATTAAACAAAAAAATTTTTTTATAAATTTGATCGTAAATGTTTTAAAAAATTTAAAGACTGAACTCTTATTTGCATGGCTGATTGCGACTTAAAACAAGATTTCTTGAATAATGCCTTCATATTTTTATTTTGTCTTGCCAACATTTTATTTCTCTTGTTAATGAACTTGACTACTTTTATATTTTTATTTATTTTAGAAGCAAAATTTTTTTTATTGCAAATGACACTTTTTTGATTTCTAATTTTAAACTTTCTGCTTTTGTTTTTCAATTTCTTGCTGTTTTTAGTTACAGGTTTTTTTTATAGTTTTGGCTTTGTTTTGTAGTGATAAAAAACAGTTCAAAACAATTTTTTTTTTGTTCTTTTATACTTTCAAGTAAATTATGCTTCCTCTCTATTGATATTCTTGTGGGACTGTGAGTTTTATTTTTCAAAAAGTTTTCTTTTGAGTTGTTTGTATTCAATGTAGGTATTCTCTACTATTGTTTCACTATTATTTTTCTTTTTTACCTTTCTTGGGCCTTTCCATTCATTCATTTATACCTTTTGCTATTATTACTAACAATTGCCAATTGTTATAGTTGGAAATACTGCTGGCATGAAATGAGTGCAAGTGTTGTTCAAACTGCCTTAGTTTTATGGTTTTTATTACCAGCTAAAGTCTTGTTTTTCAAATAGTTTTAGTTACTTGATCTCTTTTCTTTTTTTAGTTCTATTTATTGAAGCTTCTTTTGTTTTTCTAAACCAAACTTTTGAAATTAAAATTTCATATCGCTTGCCAAAATGTTAAGGCAATGACCATCAAGTTTAATTTTTATTATTGATGATAAAAAAAATATGTGCTATTTATAGAATTTAAAAGGTTAAGCTAATGATAAAATCCGGCAATATGAAAAATTTAAGCAAATATAAGAATGATTATGATTTTTTTTTTCAATTAATTGATTAATTAATAAAAACAGCTACATACACTACACAAACGTAACACAGTTTGCCGTACTTTTGCACTAAATTAGTATTGAACTAGATTGTATGTGTCAAACATTATAGAAATACTCTGGAAATAAATTTTTAATTGGCATTTCTTCTGTCAAATCTTCTGTCAATGTTCTTATATCAAAAAATAAAAAAATTGATAAATTAATAAATGTGTATGGTCCTTATTATTATTATTTTATTTATTTTTTTTTTTTTTTTGTTACCACAATTGTTGGGTTAATCGCCATATATTAATTTATACTCCCAATTTACCTATCATTTTTCTTATAAATTATCAATTACCCCATAACTAGCAGTGAGATCTACTCAAATTCAGCAACAAAAAACTTATTTTTATCTTTAAGTTATTTAAATGCCACTTGAAAAATACAACTCACTTTATATTCAATTCACATGTCAAAAAAGTAAAATTCTAAATTCATTAAAATCTTAACAGTTTGTAAAAAAAATTTACAAAAAAAATTTATATACAATCAAGCAACCAAGAAACACAAGAAAAAAATCTTTGTAAATATTTAGGGTGCTGGGAATAATGATGCAGTTATCAGCGTATTTAATGACAATACGTGCGTATGTAATACGCACGCACGCATGTTAAACCAAAACAAGAAGAATAAAAAAATAGACACACAATTACACATCCTTAAGTTTACAAAAATAACAAACTAACACATGCTGATAAAGATTTATACATCGCCGTTGTTGCTCACTCAAGTGACATGGTATGCGTGTACGCACAGATTGAAATAATAAAACGAAATTTACGTGTAAATATGCCATGTTTTCCATTTTAATAAAATTTAAACAAATACAAGAAACAACGTGCAATTTAAACAAATAAAATGTTGAATGAACTGAAGAAAAAAACTAAAACGTTTGCAAAAAATTAAAAAACAAATTTTATAAAAGATTTTTGTAATGCGTTTTAAAAAATATTAGGAAAAATAAAATTGTAAAGCATGACAGCCAGTTAAAAAAAAAAATTCAAGGAAATGAAAACATTTAATCGAGTGTAAATCGAAATTTTATTAAAATAAACCAAAAGCTAAATAAAGTTTTGATTGACATTTAACAAAATTTTCAATTAATTTATTGATTTTTTTAAATTAATGAATCAACTTCACAAACGTGATAGAGTTTACAGTACTTTTGCAATAAGCTAACATTGCACTTTAGTGTATGTATGTATATGTCAAACATAAAAAAGAAATTTAAATGGCGATCAGTTTCATGTGATATCAAAAGCGCTGCCCCCAGATGTAAATTTGTGGTTGACTTTCTAAGAGCCCATAACTAAATAATTCTATATTATTTCGCCATTTTTTTATCATGATTATTCCACAGGAATTTTTTACCTTGGAAAATTTTATTTTAGGAAAAAATTCTCTTAATCAGATAATGGTGTTTGATAAAAATTGGAAGAAATTTAAATTTTAATAAAAATAAAGAAAAAAATTTAAAAACTCCCGGGAAAGTATTTATTCATTACTGAGATGAATATTCCTATTTTTGTTTTTATTGGCTTATTTAATTGCAAAAAGCTTTCGTTAAGTTTTTAATAATACTTTTGATTCACTGTCGACACTGAAAAACTTTCTAGAATATTTGTCGTTGTTTCCAATTGATTACAGTGTGTTGATTAGAAAAATTAAACTGGATTTCTACAAGCCAAAATAGGCAGAATAACAATTATAACTATTTAATACACTTTATTTCACACAATTACTGTGCTTGAAGAAAAATATTGAAACGAAAAAGCATGCTATTGTTATTATTTTTCCTAAGAAATTATATTTATGTATGTACATATAACAAATTTGTAGCTTAAGCTATTACGCAGAATTTGTGAATTTAAAGTTTATGTGTGAGTTATAAAGTAAAATGTGTAGTATTTATATCTGTATTAGTGTAGTTAAGTGTTATATAGTTAGCTAGATTTAAAACCAAAGTTTTATTACTTGATAAATCAAGAAGATTCTAAGCTAAGCTGAAAAGGTATATAAAGCAATGCTGACATTGCCAGTTTTGAGCAGTTTTAGTTAAGACGTCAAAGAGTTCAAAAAGTGTCTTTAAGATGGTTATAATAAAACTGTGTGTCTATAATATGTATTGGACAAATTGTGTTTTATTTTACAATACCAAATCGTAATAAACTATATGTTTTTAAAAACGTAACAATATTTTTTTTCCGATTTTCTTGAATAAGACGCCTATTTAAGATCATGACAAAGATTCCAATAGTAATCAGCCATCATATGTATGACTCACCTTCTTTATTCATGCTCTTTCATTGTGAAACCTTCTTTAATCCAAGTTTTTGAGAATGATAATGTAAATAGTGAAGTGTGATGCTCATGTTATAGCCTATTAAATTATATATTAATTACTTATTGTAAATAGTATCAATATTTATGATTCTATTAAATTTTGAATCACTGACAAGAAACATTCCCAGGTTTGCTATTCTAGTTGAGTGATGATCAGATCGTGTAAATAACCTCTGAGCAGAAGACGAAGTTGGATATGACCACTTATCTCGTTTTGAAGAATTTATGTGTGTTTATCGTATAAAATTAGCAGCTATCATGATGAATATGAGCCTCCCGGAAAATCTTGTGTGGAGTGAACTTAAAAGCACGTATTTTACCACTTTTACATAGTCGCAAAAAGAGAGGACACAATTTTGTGCATACATTATTTGCCACCCATGACTTCTGTCATGTAGTAGTTAAGTTATGCCGATTTTATGAAGTTGGTCATCAATCTACGATATTTTTCAATAATTCTCTGGATCATTTAAATAGCGTCTTCTCTTCGTAGTGGTTTTTCAAATTTACTATTAAATAAAATCTTCCAAAAAAAATTTAAAATGTTATAATATGCACCGGCGGGTAGTTTGAAAAACTAGGGCTGCTACCAGTGATGCCATCCCTTCAAAACTAAACTAAAAAACCAAAATGAAAAGCAGGTGAAAACATCAAATTAAAAAAAAAACAGATTTCTTATTTTTCTCATATAATTAACATCTACTTACATACACTGTTATATTATAATATTGATTACAACATAATAAAAAAAAATATCCAAGTATAATTATTTTCCTCTTTCATTCTCAACAGCTCAACACCTTCAGCATTCGATATCGGTCGAAGCTAAAATATAATTTAAAAGGAAATTTCGTTCAATATCGAATATCATAATTTGGCTCTTAGCCTCCGATAACTAACTTTATTTTCAAAACTTATTATCGTAATATTCTTTCCACATTTTCCAGCAGTAAAACTTTTTCTAACAGCCCACGTTTATTTGAAATTTTAAAGAGAAAACACACACTTCTTAAATTAAAAGAAAATAAAAACAGGAAAATATTAAGATTTTGTTAAGAAAATAAAGACAATCATTTTGCTGAATACTTTCTTTTTCTTCTGGCAAATAAAGTTAAATAAAATATACAAAATTAAACGAGCAAAATGAAATTACACATGAAGAAGGCAATATACAGGAAACGGAAATACATGCTAAGATTTTTAACAACATGTAGTCAAAGGAGTCTTATTACACACAAAAAACAAAAGCAAAAAAAAATCATTTAACATTAAACATACGCAGTCACATATAGTGTGTCTCTCATTCTCTCTCTCACTCTCTCACTCTCTACAGGTATCTATGTGTGTAGTGTGTATCATGTGGCAGATTTTATAATGTTCATTTATGTTTGTTTAAAGTTTCTTGAGGGAGTTTCAGCATTATGATGAAGATGATCTCTATATGTGTGTATGTGTGTGTGTGTGCGTGTGTTTTTCTCTACATCAGCTCTAACATCTGCTACTCTGTTTTGCTACAATAAATGAAGAATAAATGTACATGATGAAAATAAAAGCAATAATATTAAGATGATTTACTATCAGGTACATGGGCATGTTTGTTAGCTTGTTTGTGTCAAACAAACGTTTGTGTGCATGTGTGAATGTGTTATATTTTACTTCGATAAAGTGTTCAGTCACTCGTCTGTTTTTCATATGTTTGATATTGAAAATTGTATTTGTAATAAAAGTTATTTCATTTTATCAAAATACACAGATGGGTATTGTTCAGAAACAATATTATTGCGTGTTTTAAGACAATAATCGTTTTGCACAACAACACATGATTATGACAATATAATTAAAAGCACATGAAAAATTGTTAGCAAACAGAGACACAATTTGTTTGTTAAGCACACAAGTTGTTTATATTAAATCATCAATTTTATGAAACTAAAAGCAGAAGGCAGCAGAAAGTTTTAGTTTGCAAAAAAAATAATTTTTCTTTCCTTCTTGAAAATAATTAATTTATAAAGTCATATTAATGAACTTGACTGACGAATATGCTGTTTCTGTAATACAGCCAAAAAAGTTGTCTAGCATATTTGCATTTCTTAACTAAAAATTCTTCTTAAAAATCAATGGAATAATTAATTTTTTCTCACGCTATTTCCACTTTACTGTTGCTTGTAAATTTTAAACTTTAAATAAAACATATTTTCTGGCAAAATTTTTCCAAAAAAAGGCTTCTTAAATTATTAAACTCACTTACTGTGCGCATGATAAAACTTTTATCACTTTAGGCTATAGATAAACTTTTGCTTGTGTAATCCACGAGTGTAAGTTAGGTTAGAATGTACATGCTTTTAGTATTTTGCATCTCTCATATTTTGTTGGCATGCATTAGCTAATGGTATAACATACGGTAGCAAATTTGCTACTACAATGCACTTATGCTGTCTGTTAGATTCTTACATGTTTGAATTTTTTTTTTAAGCACACATTCCCTTATATTCCTTGTTGGCTGTTTTGTTTTCTAATTTTCTTTATTTTCTTTTATCTTTTTTTTTTTTTTTTTTTTTTTTTTTTTTTTTGAGAAAAAGTTTTCTCTTTAATGAAATTCCCATAAATCTCAGCTGAACTATGCTGAAAGTAATAATTATACACAAGATTGAATTTTAATTTAATTTTATTTGAACATGAAACAGAAAAAAATTTTTTTAAATAAATTTGTTAGCAAGAGGAATTTGCTGTTATTTTATAAAATGTTGTAAGTCCATTTAAAAAAAAAAAATAGAAAAGTACCAATGGCAATTTTAGTAGTTTTAGTAACTTACTAAAATTACCGCTAACTAAATTTTATTTTTAAAGTGGACTTAACTCACTTTCAAAAATAACTGCTCCAATAATTAAATTTATTGGAAAGCAAATAAATAGATGTGTTTTTGACTTCATTTTAGAAAATTAATTTTTTGACTTTATAATTGGAACTGAAGCTGAGCAAATTAAATTAAATCAAAATAAAATTAAGTAAAGCTGTTTAAATTTTTTTTTATTAAAAATATAATATGACTAACATAATTTATAAATTAATCTGCTAGTCAAGTTTTTTCTTTGAAGTAAAATTAACTTACAAAAGACTTAACAATCAAACGAATTTTCGTACTTTTTCAAACTTATGTGTACTCTGGCAAATCAATGTAAATAGATTGACGTTGGAACATCTAAAGCAAATTTTACAGATATAAGAAATAATAATAATTTTTACGCAGCACATTGTTACACTGAAGAAGTCACCTGCCGAGATAAGGATAGATATCGAACAGTGTAAATGACAGTCTGGAAGAAAAACTAAATTTTTTGATTTTTGGCAAATATTTTTGTAGCCCAACATGACTTGTATTACATAAAATTAATTCAAATAATATAATAATGCAAGCAAATTAAATTAAACTAATCTGAGCGCTTATTTCTTCAAAATATTTATATTAACGTATACGAGTATGTATCGAACATAGTGGTTATGCTTATTTCGACAAATATTTGATTAATGTGACTAGTTTAACTTTCTAAAAAGAACTTACAAGCATGGATATAATACACTGCCAATCATTTGAATAAGTTCATATGCTTTAGCATTTTTGTTATAATTTTGGTAAGTTACTAGCAAAATTATTTAAACTTCAATGCAAACGTCAATAATAACAACATTTTTATGGTCGCTGAGTCCAAATCAGTTCTCGTCTGGAATTTCTCGAAATATTAAAAAAGAAACAACCGCCCCCTTTAGTTTTCGAATTTTATAGTCTTATGAATATTTTATGTAAAACTTGATTTTTCCAAAAAGTATATTTTCTGTAGTTCTACTGACTAAAAATTTTTATTGTGACTTCTTCTTTATGATTTTCTATTCGATTTGATTTTGTCTCAGAAACAGGTCACTGTTTGAAAATAAGTCGGTTTTTTTTTTGAAGAATTTTCAGTCTAGAAAGTCTAAGTGGACTTTCAGTCATTCGAAAAGTGGTCAAAAAATTTTAAGAAAAGGGGGCCAATTGCGGACAATAAGACCTTTTCAGTCTCTTCAAAACTTTGCAGTAGTAAACCGAAAAAATTCTCAACAACTTTAAATTTCACAAAGCACTACTCAGTAAATTTTTACAAATTACCTCCATATTCATGCGCACAAAATTCAATTTACTCAGAAGCTCAAACCAGCACTACATGGAAAACATCATTAATTCGTTCAATGGTTAATGGAGCAAAGTGAAATCAACGTATTCTTCTCCGATGAAACACATTTTTATCTTAGTTTACACATAAAATTGTAAAATTTGGTGCTCAAAAAATCTTCATATAATCCATGAGCAACAAATGTACCCACAACAAGCAACTTTCTGGTGCAGATTGTGGTCAGGCTTTATTTCGTTGAAAATTAGGGCGAAATTGTATGACATGAAATTGTGAATGACATTTATTAAAGAAACATGATAAATTAAGTCTTGTAGACTCAATCGGACGGCATGGATCTGCACGATATGTGGTTTCAGCAAAACGACGGCTTCTGCCACAATCAATTCACTACAGCAACGTTTTATCCAACAAATTAATTATCAAAAAAAATTCTGATCTCAACTGGCCACCAAAATAATACAAGTGAACGCCGAGCTATTGTTTTCTTTGGGGTTTTGTGAGAGTAATGTGTGCTATTTGAGGGATATTTTATTCCAAGCTAAAGGGGAACATGTCTTCTTTACAATTAAATATAAATTTACAGTTTTCTCAAAAAAATTTTAAAGCCCACTCTTACCAAATCTTCTGTGAATATTATGAAACTTGTAATTAAAGACCCTCTTTCCAAATCACTTATTAAATAAATAATTTTTCGAAACGATTTTCTTTGAGCTTATGTGTATGTAATAATTTTTTTAAGCCTTTTGCTTATCATTTATCAGTTGCTCCTTGCATTCACAAAAACACGAGTTTTATTGTCTTGAAATGCAGTAAAAAGTGGTAGGGAGCGTATGATTGATTAAAATTTTAATATTTTAATACGCTTTGTTTACTCATGCAATTCTTTTTTCTTAAAAGCAAACATTTAGTCACAATATTTTTTACAAAATATTAACTCCCCCTTCCCTTCGTTTACAGCACAAAATGCATAAACTTTTTCAATTAATTCAAATTTATAGCAATTGTTTTGAAAACAAAAAAAAACAACAAAATAAATTAATTAAAAAAAAGAAAAACAAATTAACACTTGCCAACAAATTAACTACGAAGAACATGTAAAAGTTGCAATACTCGTATACTAATTGTAGCCTGTTTAACTTTGCATGTAAAACAAATTGTATTACGAGCTTAAACAGTAGATACTTGTTATGAAAGCAATGCTGGCTGGCTGGCTGACTGGCTGAGGTCTGACAACATACAGCAACATGATGTTGTAACCAATTTACAACAAAAATGTATGCATGTGTATAAATTCACATGTGGGTATTTGTGTCGTATATTGTATATCCTCTCTCATGTTAATGGCTGTGAATGTGTGTGTGTGTTTTACTACGCTTAAAAAATAAAATAGTCAACTTGACGATGCAGCACTTGAGTAAACTTTACAAATGTCATTTCGTGTGACTTTTACTTTGTGCACTTACTAATGGTACAAAGAAAAGGCAGGCTATGGAGTAACAGTTTGTTGGTAGCAACATCAAATGAACACAACATAAACATCAACATTAACTACCGGTCTGGTTTGGTCTGTTCTTTGTTAAAGCACACACTGAGTTATAACCATGTGTGATTTCTCTTTTTCTGCTTACATAAGTGTGTGTGTATGTGTGTGTGTGTATGATGTGGACATGCAGTATTATTTCAATGTTGTTACTTGTTGTTATTTATTTAATTTTTTTTTTTTTGTATTATTGCAGTCGCTTGTAACTCCTTGTTGTATAACATCCACTTTTATGTTACTTATTGCGAAATACTCATACACTTTTGTATTTATGGTGTTATTTATTTATTTCTCTTTTTTTTTTTGTGACTTTTTATTTATTCATTTTAACGTAATTTTATTTACTTTAAATGTTTTTCTTTTTTTTTTAGTTTTATATTTTATGATTTAATACAACTTGACAATTTCTTTGCCCACTTTTGTATGTTTTATTTTCACTCGCTAACAAATACTGGCATTTTTGTTGTTTCAAGTTGTATTATTTCTTGTATATTTTTTATTTTTTGCTGCTATAAATAAAGTGTTGGTCATATCATATGAAATTTATTGCCAACGACTGTTAAATTTCCAATGTGGCTTAAATGTCTAACGCAAATGTATATTTTAACCCTTATTACCTTTATAAAGACATTTATGTTTAAAACAACAACACTCATTACAAATCACCCTAAAGGAAATTTTTATTAGTTTTTCTAGTTATGAAAACAATTTAATTTTTAAACATTTTTGCAGAGTAGTTGCATACAATACACCTCAGCTAGCTAGTGAAATTTATACCCCGTAAAATTAAAAAAAAAAACCGTTTAAAACTATTTGCTTTATTTATTTGAAAGAAACAAACATAACTTATCCTTTGTTATTGATGAAATTTTTGCTGCAGTAAAAAAAATTTAATTTTTTTTAAATATTTCATGAAAATAGAAAATAATGTTGCCTGGTTGAAATAGACAGCAGGTTATAGTGGGCACTGAGAAGCCAAAAGAACTCGCAAGAAAAGCAATTTAAGGTCAGATTTTAGGGAATGATTAAAAAGTGTAAGTGATATCTGGGTAAAGAAAACATTCATGTTATTCTCTTTCTAGAAAGAGAAAAAAAGCCTAACTCGGTCAGGAGTTTGCATTGTCACATTATTCATGGCTCGGTATTTGCAGAGAATTAAAACACTTGGCAAAACATAAGGATTAGTCCAAATGACCTCTGCAAATTATATAACGAAAATTAAAAGACAACAACACATATACTCTGTCGGGCTACAAAATTGTAATTTGAATTTGATAAAGTGAGCTGAATTGACAATTTTTTCAATATTTTAACTTTTAAAATCAAAATTTCTAATATCAAATTTACAAGGCATATATTAAGATACTCGTACACCAGGTGAAATCATGAAGCATCTCTGTTTTTAAAATTTTCTTGATTTGTCAAAAAGACAGGCATGGCTTATAACGGGTGGCCTAAATGAGACCTTGGGAGCGTATTGTAGTCGTTGTTGGGGGTCTTGCGGTATAAGCTGTTGCACAATTTGAACTTTGTATGGATACATCTTAAGATCCAGCTTTAAAATTCTCTGTAATGTTGTTCTGGGTATACCCAATTGGCCGGAACGGCGACGAGTTGAGACAGATATATCATTTGCTGCACAGCTTGCACATTGTCTTCAGTACGAATATTTCGATGAACACCTCTTCCTGGACGGTCGGCAACTGAACCCAGTTCCTCAAAACGGTGAACTTAACTTGTAACCATGGAAGATGTGGGCGCTGATCTTACGTTAAAAAAAACGGCGATAATTTCGCTTTGTCAGAACAATTGATCGTTGAGAAGGATAATAAAAATCGATAATTTTAATGCGTTGTTGTGGACTGCATGTATTTATTTTAAATTTCCAAGAGTTCAGTTATAATCTGCAAAAAGAAAAAATAAATTATGATAAAAAATAAAAAAGTTATTTGGGTTTCACATCAGCTGGTCTTATTTGGGCCACCCTGTAAATGTAACAATTTTAACAAGTCAAGAAAAAACTTGAAATGTCAAGAAAAAACTTGTGAATTTGCCTTGATCGTACATATTTTTTTCCTGAAAACAACAAGGAAACTTTAATCAAAATTAATTTCAAATATTTTTCATCAGTTAGTGTGGTTTTAAATAAATTGTTTTCTTTTACAATATTATTTAAAAAACTTAAACAGGACTTCAAAAAATTCAGTATATTTAAATAATTTAAAAATATTGATGACTGTGTGTTCAAAAATAGTAATCTCCCTTAATAGAAAACTAAGAGGCTTTATTCACTTCCTCTTTAAAAATGGGCATCTAAGTGAATAAGCTTTCTTTTTTATTTCCTTTTCAGCTAGTGTAATACCATTAACATGCTCAACCTGTGTGTCCAAATTCTTATTTGTTGTTATTTTTTATTTATTTTTTACAGTTTTTTTACTTTGTTTTCAAACAAGTGAAAAGAGAAATTAAATAAAGTAACAAAGCCTTTAGTGTGTTGTTTACAATTAGAGTTGCCTTGACATTTAACTCATGACAGCAACAGAAAGTAAAAATAACAAAAAAAGAAAACAAAAAAAACTTATTGAAAATACTCATCAACAGGATACTCGTTCATCTGTAGTTGCGTGCCATTGCGTGCTGTTGGTCACTTTTGGGCCGTTGGTCGTTTGTCATTTTTTATGTCAGTGACATTTTTTCACCAGTGCCTGATTTTATTCACACAAACCCTGTATTTCATTTACGGTTTACACAAAATTTTTGTTAAGACTTTTTCGTACTTTTTTTTTTTAACAAAAATAAAATGTTATTGTGTCATTTTTGTTCAGTTTATTTAATTGTTTCAAATAAAAATGTCAGGTTACTTTATGTTTTAGTTTGTTTAAAATAAGTACTCTTATTTCCCTTATTTAATGTTGTTGGCTCGTTTTTTTTTTTTATTTGTTTCATTTATTTACTTCTTGTTTATCTTACTTTACACTTCAACAATTTTTTGCCTTGTGAAATTCTTCAAATTCTCTGACATGTGTAAATAAGCAATAAATTTTTACTTTTAATCTTGTTATAATTTAAAAATCAATTTATATTATTTGTGTGATAATATTAAGACACCGTTTGTATTTTACTAAATTATTTCAGAGAACTGCAACTTTAAAAGCCTTAAAAGTTTTTCTTATAAAATTTTATCGTTTATAACCATCGGAATATACCGCACCCTTCATAACTGATTCACAATAATTAAGTTATTGAATTAATTAACATAATAAATAAATTTTTTCTTAAATCGACTTTAACAATTTTTTTATGAGAATAGATTTAAGGCAATTAATGCCAGAAATAATTTTAAGTTAATTGAACCACTTTTAAAGTACTTTGACATTCATTTACGCATTTTGCTTAAATAATTTTTTTTTTTATAATTTCATTGTTGAAATAATAAAAAGCATTAAATTAATTTAGTATTAAAACTAAAAATAAAATGCATACGGTTTTCAGACATAAACCTGGAAACTTAATATATTTTTCCAACTATAATTCAAGGAACATCTTGAGTATGATAAATATTGAAGGCAAACAAATGAAATAAAAATAATTAAATTAAGTAAATTCAATTAAATAAAAGTAAAAACAGTGTTAAAAAAAAGCATTAATAAATTAAAGTAAAATAATATGAAACAAAATACATTTTAAGAAGCACAAATATACATACAGTCGAGTCTTTAAAATAAGACATTCAAAGGATCAGAGAAAACTTCCTACATTATTTGTACATTTTGTATACAAAAAAGTAACAATTGAAGTTGACATAAATAAACTAATTTAACTTATTGTTTGTTTCAAATGATTTTGGTAATAAATCTCTTTATAAATATTTTTTTTGTGAAAATTTATTTGTTTCTTAAGTTAAAGCTCCCAGGAAAACAGCAAAGGGCTTTCTAAATTCTTAGTGCATTTTTCTTACAAAAAATTTTTAAACTTAGAATTATATTTTATCATCAACTGATTTAAAGCTACATATTTTTGTGTGTTTAAAAAATTGTCAAGGTAGGGTAACAATTTTTTAAACACATAAATTTGGTTTCGTTGTTTTATTTATTTTGAAACTTTTTTTTATTTGATGTTCATTTGAAGAGTATATCATGTTAAAAACGGAGTCTTGCGACTCCACTATGTAAACCAGTATATCATACTAATGCATTTTCTAAACCTACTAATGGTTTTTTGTAAGTCGTTTTTAACATAAAAAATTTCTAGTTTTGGTGACGAATGTGAAATTAACCTTCCATGATTTTTCTTTTAAAAAGAGTGAAAATATTTTAATTTTAAAAAATGAAAGGTTACATTTCTTGGTATGAACATGTAAAAATAAAATTTAAATTTCCACTGGAAAATTCTTCGTCTTCAAAAAATTAATAAATATATTTTTTTTTTCATTAAAAAAGAAAATTTAATCTTTATTGGTGCTTAATTACAATTTTTATTGGTGTAAAAAATGCATTATTTTCCATGATATTCTTATGAAAAATTTAAGAAAAATTTTTATTTTAGTACAATAAGTACTAAGAGTGCAAGCTTTTTTATACAACTGTTTCATCAGACGTCAATTTCCCGTGGATTACTTCCAAGTCTTTTTAAATTCCTACCCAAACATTTGATTAGTTATTTCGTTATACCAATCGACCAAATGAGAATTTTAGTTAATAAGCAAACAAAAAGTTTCAAAAATTTTTTAACAAAAAAATAAAAAAAGCTACAAAGTAGGCATTGAACTAAATAAACAAAATTTCCCTACCAAAATATTACAAAAGAATAGAAATATTATTTTTTTTTCTCTCTTTTTTTATTTTTTTTTTTTTCTTTTTTTTTATTTATTATGTTCTGCAGCCTGCATTTTTATTTAAAAAGAGAAACATTTACTTCATGTTTCAATAAAAACTTTTTAAAAAGAAAACCAAAATTAAAATATAGGTGACCCTGGCTAAGAAAAGGTGGCTTATGACTCAAAAAAGAAATTGCGAAAAACAGCTGTTAAAGATAAACAATGCATTTCGTCAGTTTCTTAGTAGTTTTTCTTTTGCATTATGAACAGTCAAGCCCAAAAAGCAACCAAAAAAGGCTAAAGAGCATAAATGAGATAAGTGTGTGTGTATATAAGGAACGATCCTGTTTTTAAATTTTTCAATTCCATTTATGATCTTGATTCTGGATTTTCAATAAAATTCTGTTTTTCTTTCATTTGTGCTCTTTTCTACATTCTCTACATTTTCAGTACACTTCTAAGCAAGTTAGGACTTTCTAGTTTTCACCACGTGAAAGATCGTCTCAAAAACTATCGAAACCAAAAAAAAAGTGGAAAATTTTTTTTTGAGCCATAAGCCACCTTTTCATAGCCAGGGTCACATAAAGGGTGTCCGAACAAGAACGCAAGATTTAAATTTGTTTGCTATTATTATTGTTTGCTAGTACAGGGTGGGCCAAAAGAAACCAAGGGGTGTAAAAGTTTAATAACTTTTTTGTTTATTAATTTTTTTTTATTTTTTCTTTCAGATTATATAGACAACACTTGGAGAATTTATAATGGAGAGGTTCACAACTGAACAGAGAACCAGAACAATAGAATTTTATTATTTAAACCAGAGATCAATTATTTTAACGCAAAGAGCATATCGTCGACATTTTAACGTCAGAATTTCGCCCTCTGAAGCGATGATTCGTTGCTTAGTTAATCGTCATCACCAACATGGCAGCGTAAGAGATTTGCCTCGAACCGGTAGACCACGTTTAAGTCGCACTGCGGAAAATATTGAACGAGTACAGCAAAGTGTTAACGAAGCACCAGAAACATCTGGCAGAAGGCGTTCTGCTCAGCTAGAAATGTCTCGTACGTCACTACGGCGCATTTTAAAAAAAGATTTACAGTTATACCCATATAAGGTGCAATTGGTCCAAGAATTAAAACCCGCAGATCATCGGCAACGTCTAAATTTTGGAGAGCGAATAATTTCTCGAAATTCGGAAATTATTTGGCCAGCGCGATCGCCAGATTTGACAGCACCCGACTATTTTCTTTGGGGTTTTTTGAAGGAGCGAGTGTATGTGAACAAGCCAGAGACAATCCTTGAACTCAAGGCAAACATTGTTGCAGAAATTCGAACGCTACAGCCACAAGTTTTGAAAGATGTTATGGAAAATGCTCTAAAAAGAGCCCATCAGTGCGAAGCTGAAAACGGTGGTCATTTAAGAGACATAATTTTTCATACTTAGTGTAAAAAAATTTCCATTTTGTATATTATATAATCTGAAAGAAAAAATAAAAAAAAGTTAATAAACAAAAAAGTTATTAAACTTTTACACCCCTTGATTTCTTTTGGCCCACCCTGTAGAAGGTACGAGGTTAGTAAAAAATGATAACCAGTTTTTTCTTGCCTAGAATTGAAGAAATGAATGTGGAGGGCTTGTGGTTTCAACAAGACGGCGCCACATGTCATACAGTTAGAGAAACAATTCAATTGCTGCATCAGTAATTTTTTTTTAATTTAAATCTTGCGTTCTTGTTGATAAATAAAATTTTAAATCAAATACTAAGACTAAATTTTAGCGAAATATTAAATTAATTTTTTTTGTTTTGATATAAACAAGGAAAAAAATTCATCTAAAGCTTATACAGGATCAGGCATGGAAAATTTAAAATCAATTGTTCTTGTATGAGTGAAAGTTTAAGGTTTTTTTTAAATAATTTTGAAGTAAAACTTTTAGATATTGTTAATTCTTGTTTGATTTCATGTTGGCAAATTTTTATTTTATTAAAACATACACTTGCTTAAACATGAAGAAATGATACTTAAAAACTTTACTCTCCTTTGACTCTGATAAGTGTAGGATGTTAAATTTTTATGACATTGTCCCAAAACCAGCCGTAGCATTAACATTTATTTTAAAAAGTATATTTTTTCAAAGTAAATAAATAAATATTTTTTAGGCTTTAGGTCTTTTTATTTATTTATTATTAAATTAGTTTCCAATATTTCGACATGCCTTCGTGTATCTTTCTCAAGGAAAATAATTTTATAATTATTATTTTAAAAAATATTTATTTATTTACTTTAAGATAAAAAGGTCAAATAACCAAGATTTGTATTCGTTTTTAATTATTTATATCTGTTTCAAATTTGTTTTTTTTTTCATTTAGCTTAATTTAACTTGAAATTCACAAGTCATTTCCCAGCTACAATTCGAGACTCCTTACGAATCTCGTATTGCTGTAGTATTAGTCATACCTAGATCTTCTGGGACTAGTGTCCCACTGCATAAACAGCTCGTTCTGCGTTTTGCCACCGATGGTCACTACCAGCACAGAACATGTTCTATCTAACGTTCCAGGTTCTTCTTGACAGAAGCGACAAAAGTCGTTTTGTACCACACCGAACAGCTCAATCTAGACTTAGATGCCGTGTCTGCTGAGATACAAAACAACCTCTTAAAATATAAAAATTTTACACTGCAATGAGGAATGTGTCAGATTTGCCACTAACTAAGTTTTCCATCTGTGTACCAAGGCAACTTACAAAAAAAAAACATTTAGACAAACAGAAAAATAAAATACAAGAACAACGTTTTAGTTTAGTTGTTGAAGTAATATTAATTTGAAAATGTTAACAAACAAGCATAAGTTTTAATTAAAAGTTAACATACTTTTAGATTCTACAAACTCATACAACAAACAGCCAGACGTAAACATTTGCTTTGTAGCTGAATGCGTGCGTAGATATCTAAACAACAGCACGTTAAATAAATAAGGATTCAAAAAATAACAAACCGAACCACAACAACGATGATAAGAGACAAGTAAAGCAGTATAAAAATACTAAATTTTTATGAACTAAAAGTTTATCTTAAAAGCAACATCTTAAATACCATTTAATAACGTGCTACGACTAGTTACGCGCAACACCAACGCATATCGCTTAAACCAACTAAATTTGTGAAACTATGGCATTAGTCATTTTATACATAAACACACATGCATGATTTAATGAGCATAAGAAGCTTGCCAAACACAGATAGTTCCAACAGATAAGCAAAACCTATAAATAGTAAAACTTAACCTAGATATTTGTAATACCAACAGCAGTTTTATAAACTTTTCTTATTACTTAGATGCTTATTTGTATCTATGGAGAGATAAAACATCCAGTTGGTGTGTAACTATCTAATTTTATTAAATGCCTTAAAGCTAAATACCGCGCAGCCAAACCAACTATTTATGGCTAAGAAATGTTAATAAAAACTAAAATCACCAGACTCTGCTACTTAATACATTAACGAAAAAACAAAAAACAAAACAAAGAAAAGTAACCAAAATATTACAGACATTTAATTCATTTATACATAAATGTGTGTTGCTTACGAAAACTTTTTTTGTACAAATAAAGTTCTTGCGGAAATGAATATTGTATTAGAATTTCTAATAAAAGCCAAAAGTTTACCAGCGAAACAGAAAATAAAGTGAGAAATTTTTATTGATTTATTTATTATGAAGAATTTGAAACAGAAAACGAAAAGTGTTTCTGAAACAGAGAATTACAAAAATTGCATTTTTGGGTGATTTTGCACAATTAAAATTTTTTTTGTATAATCAATCAACCCACAAGATTTAATAAAATCATGTTCGACCCAAGATTAAAAACTGAATATTTCTAATGTTATGCGACATGATTGAATTCAAAAAACAAAATGCAAGCATTTAAAAAAAACCAATATGCAAAAAACATTAAATAAAAGTGTGTTTTTTTTTTGTTTGTGTGTATTTGTATTGAAACACAGCTGTGTTCAAATTATGCTTTTTAGACTAAATCGGTTTTTAATCGTGTCTCGAACATGATTTAATTAAAATTTCTTCACGATTTTAAATGCAGCAGCGTTATTTTGAATGATTAAAATTAAAAGAAAGGTTTTAGCTACGGTCACATTACACAAATATTTGTAGAAATAAGCGTAACCCCTAATTTTTGGCAAGAATTTTTATAGTCACGTGACTTTTATTACATAAAATTAATTCAAGTATTTTGTATTTTAGTATTGAAAATGTTTACATAGTGACATAGTGGTTATTCTTATATCGACAAATATTTGTTTAATGTGACCGTAGCTTAAGAGTACTAAAGCATGTTTGATCGTTTAAGTAAAAGTAACGCGATTTTTTGTGCGTAGAATAAATCACAGACACCGGTTTCAGCTCTTTAGTACTAACCTTTTAATCTGTAGTACAATTCGACATGCTGTTTAATTCCATATTTGTCTCTTTGCACTAGCGGTTCAGTTGTTTTCGACTAACTGTAGGAGTTAAAAATGTATCACTAACATGAATACAGTGTATTATCATCAGCGCTGCCATTTTAGCCTTTTTTAGGCTAGATTTAGTCTTTTTTCTCCAATTTAGCCTCTAGCTTTTTTATTAGCCTTTTTTCATTTTCAAAATAGCCTTAAATAAGCTTTTTTTGCGGATAGTGCAAAAAAAATTTTTTATCATTTTTTCAAAAAAAAGCAAAGGGGGTAGTCCATGATAATTTTTGGGCGAAAAAAAATTTTTTCGCACTAATAGCAAAAAAAAATTCGAATTAAAGCCAATACATTTATCTATTCAACGCAATAGAAATTAAGTCGATATTTTGAAAACTAAGCAAGTTATGACAAAAAAGCTAAACAGTTCTACTACTGTCTTTTTTAGTGGGATTGGCTATCTTGGTCATAACTTGCTAAGTTTTCAATATATCGACTTGATTTCTTCTGAATTGAATAGATAATTCGAAATTTTTTTTACGGATAGGGCGAAAATTTTTTCATCATTTAAAAAAAAAATAAAAACAAATTATGACAAAAAAGGAAAGCATGCTTAAAACGACCATATTTTCTTTAGTTTTTGAGTGTTTTAGCCTTTTTTTAGTCAAACTTAGCTAATTTTTTTCTAGCCCCTGGCAACGCTGACCACCACCATTTATTTATTAAAATTATTTTATTTAAGAGTCATTCATTTTCATTTTTTGATTAAGTAAATACCACACAAAATTCTGACTTTTGCTAACTACACAGCTGACAGTTAAAAATTTTACTGAATCGCAAGTTTTTAACCAAACATATTTCTTTAAATTTGAATAGTAAAGCGCTCTACTAGGAATAGCAGCTTCTGTTTCTACTTAAGCTCTGAGTGTTTAGTTATACAAAAGAACTTTTGATTAAGAAAATTTAGTCCTAAGGCCAAATAACTTCATTCGATTGCTATCGACCCTGATTGCTGTAACGAAAATATTTTTCCCTTGTAAAAGGTAATTTTATAAGAACTATCGGAAATTTAAAAAAAAAAAAACACATAAAATTCAGAAAAATGCATGAAATATTTATTTGGATCGATAGTTGGGTCGATATAATTTAATGTTTGAAGATTATTTCATGCAAATGTTGGCCGCGGCTGCGCCTCAAATGGTCCATCCGCTTAGTCCAATTTTGGCATACTCTTTCCAACATTTCGGCCGGTATCTCACGAATAATGTTGGCAATGTTGGCTTCCAGTGCGTCAATCGAAGCGGGCTTGTCCCTATAGACATTAGCCTTAACATAGCCCCACAAAAAATAGTCTAGAGGCGTTAAATCGCACGATCTGGGCGGCCAATTGACTGGTCCCAAGCGTGAAATAAACTGTTCACCGAACTCGCCTCTCAATTGGTCCATTGTTTCGCGTGCTGTGTGGCATGTGGCACCGTCTTGTTGAAACCACATGTCATGCAAGTCAAGCTCTTCCATTTTGGGCAAAAAAAAGTTTGTTATCATCGCACGGTAGCGCTCACCATTCACAGTAACGTTGTGATTCGCATCATCTTTGAAGAAATACGGCCCAATGATGCCGCCAGCCCATAATCCGCACCAAACGGTTGTTTTTTGTGGATGCATTGGTAGCTCTTGCAATGCTTCTGGCTGCTCTTCACTCCAAATACGGCAGTTTTGCTTGTTCACGTATCCATTCAACCAGAAATGAGCCTCGTCGCTGAACACAATTCTTCGATAAAAAAGTGGATCTTCATCTAACTTTTCAAGAGCCCATTCACCAAAAATTTGGCGTTGTGGTAGGTCGTTTAGTTTCAATTCTTGCACCAGTTGTATCTTATAAGGCTTCACACCCAAATCCTTCCGCAAAATTTTCCACGTAGTGGAGTAACAGAGGCCCAATTGCTGCGAACGGCGCCGAATCGATAATACACGGTCATCACCAACACTGGCCGATACGGCTGCGATATTTTCTTCAGTTCGCACTCTACGTAAGCGTGTTGGTGGTTTAATGTCCAACAATGTAAATTTGGTGCGAAATTTTGTTACAATAGCCCGAATAGAAGCCTCAGTAGGTCGATTAAACTGACCATAAAATGGAAGAAGCGCGCGATGAACTTTCTTAACAGAGCACGCATTTTGGTAATAAAATTCAATAATTTGCAAGCGTTGTTCGTTTGTAAGACGATTCATGATTAAATTATAGACCAAACTGAAGATGTTTGACTGTGACACAAGATACAAAACGTGCGCGAGCTGTCAAAACTAGTGTTGCCAAAAAGATAATAGCAAAAAAATCACTCTTTATTTATTTATTTATTTTTTTTTCACAAAATAGATATTACAAACATTTGGTAACTCTGTTAAAGATTTTTTCACTACTTACAGACCTCAAAGTTTTGTGACATGACGCAACTATCAAAGGAATTGAATCAAATTACCTTGTAATCTTAACCTTAAGGTTATTTTTTTTTGTGCTTTAGCATAGTAAAGCACCGAAAAACATGCTTCAAAAACTACTCCAAACATTTAATTTGTTTCAAGTTTATCTAAGTTTAGGAATCACTTGCCAGTCCTTAAAAATTTATTTTTTTTTTTGCAAAAAAAATTTCTTTATGAGAGCAGAAATTTATGCATGTATGTATGTACTTCCTTTAAAAGCATTTCTATCTTTAGTTTTGGCTTCTTATTGTCTTACGGGAAATATAAATGGAAATCTTATACTCGTATTTCCGTTTATCGCGATTGAAAATATAAATTTATTCTCTAGAGTTGTTGTTTAGCTTTTTTTTATCTCTCTTCCTTTCTCTCGTTTTGGTTTATGTGGTATTTGTGGTTTTATTTGGTGTTTTTGTTTGTGTTTCAAAAATTCTGTAATCTTTTATATTTATTCAGTATTTTTCTTTTTTTTATTAAATATTATGTGAGTACTTGTTAGCTAAGACATTTTCTTTTAACCAAAAACATTTTTGTGTTTGTTCTTATTTAAGTTTTTAAATTTTGTTTTATAAATTTATATAAAAAATAAATATAAATAATAAACTATCACCACAAACAAAAATGAATTTTAAAATTTATAAAATAAAATAGATTTTAAAAATACAAACTAAAATTTCTATTGCAAAATAAAAGAACATAATCACAGTTATTCTATTAAAAGCTTTTAGCTAACTTTCATAAAAAAAAATTTAGAATTTAAATCTGGAATAACGTAGAAGGCTATTATATCTTTAAGTCCTTATTTCTGATCCCCAATTTCTCATCAACATTTCTGGGCATTTTCTGTGATTTAGAATCACTTAGAGAAAAATAATTTTTAGAACATAATCATAGTAACTTTTCTTACAAACATTCGTATCGAAAAAACAAGTATAACGATATTTTGGCGATTTCGGTTTTCAATAACTCACTGCATTCACGAAAGAAGAGAAACAGTCTATTTTATTTTTCCATCAGTCAGTTTATTCCACGTATGAAAAGAATTTAAAAAAAATTATTATATATTTCTATTTCTATAATTCCCATAATTATGTAATTTAATTATTCAGTTTTTATAATAATTAAATTTCCCTGAAGAAATTTTTCAATAGAAGAAAGTCGAAAAATTGGAAATATCAATTAAAATAAATATTAAAACCTTAAACTTGCTTAATATTTATAATTAAGAAACCGTAAGTTTCTTGGAATAAATTGCACAAATCCCTATTAATATTTTTTAAGCTTAAATAAAAATAATTTAAGCACTTAAATCAATAAAATATGATTATTTTTTTTTTCTGTTTAAATAATTTAAATTTTAGGAGAAGACTTTGTGCCTTTAAGAAAAATACCAACAAATGAGTAAACGAGCCAACAATAAAAAAAATCTCAATCTCGTATAGAAGTATTAAAATATTTGCTTTTTTTTGTTATGTTTTCTTACATGTTTCTCTTGTCATAGTTGTTGTTATTTTATTTTATTTTTATTGAATTGATAAAATCACAAAAGACCCCAGATGCAAATAAACCTTTTAAACCATACGGAGATAAAAATCGCTCAATATTCAATGAAACAAATGAAGAACCAAACTGTGAATTTCTATGCTGTCTGCATATTCGAAAGAATGATTGAGAGTAAAAAAAAAATACTTCGAAAATACCACATTCGAATATCAACAGAACAAAGTTAAATAAAATGTGGTTGCATGAGAGGAAAAAAAGTTTTAAAAAAATAAAGCATACAAATTGTATGTGCTTCTACTTTACAAAACGTTGACAAATCTGCCATACAACACACGTAGACACTTACAGCAGCAATATAGTTTCAACACATGACATTTCAGCCCTCCCTGTTATTTATCGATGAAATATTTACAAATAAAAGTTAAAGTATTTTTATATTTTATGTTGCATACCTCCTTCTGCCGCTTACTTGTCGTGCCCTTTCAACCCACCCTCTTTGATTTTATTCAAACCTTAATCGAATTGTTTTACATCAATATGTTAAATATTGTTTTGGGTTTGTTTTATTTATAATAAAAAAATATTAACACTCTACACCAAGTATGTATAAAGCTTGAATACAAGTAAAAGCACAAATTTTAATTAAAATTTTTTAAATTTAGTTTGCATTAAAATGCATGCTGTAAGAGTAAAACGTATATTATTTTTTGAGTAAGGCTTAATTCCTTTATGGCTTAGTCTTATCGAACAGCTTTTTACTTAGATCTGTTTCCAGAAAATACAATAGAAATTTATTTTGCTTTCGGTTTCGACTCACAGTCTATTTACTGTAAGTAGCACATGCATGCGCACATGGCAAGGGGAACAAAAGAAATCACCTCAATCGGCCTCAGTATTCTTAGAAAAAAAAAAAATATGTTGATGCATTTGAAATTCTAGAGTGCGTTGGCAATATAAAAAATGGCTTAAAATTTTTGAAAATTTTCACACAAAAGCGGTCAGGAGACTTAATTGACTACACAATCATTACTCCTCGAAAAACAATTTTTTACAATTTTCTTTTTTTATTTTATGTTTTTTTAAACTAATTTTTATTAATAAATCAAGTTGAATTAAAAAACTACAAGCACTTTTCATTTGACCTCTAATAGGTTAAGTGATTCTGTCTATAGGTTGGTAGTATATCAGTATTTTGTGTGATTGTACGCTTTGCTGTAGAAACATCAAACAAATTTTGATATTGTGCTGATGTTGACAGTTTGCTGGTGTTATGGCAGAATTAGCTCAGTTGAGGAAAGTTGTTGAAGCACAAAAAAAATTATTCATTGAAAATTAAACCATTTTTGCAAGCGTTTTTAAATTTTTTCTAGTTTTCTTTCTGTCATTTTTTTTTTATGTATTTCCCAGCAATTCAAATATAAGGTATGCCAGTTAGATGCACTGTTTCACGTGCTGTGTGACAGGTGACAACAGGTCATCTTGCTCTATGCCTTCTATGAGGCTACAAGAACTCCGTTGGCATGTTGATGTAAAAAATTCCGTTTACAGTCAAAGCAATTTCGGCCACATCTTCAAAAATCTATACCAAACAGTTCCTCGCTGTGGAAGCATTTGCTTCTCAAGGCTTGCATGAACATTTTTTGAGCTCCAACTTCTACTATTGTATGTACTCATGAAGCCATTCAGATATTAATGGGCTTTATCAAAGAAAATTATTTTTTTTGTTTTAAATTGGTATTGACTAAAATGGCTATTTTGTTAAGCTTGAGGTCTTATTTTTCAAAAATTTATTTTTATATCGATATTTCGCTCCAATTTTTGTAGCTTCTTCAGGATATAATTATAAATTAATCAAATTATTAATATGTATTATATTTCAAAAATTTTCTTGACAAAACTAAATTAGGATGTTCAATAATAAGGTCATCCCAAACAAAATTTGAAAAATATTTAAAAGTAATATGTTGAAAATGTATATATAAAACAATTGTTATAAAAATGTATGTATTAAATGAATTATGTATGTATGTAACAAGTAACAATTAACATTTTTTTTTTTTTATAAAAATATTAAATAATAACATAATTTTGTTAATATGCTCAAATAAATATATAAAATTATAAATATATTTGTACATGGACACACTTATTTGTATATAAATAAGTGTAAAATTGGAGCGAAATATCGATAACAAAATAGCCATTTTAATTAAAAAGAAAAAGGTCAAATAAAACTTACTAATAAATTAGTATTGACTTTATTGCTCCAATATCCATCCAAAGAATTGGCGGCCCGAATATTTTGTATTACTTACAACTTTCGATAGTTAAAGTTAGGATTTTGTGTGGCAAATAACCGGTTTTTGGCTAAAACTTTGTAACAAAATTTGGGTGTTTAGTTAAGGACAAACTATCCGATATTTAACTTATCAGTATTTTTAATTTATTGCCCAACTAAACCTATGATATTTGACTTATAAAACTATGGGTAACCTGTAATAATGGCTCTCATTTTTTTATATATTAATTCTCTTAAATTATAATTATAAATTATAAGGGGAAGGCAATGGCATCTTAAGCCTTCAGCTCATTATAATACAATAAAAAACTTTCAACTGTTTAAAAAGAAGTGTTTGTATTTTTAAACGAAAAAGTGCACTCTTATAGAGACAGTCTACACTTTTACAATTCAAAACAAAAATTTGCCCCTATTCATAACGAACCTTTCATGAATTTTTTTTTTTTGTTGAAAAAAATGTTGTAGTAGTTAGTGAGTCAAACTTATTAGTTCAATCTCCTGAGTGAAAATTCATGCTGCTATCGTGTATGAACTGTTTTAGAATCAGGGTAATTTGTAATCTTAATTTTAACCCCAACTAAAAAAAATTATTTCTATTTTAATTCTGTTGTTCATCATCATCATTTGGTAATTAGTAAAACGTTTTTCTTCTTTATTCCTGATATTGTTATTTGCGCTCATAAGTTTTATAATACTTTAAAAAATTATTCGAACTTATAAATTTATTATTAATTAATATTATTATTATTTGAGATCTTAAATTTTAATAATATTAATTAATATTAAATTTATAAGATCGAATAATTTACTAAAATTATTATATTTCTATTTTATTTTTAAATTTCTAATAAAAAACTTAAAATGCATTAAATATTTTTAGAAAAGGTTAGGTTAGGTTGCACAGGGTTTCCTAATAAAAAAAAAGAAGGGGATTCACTTGGGTTCTCTGTTGTAATATAAGAAGAAAATGAAGAGGGAAAGCAATAGAGAAATTTGAAGAGTGAAAGAAAGTAAGAAAAGAAACTAATTGCGATCCCTAGAAAAATCAAAATAAAATTTCATAAAAAACATATTTAGATTATCATAAGTTAAATCTTTCAAGGCTTTAATATTTAAATTAAAAATGCAATTTATTAAAAATAATATTAAGTTCAATATAAATCTCTGAAGGATTTTAATTTCTTTCTGATTGAACTTATGTATGTAAAATATAATAAACACGGGATGCATATAAAAGCAGTAACATTCATCAGTGCATACGTAAGTACATGCAAATTTATTTAAAATTCTTACAATAATAATGTCTACCAATATTTTTACAAGACCTCTTTTTCTCTCATTGATTTTCATATGAGTGACAAAAAAAAAAAAAAGAAAACACTGCAATTCGCTTTAGATTTCCTGTCATTCATGTGTACATGTTGTTGGCTGAATGTGGGTATGTATTCATTTTGGCTTGAGATTTTATTTTTTTTTTTTTTTGTGTGGGATGTTTTATTTAAAAGCCAGATGTGCGTGCATGTATAAGTGCAATTGCATATTGGTTTTTTATAAGAGAATGCAAATACATTGTGGTTTTTATTTAATGACAACTCGCATTCATTCCATTGCAGCGTATAGTTGAAATGCGAAGCACAGTGTTAAAAAATAATATAAACCAATGTGTGACATCCTTTAAAACCTATGCATGCTCTGAAACATTTACATACTTGCTTTCAGGCCTCATTTAATAGAATAAAAAAGCCTGCTATTGTTACATTTTTTGATAAATTTTTTTAAAACTCAATACTCTCTTGTGTATAGGAATAATTCACACCAAAAAAGCTCTAATTCATATTATTATTTTTTTAACTATTGATACAAGACTAAAAATTTCTTTCCTTGAATTGTACAATTTTAAAGCGGAGTTTTTAAAGTTTTTAAAAAACGTGTTTCTGAAAATTCTCTATTTCTAATGATTTTCTGCCATTAGAGAAAGATAAAAATTAATTACAATTGTTAAAAATTATAAATTTCCTTTCTTGAATTATACAATTTTAAGTAAAACTTCTAAAAATTTTGAATATGCAAAAACAGTGTAGAAAATCATGTACCGCTTTAACAAAAGGTCCTATTTAAGGCCTATTTATTAGCATATTAAATGTTCATTCATTTTTTAAGTTACATTTACACACATTCATACAAAACACAGTTTTTAGATTTCGACTGCTATTTAATTAATTGTTGTAGAGCCAGCTAAATGTGTTTTTTTTTTTTTCATTTGGTGATTGAAATAAAGGTTTGTTTATATCGAAGTGTTATTTAAAATATCATTAGAATTTTTTTATTGTTTTGCAATTGGGTGTTCAAATTTTAACAAATGCATAGTTATTAGGGCAGCCGGTTACACAAAAACTTTTCTTTTTTTCATATTTATTTTGAAGAGAGAACTATTTTTTTTTAATAAGAAAACTAGGTTTAGTTAAGCTAGGCTTAGGACTGCTGACCAGATCTTTCAGCTATAAGTTATAGTTTATAAATAATAATAAGAATTAGAAAAAGAAAGTTCTGTATTTTAGAAAAAAAATTCTTGGTTTAAATTTCTTTTAATAACTTCCAAACCCATTAAATGAACAATAATTTATTAAAATAAACCGATTTTTTTTAAATTAATCTAAAATCAAATAACGTTTAGTTTTATCTGTATGTACACGTCCTTTCCACAGCTTGTATATATTTTTGTTTACAAAGCGCTTACACCGAACAAACTTATTTGTTTTATTTAAGCTTAATGATGATTTTAACTTTTATACTCTCTCATTCTCGTTGTTGTTGTTGTTGTTTTTATTGTATAAAATTGTTTACAATTTATCTCACAATATTTACTTAGAGCTAAATTTACAAATTGCACAAGTGCTTATTTACTTAAAGGCAATTGATAAAGTTTACCAAAGGAATTGACTTTTATAAACAATTTAAAACGTATTTCGTGCAAGCAGTTTATGTTCAGGCTTTTTTAGTGTTGGTCTTAAATTAATATGTAGTTGGATTTTAATTACAATTTTTAATTAAACAGCTAGTTTAAATTTTAAGGTATTTAAAAATAACATTTTGCTAGCAGGTCTTATATTTTTGTTATTCATAAATGATTTGCTTCGCATAATTAAATTTAGTAAAGTTTTAAATTTAAACGGATGAAGTGGAAATTTTTCTAATCTATAACAATGTTCCAGCTAGAAACCATTTACAACAAGACTTGGTTAAACTTTTTAAGTGGTCTAATTATTTATAACCTAAAGGTACTTAATCTACTCTTTTCTGGAAACTGGAATGTTGACGGTCTTTATTTTTTGAGTGGATGTCAATTTCGACTAGTAACAGAGTTTCTTGATTTAGGAGTTTTTTTAGAAATCTAAATTAAATTTCAATAAACACTTGACTATGATGGCAAACAAAGCTCGTCTATTAAAACTTTGGACTAAAGAATTTATCGACCTTGTGATAACTAAACGTCTTTACACATCTTTAGTATGACCTATTCTGGAGTATGGGCTTATTACATTAACTAGACTTGTGCTCCGTAGTTCATTTTAGTGAGCGCTCTTCTTAGTTCAAATTTTAAAAAGGAATAGTTCGTTCATTTAGTTCATTTGATCTTTTGTATCTTTATCACTTATACTTTTGATTGTCATTGAACGTTCTTTATTATGTAAAATGATATCGAATAGGAGTTGAAAGGAGTTGTTTACCAAAATAAAAAAGAAAACAACAAAAAATTCGAAAAATTTTTATATTTAGTTTTCGATTTCTTTTTTAATAATCCAATTTAAAAGTACTTTAGTCACTATAGCTAAAAAAAATTACGGTTTAATTTTAAAATTTTTAAAATTAAGCTTTTTAGCATGAATAATACATTTTCTCTTCTTCAGTTTATTTGTTTTCAATACAATTTTTGTAAAAGAAAATAATTTGCAACTTTCGTTTCTTCGTCATTGTTTTCGTTTAAGTTCAGTTCATTCGTTCATTTATATATCGTTCATTTAAAATGATCAGCAAGCAAATGAACTATAGGAATTCAAAACACGGACTACTTCGTTAAGTTGAAATAAGTGAAGAGTATAATATTAATAGTTCGTTCGTGTACTACCCAAGACTAATACTAACTGAATGAAAACAAGTAATGAACAGTTTCTTTTATTCTGTTTATGTAATAAGCTGTTCAGACATACACGTTAATTGAGCAATTAAGCATTTTACGCAATTATCGCCTTTATTGAGCTCAATTTACCATACAAATTTCCATTAAATAATTGCGCAATTAAAAATTGATTGCACGTTAATGAAGTCAAAATCAAAATGCAACTCTTTGTTGTGCCCTTAAATATCAACTCAAAAGTAAGAAAAGTTGATATTTTCAGTATTAAAAAAAGAAAACGTAAATAAATCTAAAAATAAATGTCATAAAAGGGAAATGGCAGCCGAAGTAACCGGTAAATAAATTTTATAAAATTGTTATTGAAAATAATTTTTAAATAACTTATTTCTTTTAATCAATAGCTTGCCTTCAAAACATTTTTTTTTTTAAATTTGACTTTCTTTTCACTTTATATTTTATAAATACTCAAACATATTTTCAAAAAAAAACTGTCAATATTTTCAGTTGTCAAATGCTTAATTGCGTAAACTTAATTGAATATGTGTGAACACTCAAATCAGTCACACAATTTAAAACTTAATTGACTTCATTAACTTTTATGTCTGAGCAGGGTATAAGACTGGCTACAATTAAATTGGCGATGTTGGAAAGCAAAAAATTGATGCTTAATGCTAGTTTTATGCTAAATAGGTGTGTGTGCTGCCAATTACTGCTCAGCCAAATTGACTTTACCGTGCCACTAAGAATAATTTGAAATTTTACAACGTTTTATCTTAGATGTCTTCAAACAAATTATGCTTATGTTGATCCATTTAGAAGATTATGTAAAAATTATAATTATTTGTATGATTTTATTGAATGTTTTAAAATGTTATATTATTTTATTCTTAAATACTTCTAACGTTTGTTTTATTTTCTATAAGAATTTTGTTTCATTAGCTTAAATAAATGAAAAATTAAATAAAAAACTTATATTAATATGGAGAGTTGAATAGAAAAATCAAGGTTGAGAATCATGGTACTTAATAGAAGAATATCAGTTTAAATTGTATTGAAATTTAATTAATATGATTGAACTTTTAACTGGCAACAAATTCAGTTGTCACAACTGAAGTTGTTTTTCTTCTTTGTTTAGTTGTCTTTGCTTCTAACCAATATAAGTGCTTACATTCCCTAATTTTGAGATTGATAGAGTTGCAAGGCCGTTCACAGAACGATTGCAAGCTATTGAAACTGCTAAACGCACCCAATTTCACTGTAGTAAAAAAGTGATTTTTGAAAAACTCTCTCAGATTATCGTTTATGAAACAACCTTTTCTATGATACGAGTATTAACCATTTAACACTTGCAACATTAAAGCAATTAAAGCGTTATTTGTTAGAGAATCAGGATGTTTTGTTTTGTCTTTCCATTGCAATTTGACTATTTTTATGTAATTTAAAATAAAAAAGTATGTGATTTTTTTCTTTGTTATTTAAAAAAATGGGTTTAATACTCTGAACTATTTTTAAAATTTCTTTATTTTAAACCAACTGCCAACAACAAACCAAATAAAATTGCAAATTTGCTCTAGTAAATCAGTAGGTAATGCACTAATCTAAAGATTGGGGGTAGCAACTTTGATTTCTGCTTTCACTTTCGGTAGCGCTATATAAAATTTATTAAAAAAAATTGCATTGATTTAAATGATGTGGGGATAGTTGCAAGTTAAGATCAAATATTGTAAAACAGAGAGGTTCGAAGAAGAATCCGAGTGTTAGTGATCTGCTTTGCTAGCCTCACTTTAATTTTAATAAATTAAAAAAAATTCTCTTGATATATCTTTTAAAAACTTACATATTTAGCTTAAAAAAAATGTTCATCAGCTTTGAAAATTCCATTTGCAATTTGCAATAATGAAATTCACTTATTTCTGTATTCCATAGTTGTAAAATGAACAAACCTTAAGAAATTATTTTTTTTTGTTTAGCCAACCCACCCTGCTCATTATCAATTAATTGCTTGAAAAATTTGTCTTTGAAGAGAAAAAAATAAAAAGAAAAAAGTCGACCTCTTAGATTAAAGTAGACACACTTAAATTCCAAACAAATTGTCAAACATTTGTTAAACGACAAATTAGTATAAAATGAATCCCTTACAGTTATTTAGAATTCAAGCAGACAAACACACATACACACATGAAATTTATAAATTTTCTTTAACTTTCTCAACTACCAAACAGGATATGTATTCTTCATTAAAAGAAAACAGAAAAAAAAAATACATTGAATACTTGATATTTGCGCCTTTGATGGCTGATGGTTTATTGTGTGTGTTTGTATGGCACACAATTGTAGTTGTGTTGCTTTTGCGTAATTTAATTTAATCAAAATATAAAACAGTTAAGCTTTAGGTCAAGTCTACAAATCAATCTGCCATATAAATGGTTTGTCTGTATTTTTCTTTATTTTCTGGTGTCTGTCCATTTCCTTTTCTTAGTTGTGTTGTTTTATTGTTTGTTGTTTAAGCACCCCTAAGGATGTCTGTAATACAATTACAATCACACCAGTATATTTCCGGTTTCTTTGTTATATTTTTCTATCAAATTTTTTTTTTCTTTAAAAATCTTTTGTAGTTTTTATATCTTTTTAGTTGCCCTTCATTAATGTATAGAAAGCTGCTGGCAATTGCAATTGATTAATGCGCAAAATACGCACCATAAAACGACCCTTTTTTTGGAAAAAAAATTATTTTTTTTTTTTAAATTTGAAATCTTTGCTACTCTTTGCTTGAAGTTTCTTTCTACTCGTACATTTCATTTGCAATTTTTTCTTTCTTACTTTTTTATGCTTTACGTTTCCTTTTTATATTTTTTGGTATTTAAATAAAGAAACACTAGGCGGCCAGTAATTGTATTTTAGTTTTTGCTTAAATTATCTTTTAAAAAAAAACTTTTTTTTTTGGGAAAATCTTGTTTGTTCCGCTTGTATTTCTTTTTTTAGGGTGTCTGTTTAGCTCAAACAGATTTATTTAGGATTTTACCATGCCGCTGCCAAATATTAAATTTGAGTTTTTATTTTGAAAGAAACACAGAAGTTTTTTGTTTCTTTTTTCTTTTCTTTTGTCTATTTTTAATAAAAAGAATTATTTTTTATGCTTTTTTATGCTTGGAACAATAAAAAACTGTTTGATTAATGCAGAGTTTTTCTTAATTAATTTTAATACTTTGATAGTTTTCACAAAAAAAATGACTCTCGAACCATTAGACGATTTTAAAATGCCCACAAAATAGCAGTCAGTATGATGTTATGTTCTCCAAAAGTTGTTCGCTTGTTTGAAAAATTAAAAATCGTGGTTTCAATGCTTGTAACTTCATAGAGTCAAATTTATCTGCATGTCATACACCTGTACCACCAAAAAAGGCAAATGACATGGTCGAAATCTATTACTCTTCTGTTTAGATTCCAGGTTATCTTTTTCGCCATATTAAAGGAAATTTGAAGGAAAGCCACATCTTTGTTTGACTCCAGCTTTAATGACATTTGAATAACTAGCTAGATAGAGTATGTCACAACTTGTGTTGATATAAATTGCCCTTACAACAGCAATGATCTTCCAATGCACTCCAAGATAAAGAATAAGATAAAGTGAGGAAAGCTTTTTCGAAATCCATATATGTTAGATGAGAAATTATCATTATTATCACTGTTTAGCCCATGCGTTCACTGTTCCAGATCTAGGCCTCGAATGAAGCCATTTACCTTGCTTAGTGAGAGCTTTCATACTTTTCTAAGAACCAACAAAAAGTTTTGCTTTCCCAGACTTTAAGACCGGATAGTCACAAAGTACATGCTCTGAGGCTTCGTAGTGCAAGCCACAAAACCTGCTCTGGCTTATTCTTTTAATATTTCCTATCTTACACTGGTATCTAAGATGACAATAGGCGGTAAACCATTTTGTTAGCAGTCTGAGATTGCTCTTATTGAGTGATAGTAACTTCTCTGATGTGATTCACAATAATGTAATGAAGTGTTTTGCTTGGCAATTTCCAGTACTTTTAGAATTATGATTTGATTCCGGACTCACTTTTTTCCCTAATGTATTGTGAAGATTTACTAAAGTAAGGTTCTGTCGATATTAACGAACAACCTGCTGCTCTGTTAGCTAAGCAGTATGCCCGCTCGTTGCCAATACGGCACTTATGCGCACTAATCTTAGCTAAAGAGCTAAAGTGATCTAAAGGGCAGTACGGCAGCCTGACTACCTGACATAATCTCTCTCCTCAAACTTTCCATAGCACATTGAAGTATAGCATAAGTTTTCGCTTGATTAAAAAGAGTCTTTACATGGGTGAGTGATTGACTTTTAATTGATGATGCCCAGGCTGTATCATCTGGGCAGTAGGTATCAGAGAGGCGTTTGTGAATTAGCTGAACAATTACTTTATTCGTAATGATAATCTAATGGAATTTTACTAATTGTATTTCATTTTTTATTGTATTTCATTTATTACTTTATTAGAAATTAAAAAACATAAAAATCACGTTTTTTAAACTCACAAGCAAGCGTTTTCTTTTTTTGAATGCATAACCAGCATTTCCAGGAGCTAGAAAAAATAAGCTAAATTTGTCCAAAAGAAAGGCTAGCCTACCTACTTTTTTGATCATAACTTGCTTAATTTTTAAGATATCGACATCATTTATATAGCGTTGAATAGACAAACGTATTGGCTTTAATTTGAAATTTTTGTTTGCGGATAGTGGGAAAAAAATTTTTTTCGCAAAATATTACCATGGACTACCCTTTGCTTTTTTTGAAAAAATTATAAAAAAATTTTTTCGCAGTATCCGCAGAAAAATGAATTCTAATTAAAGCCAATACGTTTTTCTATTCAACAAAATAGAAATCAAGTCGATATCTTGAAAACTTAGCAAGTTATGACTAAAAATGATGGAAGTTATGGCCAAAAATTACCATGGACTACCCCCTTTACTTTTTTTGAAAAAATGATAAAAAATTTTCTAATTAAAGCCAATACGTTTCTCTATTCAACAAAATAGAAATCAAGTCGATATCTTAAAAACTTAGCAAGTTATGACTAAAAATGATGGAAGTTATGGCCAAAAATTACCATGTACTACCCCCTTTGCTTTTTTTGAAAAAATGATAAAAAATTTTTTTCGCACTATCCGCAGAAAAATGAATTCTAATTAAAGCCAATGCGTTTCTCTATTCAACAATAATAGTTATGACTAAAAATTATGATAGTTATGGCCAAAAATTACCATGTACTACCCCCTTTGCTTTTTTTGAAAAAATGATGGAACTTATGGCCAAAAATTACCATGTACTACCCCCTTTGCTTTTTTTGAAAAAATGATAAAAAAAATTTTTTCGCACTATCCGCAGAAAAATGAATTCTAATTAAAGCCAATACGATTATCCATTAAATTAAAAAAAATCAGGTCCATCTAATGAAAACTTAGCAAGTTATGAGCAAAAGTGCAAACAGTTCTACTAAAAAGTGGCCGGAAAGAAGCAGTAGTATAGCTGGTTAACTTTTTGGTGATAACTTGCTTAGTTTTCCAGATATAGACATGATTTATATTGCGTTGAGTAGATAAACGTATTGGCTTTAATGCAATTTTTTTTGCGGATAGTGCGAAAAAAAATTTTTTATCACTATCCCAAAAAAAAATTCGATTTTAACTAAAAACGCTTGTCTATCCAACGCAAGAGAAATCAAGTCGATATCTTGAAAAATAAGCAAGTTATGACCAAAAAGGCAAATAGTTCTACTAAAAAATGGCCGGAAGGAAGTAGTTGGTTTACGTGGCGGCCTAAACGCCCTTCAATTAGAGTCGCAAGACTCCTTTATGAACAGAAGGAGGTAGTAGTAGAACTGGTTACCTTTATGGTCATAACCTGTTTAGTTTTCATGATATCGATTTGATTTCTATTGCGTTGAATAGACAAACGTATTGGCTTTAATTCAAAAGGCTATTTTGAACATGAAAAACAACTAGGAAAAAAAGCTTAAGGCTAAATTATAAATTTCAAGGCTAAATGCGAGAAAAAAATGCTAAATCTAGCCTAAAAAAGGCTAAGAAGGCCATGCTATGCATAACAATAAAACAATTTCTTTAAACTGCTTTTTCTAAATAGAGAAAAGTTTAATTAATAATCATATTAGGACACAGTGGTTTTTTGTAATTTGTATGTGAAACTTAGAAATAAGAAAAGAAGAAGATAAATAAAATTTTTAAGTTCCATGTTCACTTTTGACCTTAAAATCATGTGGGTGTGCAGACGTTAAATAGAGAGATTAGGAGGCATTTATTTTCCAGTAGATAATTTTTTTCTATTTTTTATTCATTTTAGGATATTCAAACAAATCTTTTTTTTATTTTCTTTCCTTCGTTTGTCTGGCTTATGGATTTTAAAATTGTTTGTCTCCAAATTAAAATTGATTTGATTTTTCTTAAAGATATTTTTCTTCTCTTCTGCTGTTTATTTATTTTCCGCCTTACTTGTAGTCATTTTATTTTAATTTTATTGGTTGACAGCATGTAAGAGTGACAGCATGTGCGTATGTATGAGCGTGTGTGTAAGTTTAATTTCATGGTAATGTGATTTTCCACATTTGTGCACATCTGTTTAACATTTCCGGTATTTTGTCAATAAATATAAAACGGTATTTTAATTTGATAATGATAAGCATGTACGAGTAGTGAATGAGATTTTCCAATGGTTTGTTAATAGATTTACCCTGCCTGTGAACTAAATTGTGTTTAGCAATTGATTGAATAGAAAAATAGTTTTTAGTTTATTAAGGAAACATTTAAAATTTCTGGAGATAAATTAAAATTGTTTTATAATATTAAAAAAAATAAATAATCATGCAAAATTTTATTTTTTTAAAACCTAAATTAATTTTAATTATTAAAAATAAAAATAAAAATAATTGCTTGTTTAAATTTTTGAAATAAATTTTTATGAACATCTTGTAGTCCATTCTTAAAAAACATACATGATATCTTTGTGAATGGGACAGTCGTGCACCAAATTAATATGCTGACAATACATGGCCATCTCGTGTGTCACATCTAATAGATAGAAAAAATATTTTGAACGTGCCTATGAGTAAATCGGCTGCAATATTTCCAGACAACCTGGACAACCTAAGTTAATTGTAATTATTAAAAAAAAAAAATAATTGTTTGTAAAACTTTTTGAAAAGATTTTTTATGGACGTATTGTAGTCTATTCTAGCATACACACTGCGGCAAAAACAATCACTATACCGACAATATATGGCCACCTGGTGAGTTTAATCTAGGCACACGAAAAAATATGGTGGCGGCAATAACATACCACTGCAGTTTTGATGATCATGAAAGTAGAATGGATGGAAGTTATCTAGATAAAGAAGAAGACAAGACTGTGGAATATTTTGCACTGTCGACTATAGAAGTCGGCATGTTAGGTAGCTTCATTAGAACCAGCAACTGGCTCAGGTGAGTGACTAGTCTTGCCCTATTTCTTATTCTTCCCCTACTATCCTTCTACATAGTTTCACTCTGCTATCTCCATCACTATCCGTCTTTCCTTTCATACATGTATTACAAACAGATGACGTCAGAGGACTCAAGTGAGCCCCCTTCTTTATTCGAGGTGACTTGTGAAACCTTAATTCACCTGACCTACTTCGGATGCAACCACAAACATATTCATTGTGAATAATCAACTCCTTTAGGGATCATTTTATTTCATTTACATAACTTTAATTTCCTTTTAAAGTTTACACGAACCTTTTGTACTGATATTTTTCAATAGCAATTAATTTCACACTTATTTGTGTCTTAATTCTAATCACGTACTCCCTTGCCACAAATAACTTAAATTGTTATAAATATTTCGGTAATTTTGTATAATCTACCAATAAAAGTATCAAATTTATTTCATTTTATAATGTTTTGTTTCTTAATTTGATAACAATAACCAGGCATCTGTTACCTATAATTAAGTTTCAACTAATTGTTCTTTATAGACGCCCAGCCATACAACAAACAACAATAATAATAATACAACGTGAAAACCAAAACAACCAGCAGCCAAACCAAACCAAAACGTAGCAGCTCACACACCGCCCAAGCCAGATGCAAAGCAAAGACAAAACATGGCACAAAACTAAGATACATAGAAATTGTTTTGTGGGAGTAGTAGTGTGTGTGTTAGTGCGTGTTATTAAAGTGGTGTTGGTGTACTTAGACATCAAGCTCTATTTTAATGCCATTCGTGTGGCTTTTTTAAGGTTTTTTTTTTCTGTTGTTCTTGTTGTTTTTATTCTCTACTAATGACTTAACTTGACTACAAATACTCTTCCGTTTAACAATATTACGCACAAATGTAACTTGTTTAAGATACATACGGCTGTAATATGAGTATGCATGTATAGGTACTATTTTCAAGTTGAATTAGATGCGTGTATTTTGTAGGAACACAGCACACTGTTATTGTTGCTAGTGGTAGTTAAACACGCTCAAGTATGTCTGTATGTATATGAGAGGGTATGCAGCATTAACCACAGCGACCGCAGTCAATTAAGCTACAAAAATGGCAACCATTGGCAACCTGGGCAAAATCTAAATACTTAAACAGAGATGGAAAATGTAACCTGTTGTAAAAGGTTCTAATTTGTTTACTTAAGCTTAAAAAGAAATACATTTTTTTTATGATAAAAAAATTGTGAGTAGAAAAAATTAATGAAAATAATTCATATTTAGAAATTGTTTTTTTTTTTTTAATTAATAAAATAAAGTAATAAAAAATTGTGAGGCACCGCAGCAAGGAGAATTTTGTTTGTTAGAAGGCTTTCACACTTGGAAAGTGACTTGCCAAAGTAGGTTTTTTTTTTCTTTTGAACTTACTGTTACTGTACCGTATTCAAACTTAAGGCTTCCAGCAACGTAGTGGTGGATGTTTGCATCTAGAAGATGAAAAAGGTCTTTCATCTATTCTGATTTTTAAAACTTCTCGATTTGAAGATTTCTTTAATGAAGATTTTTTTTTTTTCGAAAAAACACATTCCACAAGATATCATACCCGCTTCTGTGCGTGTAAGGAGCACACAATTTGATGTGTTTATTCAATTGTGCGATTGTTATCTATTGAATGTAACATATAGCAGTTTATCAAATGTGGAGGCAGTAGCTATTTCTCTTTAGACTGACTTAAAAATGCACTAAAATGTTAGGTATTTATGCAATTTGTCAAAAATTTCTGGTTCTATGTTAGTCCCTTGTATGTGTTCTATTGATTTATTCTTACTGTTTATACGAGAAAAAATCATAAAATAACTGTGTTAAAAGAGGTAATTGCCTCACCAATGGCTTCCACTTGGATCTTAAATAAAGAAACGCTAGTGCTGAATTCACTTCAAGTTTATTAACTAATGTTCCTTATATTAAAATTCCTATAAATTTATAATTAATTTTTACAAATTCATATGATAATTTATATACAAATTACTTACTTTTTGGCATGAAAACCATTAGAAAATAATATGTTATATGAAAAAGAGTCTCTAGAAAAATACCACGCTAGATAACCCAAGACAATTTTTCTTATGCCAAATAAAATGGAGTTATCTATGTAATATATGTACAAAAAAAAAAAGAATAAAATAATAATGTGGTTTCTTAGCGGTTTTTGTCAGTGGCGACAACAAACTGATTTCTCATTGTTATACCCTTCACTATTAGTAAGAAGGGTGTATAAACTTTGTGATTTTGTTTTTAATTTCTACACCGTATATTTGCTTCATTCTAAATCCTTATGAAGAACAGAGTAGATTTAGCGATGTCCAACTGTCTGTCTGCCTATCCATATAGCCGTTGAAGTTTCTAAGTAACGTACAGAAAAATTCAATATGCCAATCTCTCAGCTGTTACTGTGTTCAGGTTGTAATTGAAATTTAGCTCGAACTGTTCATAAATGACAATTTTTCTTTGTGAGTTTTTAGATATTTTGTCTAAAATATAAAAAAAAAAACATGTTAAACAGTCTTATCAGAAATGAGATTTACAATGTTTCTGCAAAAATCAAAACAATTAATCCGCAAATTTCCGATAGTAATCGAAAACACAACCGAAATTTTGGTTTTATTTTTTTATGAAAATTTTTAGGTGGTAAATACAACAATATTTTGAATTTTTATTCCACTTCTTTGTTAAGTTCCTTCATTGTGATCCCACGATTTTCCATCCCAGTTGTAAAGCATAGAAATAGAGTGGCTGGAAATAAATAAAAAGAAAACAGATTGCCACTGATGAAATTGTACAACAAAACTTAAACAAAAACAAAAATTACTCTAATAAAAAACACTAAAATTAAAAAAGGTAAATTATTAAAATAAAAGCTTTAACGGTCTGTGAGCAAGCAAAAATGGCAGTTTATATTTTGTGTTATAACCATGTTATAATACCTCGAAAGAACTTTTAGCTACCTTTAATATTTACAACAGTTTTAATACAAGTGTTGAAGATTAACACAAGCGTAGCTAAAATATTATGCAAAAGGTGTGGTTGTATAAAGTGAATTCAATATTAAAGAGACTAAAGTAGCCTTTACAAAATTGTTAAAAAAAAGTAAAGTTTTTTCGACAGACTGATTATGATTGCATTCTAGGAAAAAAGTTATAGCAAACATAATAACAGATAACTGTGACAAGAACTCCAGTTGTGAGTCCTAAATTTGTTACCAATCAACAATTTATGTAGTTGTGATAATTGATTTTTTTAATCTTGACAAGAGGAAATCCATGGTTTGTAGGCAATAAATTTAGTTATCACAACCGGAAGTTTTTTCTATGCTGAAAGATAAATATATAGAATAAAAACTTTTGAGGACACATATTCATACCCTTGCTCACCCCTTTCCCTGTTATTCTGGCTTTTCGACGTTTATATTTTTGATAACCACAATGAACTATTGAGCTTTTGAGTAGCACAGTAGTTACGATTATTAAAAAGGATTTTATGTTTTCTATTGATAAGAAAATTTTGCTTGATATTGGAATTGTTAGACAGATCTGCTGGACAACATCAACTTGAACATGATTTGTGTCACTCATGCAGATTAAAAATTTCAATTGCAGCCTTTTAAAAAATATAATACTTTGAGTTTAGAGTTGAGAAAAAAATTATTTAGACTTTCTCAATTTGATGGAGTCCATAGATAACGAAAATACTTTTTTTAGGTCACTTCGTAATCGAATTTTATAACGCTAAATGTAGTGAAAATCTGATTTTTTAGAATTTCAAATTGAAATAGTCTTAACTTACCCACAGACTTCTATCGTTTTTCTTCTATCTTTAGAGTACAATCCTTAACGGCAACTGAGCTTTATAATTTCTTTTATTTCAATAATATTTCTAATTTCTAATCATAGCAAAACTGTTCATATAATGCCTTTCCTACATAAATTCTACAACGCTTACTAAGCACCAGAAGCAGAAGGCTCTACAACTATGTTATAAAAGAAGAAGTTCTAAAAATAGTTGGTATATTATTATTCTTTATTAACGAATAATTTGTGCTAAATTAACAAAAATATAAGTTAAAAAAAAGGATATGTGGGTGGTGGTCATGTCCTTGCATCTCATGTGGTGAAAATTTTAGGAGTAATAACCCATATAATCTTACAAATAGTTGTCAATTTTCCTTGTAGTCTGATTGTAATTGAGATTAGAATGAAGATTTTTTAATAAAGGATATATGGAAGCTAAGTTTATTCTTGCACCAAATCGAATGAAATACACAGGAGCTATAGCCCATGTAATTCCACAAATAGTTAGAAATTTTCATGGGATTCTGATTATAATTGGGACCAAAATGAAAATTTTTTCAAATAATATATAGAAATTTTCTAAAATTGGATATGTGAGGAGTAGTCATTTCCTTGAGCATAATGTTATGAATTTTTAACATCTCCAACCCATATAATTCTACAAATATTTACAAATTTTCTTTTAGTTTTGATTCAAACTTAAAACACTACATATATTTTCATATAAAAGTTGTTTTTATTAAACGAATTAAAGTTCTGTTATATTTAAAATTACAATTTTGAGTGACAAGAAGTCAAAAATATTTTTTATAAGAATAGGAATTATTATTACAATTTTCGACAGTAAAAATTTAAAATTTTTAAGGGCAAATATTCGGCTTTCGGCTAAAACTTTGTAACAAAATTTGGGTGGATAGTCAGGAAACACTATCCCATATATTTTTGCTCGGCTTGCTTTTACCAATTTATCTTTCATATACACTTTTAACTGCCAATTAGTGTTGATTTCTCCTTCAATAAAACCATTACAAACCACTGTTGTACGTACATTTAAATATGTTTTTTTTTTTTTTTTTTTGATGTTTCAAATGCTGTTGCCCATCTCGTTTGTTCTTTTTAATGCTCAAAACAAAAGCACACTCAGCAAAAGGAATATGGTAATTTTTTTTTTATTGTTACACTACTTACTTTCACTGTTTCAGTATTTTATTTTATGTTGTTGTTGCACTTGTTATTGTCATCACTTATGCTTGATGCTGACTGACTGAAACTTTTGTTACACACAGCAATTACAGTATGTTGGTTGGAAGTTTAAGGACTTGCAAATTACCATTTAACAAATGCATTTTATTATACCTTAAAATTGCATAAAAATGAATTATTACCAATTTGAAAGTAAAACGACTACAATATTGTTTAGCAGACATGAACGCGGTTTTTAATCATTAAACCGCAACTGGGCTTAAACAACACAAGTAGTTTTAAGTGTAGCAGGAAATTTTCTCTTGTGTGTTATTATGTGTGAGTAAAGAAAGTGTGCTTTTTATGGAACATCTAGTGGCTGTTAGTTTTTTGTTTTTTACTTGGTGCACAGCCATCATTTAGTAGGTCTAATTACTTAGAGACTTACAGAATTGTTATTTTAACTTTTATTACATAAAATTTGGCTTAACATCTTGTTTCAATTACTTGACTGCGGTAAATGATGTTAAAGGCAAAAGCTTTTTTTTTTAATTTTTCAAAAGTTTATGGTGGGTAGTTTTAACTGTCTGAAATAGCCATCATAAAATGAAATTGTATTACATAAAGAACACTAAAGGGATTTCAACCTCAACCATAAAAACACCACAAAATGTATAGAAAACTGTTAAAATGCTAAATCAATAATTAATTTATATTAGGTGGATAAGCCGGCTTTGATAGGTGCTTAGTTTTATTTGGATAAATCACTCTATCTTTCGCTGGCTCAATTTTTTTAACCACCATAACTAGAATAATAATACCTAGAAAGTTTTATTTTACTGCACAAGAAGTTATTAAAAATAGTTTTAAAAAGTTACAATTGAAATTCTATATCTATATTAATTGTTGAAAAATATGAGTTAATCCTTTAAGTTCCATTATGACCATAGGCTAGGTTAGGTTGCACAGGGACAAGGGATATCAGGGCATTTCATGCCCTGAAAGAGAATAAATGAGTTAATGGGCAGGAATTTTTATTGTCACAAGATTTATGATTAGACAAATATAAGAATCAGTCGAAACGACCTCTATAAATTATGTTTTGAAGACGGAAAGTCTGCAGAACATATATTCTGTCACTGCAACGATCCAATTTAAAGCCGATTTCACTACTTAAGGCTTCACCGCATGGAATGGTAGAATCTTAATACTACTAACCTTAAAGAGAATTTATATCGTTAGAGTAGTGTAACAATATTTTGGCAGCAGTGACAAGAATTGTAATTCTGAAATTGTGAGAAAGCTCACTTGTGTCCTATGATATTTTGCCTTTGTATTACTTATATATGAGAGAAAGAGAAGAAGATATAGAAAGATCCAAAAGAAATGTGAAACAAAGAGAAGAAAACGAGCTCATCATTACAAAACATAATTGCTGCTTTTAACGCAGATAGATAGCATGACGTTCACTCCATTTGATAGTACAGTGAGCTCCTGCATAATTTTTGTGGGCAAAAGTGGGGAAAAGTACTGGGGTATGAGGGAATTTAAAAACAATTTTAAAAATTGTCCAAAATAACTTCTGAGTATTTGGGCAGTAGATTACAAGTCTAGACAGTCCCCCCTTTAAAATGATATTCGTTCCATCTCGCAATCTTCTATGGTTCGTTCGGAAGCTACTTATTACTAATAAAGCTACTATAAGCAGGAATCCATACCTAAGATACAGCCTTACAATGGCCCACCAGAGCAAAGGAAATAAATTTTCATACTTTGTAATGGCTCCAGTGAGTATATTTCTGGCATTCTAAGTAAGCAAACATCACATCAGCCATTTATTTCAATAGTGTCATAATTCAAAAACGTGATTTTACAAGAGAGCCATTTAAAGTTTAGAATTTGTTAAGAGTGGAAAAAAATGTAAATTTTTTTATTATTTAAATAAAAGCTTTTAAAACATTTTTTTTTTTTGATATTTTTACAGATTATAAAGTAAGATATTGAGAAAAAATTAAATAGAAAAGAAAACAAATTATAGTTTGAGTTAGAACACGATTGAAGTAAATGAACGAAATATTTGGTGTTCGATTATGATGAATGAAGTTTAGGCAAAAAGAGATTTTGTTTGGACTATTAACTCTATTGCTTTGAGGGACTAACTAAGAATTTTTGAGCTGATGCAAGTGTTTAGAACTGTTTACAAAAATCTGCATTTAAATCATGCAAATTCTAATTAATAATTAATTTTTATTTAATTTCTTAAATTACAAAATAAAATGCAATTTAAAAAAATATAGTTCTCCTCTAATATTTACTTTAAAAGTAAAATTACACGCTCGCTACACTGAAAGAAAATTAATTATTTTTAAACAAATGGCAACGTTTCATTAGCCTTATGACAATATTTCATTGAATTAATGAAATATTACATTAGTCTAATAAAACGATGTCATTGAATGAAAAATAATGCAGTTGGTATAATGAAAAAATTCTTTCAGTGTATTTCAATTGCACTTAAGAATAAGCACGAGTGTAATTTCTTAAACAAAATTCTTGAGTTGCTTTCACTTTATTATTTTATTTTTGGTTTATTGTTTGTTTTCCCTAAGTTGAGAAAAAAAGAAAGAAAAACAAAAAAATTAAAAAAAAAAAATTTTTTTATCAAATAATCAAATTTAATTATATTTTAGAAGAGAATAAATGAAAATATAAAATTACTTAACAAAACATTAACACATGGCCACTGAAAAAATTTTTCACACAAGCACAGCGCACTACTATACTTACACAAACGGTGGCTCATCATATTTTAATCCATATACATAAACTTGTGCATACTTTTAGGCAGACATTTTATTTGGCAGACACAAGGGCATTCTGCTGTAAACACGTTTAAAGTAAAAGATCCTTTTTGTTTCCACCCGTTTGTTTTTTATTTTTGGTTTCTTACTATTGCTACTGGTTGAAATGGGGTTCTGGTTTTCGCTCCTGTTGTATCACTGTTTTTCTTTTTTATTTTATATCACTTGTAGCTGTAGTAGTAACAGTTTTGTAGCTCTTAAATGTAAAACATAAAAGTAATAATTATTATGGTTGTTATTATTGCGTATACATACAAACATGCACACGATTACGTGTTAAGGTATAGGTAACTTTATATTCTTATTGTTATGGGAAATGCTTACTGCTGGGCCATTATACGATGTGAAATACAACAATTGTTGAAAATAAAACTGTAACATAAAAAATAAAAAGCTCATTGTTTGTGTCCATTTTTATTTTTCTTTTTTTAAGGAAAATTTTCATCAGAGCAAGTAAATGTCTACTTACATACATTCACTTGAATTGGGAAAATTTATTTGCTCCAACGTAGGTGAAGTGTAAAGCGACCAATTTATTACAATTTCTTTTAATAAAAAAAATTGTTTTTGTAAAAAAGGAAAAGAATGGAAAATACTTTTTTTGCTTTTATTAATTAAGGCCATCGGAACAACTACACATATAAAAAAAATTATAAAAGCTTTAATTGCTACATCAAGACCCTTAAAAAACTTTAAATCCACTTCAAATAGAACTAAAAATTTAAAGACAGTGAACATCAATGTAGATTTATAAGCAATTTCACAGAAATCTTTACTTCTATATCATTATGCTTTTGTGTGTAACTAGCCCATTTAAGTAGTTTAGTTATTATCTATAGGGTCCGCCATCGAACGTTTTTTTTTTTTTTTCAACTAGTGCTTATTTCGTGAATGGTAGCACTTAGCTCATGACTGATTGGACAGATAATTAGTTTTATCTTTCCGTTGAAAGAATATGGTTGTGTTTCGCTTCGCTAAGTGCGATCGACTAACAAAAGATGCCGATTTTGCCAAAAAAAATCATCTTTTCAGATGAAGCTCATTTTGATCTTGGCGGGTATGAAAACAACCAAAATTGTCGCATTTGGGGCACAGAAAACCCGCACGAATACATTGAAAAGCCGACGCACCCAAAACGAGTCACTGTCTGATGCGGATTTTATTCCAGAGGCATAATTGGGCCATTTTTCTTCGAAAATGAGCAAGGAGTGGCCGTTACAGTCAATGGCGATCGTTATCGGGCCATGTTGAACGAATTTTTGTTCACAAAAATTTAAGAGGAGGATATTGGTAACATTTGGTTTCAACAGGACGGCGCTACGTGCCACACGCCTCGGCTATTTTTGTAGAATTTAAAAAAAAAAAAAAAAAAGATAATTGGCGGACCCTATATATCCACACAAAGTTAGAGTTCTGATTGAAAAATTTCTCTTTATGAGTTTTAGTTTTTGAAAATGGTACAAGTTCACTTTAAAAAAAAATTATTTAGTTTTAATTCTAATAAAGTGAACTTGTACTATTTTAAAATATCTCTTGTTGATGACTAAAATTTAAAAATATAGTGGGCCTGGCTGCAAAATTTGTCTGTAGAAATTGCTGCAAAAACCTTTTTAAAAATTTTAATATAATTCATGTTAAAAAAAAAAAAAACAATAGCCTAAGAGACGAGAGGGAATTGATTTTAATATGTAAAATAAAACCAAACAAAATCTAATCTTGGTTCAGTAAATGTTTCTTTTTTTTTAGAAAAAACAAATCTTTTTGAAGCATGATCTTCTAAAAGGCACAATGTGGTTCACTCTTGACATCATGTAACGACACGCTTACGCTGGGTGCTGGGCCGGTCAGGGTCATATATAAAAATTAAGCGTCCTGGGTAGAGATTAGGTTTTTAATTTGATATTTTTGGCCCTAATATTACTGAATTAAAAGTTAATTAAAAAGATTCCACAATCAAAAAAGAAAACCTGAAAAGGTAATTTGGACCCCCAGTCAACCAAATTCTTTTGAAACTCTTGAAGCTTTATTTATAAATATATAAAAAAACCTTAAATTTATAATCTTAATTATTTTAAATAATTTTTAAACAAATAAAAACTTTTTTGGTTACAAGTACTGGGATATAAATGAAACTACTAGAACACTTAAAAAATAGAAAATTTAGCTTAAACAAAAATTTCAGTATGGAATTTCTGATTGCCTTTTCAATGAAATAAAATTACTGGAACTCTCGAGAGCCCAGTTGAGAAATATGGTAACGGTAGTAACAGGCCACTGCAATTTTCTCAACCATGCTAGGAGAATGGGTTTACCATCAAACGACTACTGTAGAAGTTGTCAAGACGAAGAGAGAAGAAAACTGTAGAACACCTTCTCTGCCCGTGTCTTGCCCTGGAAGGTGCTACTTGCAGAATCTCACTATAAGAGTCGACATGCTACATGGCCTCCTCAGAAGTAGCAATTGGGCTCATCATCTTCTTCTATCTGTCTTTCTATTCATTTCCTTTCACTTTTCTATCTCTATTACTTACCTCTCCTTCATCACGTCCTCTTATACAGGTATAACAAAGAGAACACATCAGAAGATCCAAGTGAGCCATGCTTTTGTTTTTCTTATTTGTTCGCCCTGTGTTATTTAATATAATCTAATGAAAAAAACCTTTTTCTTCATTTAAAAGATACTGGTATATCTCGCAAACTAGAGTTGTAACTACAGAAATGACTAAACTGAAAAAATAATTAATTATTTATCAAGCAACAACAGTGTTTCATTACTCTAATGCCAACATTTAATTGATTTATTTAATAAATATTTTATTAAGCTATTGAAATATTTCATTAGTTTAATGAAACGTTTCATTGGTTGAAAAATAATAAAAAAAATTTATTGGATTAATGAACAAAATTGTTTCAGCTCACCAAATCTTAAAGGGATTTCTAAAGCTGACGAAAATTAAAAATCATGAATATTTACTCTTCCTTTTTTACTACATTTTTATTTTAAATAAACAATATAATTGCAAAATATTTTTAAACATTAAGACAGGAGCCACACACATAAAATTACACACAGCACTGATGCCATTTTAGTAATTTTTAAACTTAAAGACACAAAACCAAACCAAACCAAAAAAAATTAAATGAAAGAAAAACTTCATTTGCCACCAAGCCGACCGCAATAAACAAAAAAAGTAATTTTCACAAATTTGCCAACGTATAATCCCCTACAACAAAAACAGACAGCCAGCAATCCACCGGAGTTTATGTGGCGTAAAATAAAAATTCTACGCCAACAAGAGTTGAACAACAATAACAACAACAGTATTAACAAGTAGAAATAAAAATTATTTAACAAAATAACTACAAGAATTGCAATTCACACTTTCTTAAACTCAAACATAAAGTTACATTAATTTCCCTTTCCTTAAGCAACAATAACAATCGCCTCAACTAATACACAGAAAAATATATAAATCACCCTCCTGTGCCAGCCTGTATTAATTTTATACAAAGTAATTGTACTTAAAACTTGAGCAGCTGTTAACCCAGCCTTTTACCTCATTTCACTAAACAAAAGAAAGTCGTTAGTAAAAGTTTATGGTAGTAGTTTCACATCTAAACAATCTAGTGTGTGTAAGACTCCTTACAATCGTAGTAGTTATACTTACTGCTGCTAAAATTAATTTATAACTCTTAGACTGTAACAGAAGCTTTTAAGGGAGATGAATGTAGCTAGAGTTGGAGGCGCTGTAGTAAGATTGAGACACAAAAATTGTTCACGTTCATGTTGTTTAAGGAAAATTTGTATTTACACTAACAACGTTTTAGTAACTTGTGTAAACCCAGGTGTCAGGCATACATATGGCCGACCCTTTATACACACAATGCACACATAAAACAACCACATATACTTTTATAAAGCAAAGTGGCAATTTCACTTTCTTTTTATAAAATTCAATACTGTAAACGACCATTGTCATACACAATAAAATAAGTAAAAATAAAGAGAAACAAGTTTAAAATGCTCATAAAAGTTATCAAGTTTTTTAAGCAGTACTGCAGTCTTGAAAGGCAAGCAAGCAAAAGACTGTCTTCTTAATGCTTGCCTTCTGCACATAAAATCTTCTTAGTTTTAAATTAGCAGTGAGTCTTGGTCTAAAAACTATATCTACAAGAGACGCTTTGTTTTACATGTAAATCAAAACTACAAATAAATAAAAATTTGTTAATATTTTTCATACAAAATTTTTTCTCTTTTGAAAAAAAATTTTTTTTAATTGATTTTTATTGGATGTTAAAGATACATATTTAGAAAAAGTAGTAAAAGTGAGTACATATTTTACCCCTTATTTGCTAGAATTGAAAAAAAAGCCAATACACATTTGAAACCTTTTTAAGAAGAGAAGAATACCATTTAGTTTTTTGTACTTTGAAAGATAAATCGGACTAAAAATTTCCGTCTTTTTTTATCTCGCAAATATAAAAATATCAAAAGAGTACCAAATACCCGCTATCTTTTTTAGTAGAATATTTTGAAGTTTGAATTTTGGTTCTATCTGCGGTATTTCCGGATATATATCCGGAAAAAATAGAATTTCCAAAAGTCCCTTCTTATTCGTCCTACACATTGGGACTGGAACCTACTCACCAAAATTTAAATCCATAGCTTTAGCCGTTTGGCCTGGGCGATGCTGATAAGTCAGTGAGTCAGTCAGTCAGTAACGTTACTCTTTCGTATGTATAAATTTCTCTCGAATAATAAATAAATAAGTTTTTATAATTCGACCTCAAGCTTAATAAGCCAGCTGTTTCAATTATATAAATATATATATTTTTTTTATTTAAGAAAAATGTGGAAAGTGAAAAATATGAATATAAGACTCGACACAGCTGAATTTAATTTGTTTTTATTGAAATAATCATACGAAAATTTGATTTAGTACTTTTAAGAAACTGGTTTTGGTTCAACGTGTGTCTCTATGATTTTGTGTCGCGACATCATTTATTATCGTTTTCTTATAAAATGATATTAACGACTTTCCTACACAATTGCTGTTAGAAAGGGTTTCTATGTATCCTTTTAAAATAAAGTTAAAGTTTTACTCTTTCCTTTTTTAGCAAGAAGAGAAGTACAAGCATTTAAACTTTAAACTTTGATGAGATTTTTATTTAAGAAATAGATAGAAAAGGTTTTCTTGAAAGACTAACTCATAATCCTAAATTTTGTTTCGAATACATTTTTAATGAAATTTAGAATTTGAGTTTTTTTTTAAATAATTATTATACCCTTCACAACCACTCATAGAAATATTCAGTATAAAAATGACTTCTCAATAACGGGGCTTAACCATTTTTGCATGATTTTGTTCTTTTGTTGTGTGTTTGTACCTACTCATTTGTTTGTGGAAGATCTCTCTCTCTCTCTCTCTCTTGCTCTCTCAGTGTAATATATCAAATATGTGTGTACTTTTCCTCTCTCTTTCGCAAAGAGCTTTAGTATACTAAAAAGCAGTTGGTTTACATAACTCATGCCTATACGAATAGGTAGACTTTTTTGTTGTTTTTTTTTTTTTTTTTTTTTTTTGAAAAAGAGAGACATTTTTAAGAAATTTTGTTGTTGTTTTCTTTTTTTGGCTGCATTATTAGTGTGTTTAATAAACAGTTACTTTTTAGTAAACTAAGCCAAAAACAAATATATGAGAATTTGATTGGTGGACAAGTTTTAAATTGATGATGAGTTAAGAATGTTAAAATAGGTGCAATAAATAGTCAATAAAAAAATTCTTTTCAATTACAGGATGTAATTAAAGCAAATTATAAATATTAAAATTACCTGAGGCTAGACTTAATAATAATTGTGTAACTAAATATAAGAAGAGGTGAACACCAAGTTTTTAAGGATTAGTTTTTTTTATATTTTTTTTTTCTTAAAATATATATCAAGATCGATATGGTATTTTTCCATGGATTAGTGGGGATGAAAACTACTGGAATATCGATTTAGAAAGTATATGGTTGATTCTGATATTACGGGCTAATTTCGACATACAAGTACTTGTTGGCATTGAATGATTTCAGGGTAATAACGAATATCTAAAAAACTCTTTTAAATTACGGTTTAAGTTCTTCCCTTTAAAAAATTTTCATAAATTGGAAATTGATATTTTAAATAAACTTAAGAACAAACACAAAATTATAAAATATATAGAAGTTTTTTTAATAACATCGGTGAATGACGAACTTAAGTCTGAAAACTTAATTTTAAAAATATTGTTGGCAAAAACGCTGTCACGCATACGAAGTAGATACCTGTTTAAAGAAAACTATTTTAAGCAATAATTTAATTATAAATTTTTTAGTTTTGTTAAATATTTAAAAAAAATGGGCGACATTAAAAATATGAATATTTAGCTAACACAGTGAAGGGTATATAAGACTCGGCATAGCCGCATTTAACTTGTTGTTATTATTATTTTTGGACTATAATTGCATTGCAATCTGCAAGAGCTATTGCATAGCTTACTCTCAAAGTGAAACAGTATTATTTAGATATTTAAGAAATCTTATAAATTGGGGATTAATCAAGACACTCCTAAGGAGCTCTGCGGCCTCTTATGATGGAAACATCATCTCATTGGGCAACTTCAAGCTTGAGAAATTGTAAGCCAATTATAATTTTAATTTAAAACAAGTTAAATTGGGCTGTGCTTTTTTGTGTTAGCCAAACATTTATATTTTTCACATTCTTCATTCTTTTTATATATCAAAAAAAAAAAAAAAAAAATACAAAAAATTTGACGATTTTTCGTAACAATATTAAATATATTTGGCTTAAAAATGTTTCCAAAATGAAATTAAATTATATTTATTTTGCATTCTTAAAAATTTCTGTGTGAATAAAATGGATTCTGAGTTTAATTTTAATTTTAAGAAAAATTCTTTTTTTTTTTTTGTAAATTAAATAGTCATTCGTCATTATTAAGAAGCAGCATTTTATTGATTTTATTATAAAATGAAATCCAAAACAAAAGGTACAATAGGATTTAAATAAGTCTTTATGAATGAACTTTAATCTCTTCTAATTCGGCTATTTGATAGCTTTTAATAAAACATTCATTTTCAACCAACTCCATTTAATATTCACCCTCAACTCACATGACAAAATGAAATAAAAATCCAATTTTTAAATAAACTCTCACAGTCGCTTCTTTGCTAAAATCCACTTTTATAAATATTTTTCTAAAGATTAATTCACCATTAATTTGCATATCCGATCAATGTTGTTAATAATGAAAGCAAAAATGTAAAGGAAGAAAAAGGAAACAAAATTTTTATTTTTTTTTTTGTGTAAACGGAAATATACAAAAACCAATCAACATGATAAATATTTTTTAAATGAACAAACAAACACTTGCATAGTCAGCAAATCTAACGAAAATTTTATGTAAATCCCCAAAGAAGCAGATAATTTTTTTTTCAAAATATTGCACACAATCCACACACACACACCTGCACACAGTAAAACTCAACTCGCAAGCCATATAAATAAATGAAATGCTGTTAAAAGCGGAAATTATTTTAAAATCAAAAATGATGATTACATTACCTACAGCTTGAAATCAGTTATAGCATCCCAAAAGACTATATCTCACCCTTCAAGCATTTTTCTGATTTTTTTTTTTTGGTTGTGGCAGTTGTTGTGCGTTGAATGTTATCACAAATCAATGTTACCAACTTAAGGCAAAAGCAAAATAAAAAAAATAAAACAAAAATAAAATAAAAACAGAAAACAATAATTTAAAATATAAAAAGTAAAATGTTTTAGTAAAGTAGCTCATTTAAATGAGCAACACGTACACCATATGCTTGGACAATTACAGATAAGCATGGGCCATGGTAACAAACAGCAACAACACAGCAGCTATGGATCCTTTTTAAATAAAGAGCTTGCAAAATTTTTTAACTTAATAGTCTATTGAATGGCAAACAATTTAGCATATTGAAAAATATTGTTAAAAAGTTTAAAACTCTCAATAAAATGGTGTGCTAAAAATAACGGTTATTTAGATCAAATTAATAAAAAATATAAATTTAAAAAAACAGCAAAATTTAATCTTTATTATATGCAAAATTCTCAACATGATATTCTCTTGGAATATTTCGAAAAATTGTTTACTTAGCACAATAAGTACTAAGAAGGAAAGCATATCTATACAGCTGTTTTATCACATGCTACTCTGAATCTTCAGTAGATAACTCCCAAGTCTTGTTAAATTCCTGCCTAAACATTTGAATACTCATTTCATTATACCAATCGGCCAATTGAGAGTTTTAGTCAATAGGCAAACAAAAAGTTTCAAAATTTTTAAAAATAAACTAAAAAACTAACAAAAAAATGTTTTTTTCTAAGGATTACATCTGCTTTGACAAGCCAACTCTCTTCTGCAAGGAAGTGCATGCACTTAAAATCGCAAAAATATGCGTTTAAAATATGCACTAAATATTTGCAAAAATATGCAAAAATAAAACTAAAAATATTCATTTAAAATTAATTTATTTATTATAAATACATTCCATCCAGTTTTAAAAAGTTGTAGTGGATAAAGATTTATTTAAATAAAAAAATTAGTTTTTTCCAAGTTATCAAATGTAAAATTCATTCTCTTCAGTCTTAAACATTCAAAATGTTTATTCGATATCAAGAGATGTAATAGGCGCATATTGAAAAGTGGTCAACTTCTATGTAGAATATTCTATTTCTAGAATATATTCTTTACTGGAAAGTAAATTAAAAATACTACTAGTTTCTTTAACTCTTTAAAATGTTTTTTTTTAACCCGTATCAAGTTTGGCCTTTATTTTATCCCCGATCTGATCTTCTACTTATCTTATTTTAATGATAGACTCAGCAATGAGTTTAATTGAGGTGCTCAATGATTTAAGCCCCTGCATTATTGTATTGACGAGAAACCCATAATATGAGTGTGTAATGACCTTTATATTAGCTAAATTTAAAATATTGTTTACTTTTTCTATAGCGACTGCATTATTTTCGTTAAAATTGTTTACCACATCTTTAAATTCTCATTTGCCTCCAACCATTTACCCCATCTTGTTATAGTTAGTTGAGGCTTAAGGTTCAAGTCAGGATATTTTTTTAAATAGTAAAACACTCAAAGGTGACTTTAAAAATATTTTTCTACCATATGATATAAATGAATCTATTACATCAAGTTGAATTGTAATTTCTTCAGCACTATGTATGGTGTGAGCTATGTATATGAATGTTAAAAGTAAAATACCTTTAAAACTGTCCAAACTTAATCATATATAGCATCAGTCTAGTAGATTAAAATTTTATTTTTGTTAAAGTCATACAATAACACAATTTTAGGCAAATAAAAAAATATTGACTAGAAACTAGAAACAGATACAAAGCGAATTTTATATAAAGTGTAGGTAATTCTATACCAAACACCAAAATTTTGTTGCTTTTGCAGCTTGAAAATGTATCCCATACTATTTTGACGGCTTAAGAGCTTCAGGGCTTAAACAGCTTTAACCAGCTGATTAACTGACTACACCTTATAAAGAATTCGCTTTGAACAAAAAAATTCTAAACAATAAATTTAGAAAAGAGCCAATTTTTTTATATGACATATATTACGAATTTATAACAAAATATGCCAAAAATGTATACAACAGATTACGAAATATAACGAAAACTATGCATTTATAACAGAATATGCAAAAACATGCACTTAAGGCAAAATATGCAAAAATATGTACTAATAAGTCGATGCCATTTTACTGAAAACATTAAGATTCGCAAAGATATTAACTTTATATGGGTCTCAGAGTAACGACAAAAAACATACATTTGCATGAAGTCCCTTATCCTGACTAAATTCACTTGTGATAATCGCGTTTTGCAATTTTTAAGAGAACAAAATTTTTTACTAGCTGTTACAGCTAAAAGCAACTGAATTTTTTATTGGTATTAAGCTTAATTTTCTCAAACGCAGTTGTTTTCTGTATAAATGCTTCCTTAATTCATTTAACATTTAAAATCACTTATCTTTTTAAGCAATATTGTAGTTAAATTTTTTTAAAACCCTATATTATTTTTAAGTCTGATAATATAACACTTTTTTATCTACCACTCTACTTCAATACCAAAAAAAAAAGAAAAAAAACCCTGGATATTGAATATATGTACACAAAATAGTGTGCCTTTGTTTAAAAATGTAGGAAAGCAAATCTGCTATAAATTATAAATTGATAGCACCTGTGTTGTGTAGAATGTGACTTAGAAGCTTTCAAGTTAATTCTCGTAATAATAATGAGATGAAGATTTAAGGGTGGCATAGAATAACTTGCTTCAATTTTTATTTCTTTCTTTTACACACACTGTCATCCATATTGTCATCACTGTTGCATGTCGAAATCAACACTTACATACATTTTTTTCTCTTGCCGTATAACTTTAAAATTCTTTTTTATAAATCTTTTTGTGTATGCTTGCAGGTTATCAGCAACCGGATATATTGTCTGGTTATACAGACAATAAGTCACTCATACTAATGCAACTGAACCAAAGAGGACAATGTGTTTGACATGCAAGAAAATACGGATTAAAGAGCTGAGCAAAACATTTCGAAAATGACACATCACTACTAACATATGTAACTTAATAATAAATAAACAAATTACATTCGGCTCACAATTAACCTCGTGCATTATTATTCTAAAGTTAAAGTATGAGATAACTCGTCACATTAACGACATTGAACCTTAATTATGTCTAAAAATCATTGAAAATATGGATCATATATCACAAAAGGCGTGACGAGAATTTGGTTTCACACATATTTCTCCTAAATCTTTCTATCATAATGAAAAATTTTAAGATAATTACATGGTACATTTTTGTTAAATCACAATTTATTTTGAAAATACATAAATAAAAACAAGTTTTAATTAAACAATTTAAGCTTAAAAAATATAATTTTATTAATACAAAATGTATGAAAATTAACAAAAAAATTTTATAAAGTTTTTACATTATATTTTAAATTGCTGAGAAGAAATTTTATTTATCCATCTCATCATTCTTAAATAATGATGTTAAATAATAAATTAAATTCTTTTTTTCTGAGTAATTAAATACATAATTAATACAGCAATACTTAGTTATATATAAACGAGCTCATTAACTTTATTCTGATTTCCAATCACTGACACTGGCCCATTTGCCATATTCAATTTCATGAAATTTATATTGCAAAATGCCTTTAAATATTGTGAACATAAAATTTAGCTGCAAAATAATGATTTTCAACATGCCAATGCAACAATATTCTTTTAGGGCAATAGTAACTCATGTAAACCAAAACATGAAGTAAATCTTTGTGAATACAAGCTTCAACTCTGCAAATTTACATACAAGAAAAGCATTTATCATTCATTCTGTTTTGTAGCCCGTGTGTTGATTCATTTTTACAATCAATTGTTTTCATTCAAGGTAAAACTGTGCTGTCTCTTTCTCTGTCTATACTGTTTTCTGTAATTTTTATTTTTATTTGTTTTCTTTTTACCAACCATTCAATGCTTTTACAGTTTTCAAACTTTAGTAGTTTTATGTTTCTCTATAAAATCCTTAACGATTTGTTTCACAACACACACACATAAATAAGTTTATTGTACAAGTTTAATTGTATGTGTGTGTTTGCTTAAAATCAAATAAGGATTTTCAGTGCCTTTTCTATGTTGTCACTACATTGAATGAGGTAGTAAAGTAAAGTTGCTTCTGTCATTAATGGGTATGACGATGAAATTGAACAAGAATCTCTTGCTATATATGTATATTGTATTGGCATTATTGTGTCTTATGAATGTTCAATATGGGTTTGTCAACGTCTAGTATTGGTTGCTACATGCACTCATTCTTTCTCTTTCAACCAGTATTGTTTGTTGTCGCTTGTGTTGTAAATTTTTCATTTTATTCATGGAGACATGATTGTTGTGGAGTACTAGTTTGGCTTTTTTTCTGTTTTTCTTTTTTGCTATTGTTGTTTCGAAATGTTTTGAAATGCAGCTATAAATCTTAACTTGTTGGATTTTGTAAAGACGTTTAGAGCAAAAGTTTGTTCGCCGGTATTGTTTAAATTTCAGATGAAATTGTCATTAGATAATAAATTGCCAAGATATTCGAAACAATTGTGAGGGATTAAATATACCAAAAAAAATATATTCAAATGCGGCATGTTTTTGTTTTCTTTTAATTTAACAAAAGGGGAAGATACTTTAAGGTTAAAAGAGAAGAAAAAGCAGCGAAAACATGGTCATGAATAATTGTTGTGAGTCACATGCAAAATAGAATAAATTTCCAACTAAGTGATTCTTTGAAATAAAATAAATTTATGGAATTAAATAAAACTATGTGTTTGTAAAAGTCACATCAATTGATTTTCTACAAAATAATTTGTTACAATCTAGAAGAAAATAAAATTTTCAGTATTTCAGTCTTGTTTTTATAAAACAATTAAAAAAAATAAAATAAAATACTAATATTTTACATTTGAATTGAAAGTTAAAGCACTTTTGCTGAAAACTATGTTTGAAAAACTGTTGTTAATTAAAGCTTCTGAAACTCAAGCTAGAGTTTTTGATAGCTTGTGTTACAAAAACAGCACAAAGAATGCAAATGAAATGAAAATTTGAGCCGCAGAAAATGTTAAAAATTTTATTCTGCTTTAAATAAAAATTTAATTTATAAAATTTTATATTTAATTAAATTAATAAAAATGGTTCGTTGGAAATCTTAATCACTTGAGAACAGAAGTAGAAATGTGTAATTTCTTTTTTAAATATTTGTTATAATTGAACTTAGACCACGCCTACTTTTGTTTTTACATTTTAGTAATCAAATTTAAGTTTTCAGGTTAAGAAATTAAACACGCCCACTACCTAGACTGATTTGACTAAAATTTTTTTTACGGAAAGAAAATTTATCCACGCTCACTTTTTTTAAATTCCACGGTAACTATATGTACAAGTTTAACTGTCCAATAAATAACATAAAAGTATCAAACACCGTTTGATGGTGCGATGATTCTGTTGGTACATGATTTTTGCAAAAACATTGCCAATGATTTCACTGTCAACCCCGGCCACTGAACTTAATGCATGTTTTAAATCGAATATTGTGTGGAAACACGTCAAGAAACTCAAAATGACTACAAAAATGCATGTTAAGCAACAAAACTACCAATCTGGAGAGGTATTTTCCAAGCTATTGTTGGACATTAGCAAAAACAAAATCCCAGTTGACAATTCTACCGAATGTATTCAATTTCCTATTTCTTTCTATTAATTTAAAAAAAATCAAAATCCGAACTGATTTGAAAAAGAAAAAAAAATCGTGTTTTTAATGCGTAGTATTGCAATATTGACTCTTTGACTTCAACTGAAGTAATATCCCTAAACATAATACCAGTAAATTTGCACCATCAGCAATATAACAAAATCTATTTGATATCGCTACAAAACAGCGTACAATCACACAAAATACTCACACATCACCAAAACACTATAACAAACGGTTGATTGCTTTTGCATGTATGAGCCACTTTAATGTCGACGTAATGATTTTGTTTTTTTTGGAATGTGTAGTCATTCATTTGTAATTTTCAGAGACTTTGTATTAGGCTAAATACGTCTTAAATATGAAGGTATAATTGTATTATACTTATGGCGTTTTCTTTTCTAACAAAAATGTTACATATATTCCGCCATCCAAAAATGTTTGCATTTTATTGTCAAAAAAATGTACTATTTAGTCAAAATCAATATCGCGTTCTGTTCTCAGCATATAAAAGAAGCAAAAATAGTACATGTGTTGCAATCGCTTTATTGTGAGGCTAACCTGCTACCCTTTTTTACAACTGTGTCAACCATTAAGTTAATTATTTAATTTCTATTTGTATGAAATAGGAGAAATAATTTTCACAAAAATCCATAATTTTAGTCCCTTTTGAAGAAAAATTTGTTTTTATTTTATTTTAGGTGCAAAGTTTTTTTTATGTCAACTGCTTATCAGTGGTGCTAACGTAATCTGATTACACAAAAAGCTTTAAAAGAGGTAAGCATATAAAACCTTGAATATATATTAGCATTAAATGTTGCACGAACAACTTATTTTTATTTTATTGAAACCATAAAAAGGCATCACTTTGTGCAGTTTTAGGCAACCTGTCTAAAATATTTGTTACATACCTAATTTAGAGGCAAAATATTTTTTAAAAATAGAAAACGCCATTTGCTTGATATTATAGTTTGTAAAGGGTGTCCCAACAAGAACTCAAGATTTAAATTTAAATAAATGACTGATGCAGCAATTGAATTGTTTCTCTGGCTGTATGACATGTGGCGCCGTCTTGTTGAAACCACAAGCCCTCCACATTCATTTCCTCAATTCTAGACAAGAAAAAACTTGTTATCATTTCACAATACCGAACACCATTGCGCTTGACCTGCCTCATTTAAAAAAAAAAGTCCAATGATTCCTCCAGCCCAAAAACCACACCACACAGTGACACGTTGAGGATGCATTTGCTTCTCGTGAATCACTCGAGGATTTTCCTCAGCCCAAATGCGACAATTCTGCCTATTGACGAGGCCATCAAGATGGAAATGGGCCTCGTCATTGAAGATGATTTTATCGGCAAAATCAGCATTTTCATGTTGTCTCTTCAATACCCAATTAACGAACTCCCTTCGCTGTCCATGGTCATTTTTTACTAACCTCGTAACTTCTACTAGCAAAGAATAACAATTGTTCAAATGTCACACAATGACACTTCGAATGGCGCCAAATTTAAATCTTGCGTTCTTGTTGGGGCAAACTTTATAATATCAGCTACTGTTCTTCTCCTTCATTATCAAATCTTGTCTACTTAAGTAATTTCTCGCATCTACTGTCTGAGAATTATTCATTAGAATAGTAAATACGCTTCATATTGTGATTTGGTCTATTAAGGTTTGTTAACTTGTTTGCGACGGTACGCCGTAACGTATAATAGGTTGGTCAATTATAATTTTACATCTAAGTATATGAGACAATCATAGCACATCGCTGCAGTGAATAGAAGTGTGCCAGCCACAGGTATTCGGGATCTCTTTAAATTTGCAAAATTTGATGTTTAGTATGCACTTTGTTAATAACAGTGCCGGAAATGAGGTTGCAAAATATTAATTAATCACATATTAACAAATGCTCAAAAATTCTTACAGGGACCTCGAAGTAACAAGGAACTAATGCAATGGCTTGAAACTTCCATTAATTGGGAATAAAAGTTCATGTGACCATTTTTTTTTAACAGAAAAATTCATTAAGAAAATTTTAAAGTAAATCAAATAATTCAATTAGCAACAACCTTCCTGCCAAGCTTTTTGTATTTTACAAAAAAAAAAAAAAAAAAATTTAAAACATAAACTATGAAAAAAATTGTTTAACTTTGAAATGGCACCTAAAAAACCTTTTTACATTATTTTATTTAATCCTTTTTAGCCCTAAATAAATTATTGAAAATTTTACGTTTGCAGTTAATTTGGCTTGAAAATTTTACCCTTCGTATAATCAGCAGCAGTAAAACAGCAACAAAAATGTTCCATAAAAAAATTTTTACAACCTGTTTTACCCTCTCTCTACTTTTGGTGTATTTATTGCAAAAAGGTTCAATAAATTGTAATGGAAAATGAACTGTAACAACAACAACAAAATCAGAGTATATGAAAAAAATCAAACTGAAATCCTACAGGATGTAATGTTGCTTTTATGTTAAAATGGCCTTTTTCCATGAGTTCATGGAATCACAGAAAAACAAGCCGATGGTAAATGTACTCACGTCAAACTATCACGTGCGTGCAATAAATTCCCATACGGTCATTTGGGCACAGGATTAAAGGTCTCGACGGATTTTAGACGATTTACTTGATACTTAAATATTTTTTTTTTTTTTTTAACAAAATAAATAAATTTAAAAAAATGGTAGCTTCCCCTTTAGCTAAAGTTGATTTTACTCATAAAACATTGACTCTTTTACACTTTTTTTTATTTAATTTATATGAACACATGTAGGTATGAACATAGTCAAGCAGAAAAGTGATTAATTCCACAAGCCAAGCATTTAAAAGCAAGAAGCGAAAGATAAACGTTAGTAAAGAAATGTATAAATTGAGTGTATAAATTCACACGTAAAAAAATAAAATACGAAAAATTTTATTGAATTGCAACATACTAGAGTTAAATATATTTGAATTTGCATGAAAGTCATAGTTTACCTTAGAGTAAATTGCCATATGTTTTTTATTTATTTTTAGTGTGCACTATGGGCAACTTTTTGAAATAGTGTAAAAAATTTATTAGTAATATTATTAATTATTATTTGATATTAGAAATTAGTGCTAAGATAAAATTTTTTTAACGAGGACGAATGACTTTGACCATTTGCTATCTAGGTCTAGGCAGGAATCGAACCTGCACCCCCCAAATTGTTAGGCTAGTGAGCTACCCACCAATATAGAGGGCACACTGTGCAAAACTTATATATTTCAAATATATTGAAACAGGTCACTAGTGCCCTTCTTTAAACCCTTCTTGGTTAAAGCTTTATAACAAATTTTACATTTTTGAATATCATTTTGATTTTTTGAATTTCAGCTTTGGAAGTATCGATTGCAGGTTCTTTAAAATTTGTTTGCCACTCACTCTCATGAAATTTTTTTTTTGTCACGTACGCTTACACACACAATCACGAAATATAATTCCTTTTAAGAGAAAAATTCATTGATTCAATGAAATTGTTTAATTAAATGAGTGAATATTTCATTGAATTAATAAAATATTTCATAAGTCTAATGAAAGGTTGCCATTGGTTGAAAAATAATGAAATTTTTCATTGGATTAATGAAGAAAATTTTTTTAAGGGTGAGTAAGAAGATTTAGCAGGTGAAGTCAGCTGGACATTTCTAGTCGGTAATGTTTAAAATTCGGAATTTGCTAAAAATCGGAATTTATTTCTAAATATCATCTTCTTCTGAATTTTATAAAGCTTTTCCGACTATTTATTTTTAATATCAGCGTCCAAGAACTTAACACTTTCTTTCAACAACTCAAAAAGCCCTTGATGTTTTTCTTACCATTTGAATAAAAAATATGCTGACAGCTAAACATGATCAAATTTAATTTTTTTTCTTCAACATTTTAAATGTAATTGCTTATTTTTGAGTAAAAATTAAAAATTAAAAATACTTGTTGCAGAAATTTAATTAATATTAGAAAATGTAGGCAGAAGTTTTGTCAATTACAGTTACCAGATAATTTAGAATTTATTAGCCACAATACGTGCTCAGGCAACTGCACACTTGGTGAAACCGTTCACAAACTTAAAAAAAAAATAAACAAAAACTGTATGACGGGTTCAGCATATAGAAATTTCTCTTCTTCTTGAAAGCTAAAATTTATTCCTTGCAAATGGCTTCACAGATTTCAATGATTTTTGAATTTAATTTTTGAAGTCTATCTCCTTTATAAAATCCTTAACATTTTTTATAAAAAAAATATTTCATTAATTTTCTTTCAAATCTACTCTTTTGAATAAGTTTTTTTTTTAATAAAATGCAAAAACTCAGCAATGCCCAAAAATGACCTATAGTGCAATGTAACGCATAAAATTTGAAACAACATAAAAACTGAAAATCAATAACAAAAAAATCAAAACCAAAAAAAGAAATAAAACAGGAAAAGACAGATGTAGCAAAAATTGCACTCCATTTGCTGGCACAAATGAATGATTTCTAATCCTTTGACTGGGCAGCAGATTTACAAGCAAACACACCCTAGCGTGGCAAAAATATTTGTGCTACAATTTAAATTACTTTAAGCTAAAGTTCAGTTTGAGTAGCAAAAATAATGTTAATGGAGGAGTGTCTGGAGACCTGATAAGACCTTTAGTTTGTATTTTCTGTTTTATGGCATTCAATGGTTTGCTGAGTTTTTTATCTTTCTTTTTAATGCTAAGAAGAAAAAAAACGACCCTTTGATTTTACTCAAAAAGCTTAAAATTTATTTTCTTTTAAATCTGCCACTTGAAGAAACAACAAAAACTTACACACAAACCTTTCCAAAGTACATACATATTTCCCAAAAATATTGACTTTTAGTCTCTTGCGTTTTGCTTGTTGTTTATTTCAAAGAGTCATAGAAAATTTGGTTTTTTGTAGTTGTTGCTGTTGTTTATTTCATTTCTACTTCATTTGCAAATAACTTTCTCTTTGAATTTTTGTGTGCGTTACTCCTTGTTTTTTTCTAATTTTTTTTAGTTTTTATTACTGCAGACCAAATGTAAAGTCTAGCAAAATAAAGGGATTTACCATTAATAAAATTAAAAACACTTGTCAATGCATGCTTTAATGCCTGATAATATTGATTTACAAAGCAAAACAATTTGTGTAATGGTTTCTCTTATGTCCAACATAAAAATATTTCATTCATTCCATTCATTTATTTGTTCATTCGTACAAGTAAAATGTTTTTGAATTTTCTCTCATGAATGGGTGCTTAAGAGGTCCTTATTATTTATACAAATAACCCTTAAATGTGTGTATCAGTCCCAGCATATGCTAAATATTTTTTGTGTTGAAGGTTTTAGTGGTCGCTCAGTTATACGCTTTTTAATGTCTGCAAACGAGTGAAGATATTAAATTGGACATTTTAAAAGGATAAATAAATGTTTGCTATTGTGAAATTTATAACCAAATCTAAATTGCTAATAAATACATTTTGAAGTGTTGGGGAATTAACGAGTAAAAATAATTTTTTTTTAATTTGAAATGTAGAAACTTGCAGCCAGATGTACTCACAAAGCGCACTAAAAATGGTGAAATTTGTAAACCGATTAGGCTGAATTTAAATAGAAACTTGAAGACAGAAACTTTCAAAAAAACTTTTCTGTAGGTCTTCTAAGGACTTTAGAAAGCTGATTTCAAAATCCACACGGACAGACTCCTGACTCTGCTCCATAATTTCCTGTACATTGTAAATCTGTCCCCATAAAAGTTAAAAAATTGTTGTAATAACATTGTAATTATTTAAGTAACAAAACACTAAATTAAAAAGTATTTTAGAATTTAAATTATGTAAAACGTTACTATTTAATAAAATTGCTTAATAACTCTAAGTAAAACAGATAACGAGCTTAATTAAGCTTCAGTATTCTGTGTGAAATTCTGCTTAAAAAGTGATACAAATCTAGCCAAAAACACCAACTTGAGAGAGAGAGTAAAAATAAAAAAAAAATTACACAATTTCACAGGAAACCAAACATAACATGTCTAGGCGAAAAACCAGCACAAACAGCAACAACAATATTAGGAAAAGTTCAGCTTTTTGTTTTTTTGTAAAAAAAAAAAAAAGCAGCAACTATAATATTTTGCATTATGATGACAACTTAGAATAGTGAGAAAGAGCGAGAAAAAGAGAACCTAGAGGTAAATACAGCAATAAAAAATTCATTTTAATTAGTAACAGCTACGCCAGCCAAACAACAGTAGTAACTATACAAAACAAAACAAAAAAATTATTAACAACACTAAAACAAACAGCATCATTCATGCTAGAAAAGAATAGAAATAACCGTGAAAAAAATTACTGAAATACAATACATATATACATGCATGCATGCATGCATGCATATTGGAAGAAAAAACTTTAAACAACCCACAACTTCAATTTATACTTTTTTTTTTTTCTTACTAAACATGGTTGTTAGTAGTTTTGCTGTTACAGCGTTTGCAGTTGTAGCTGTAGTTGTTATTTGTTTGTTTGCTAAAACAACAATAACATAAAGTTACCCATAGCCTTATACTCGTACACTCCCGCATACAGACATACATACATGCATATAAACAAATATAAAACTAACATGATGTTGTTCAAACTAGCTTTTGTTTTTCTTTCCCTTTTCTTGTTTTTTTGTTTTTATTATTAAAACCACGGTTTTTACAATATTTTGTTGCAAGTTATTGTTGTTTTTTTTTTTGTTTCGCTTGTTTGGTTTTTTTTTTTTTATAAAAATGAAAATAATGCCGCAGTACTTAAAGTTTGCATGAAAATGAAGCCAGTCCTTATAATACCTAAAATTGCCAGCTGTTGTTATTGTTGTTACACCATTGATGCTTTACTAGACCAAGACTGGCCAAACAATGTTGATGTTGCCTTCGAATTTACTCAAAAGAAAACTAAAAATTTATGCACAACAGACAAGATATTTAGAGATAATGAGACAGAAAAGAATATTTAATTGAAATAAAATTAGCACAATATGAGAAAAATTATTGCAATTAAAAATATTTTAATTAGATGGAATTCAAGTTTAAATGTATTTGACTTAATTTTTTTTTTTTTAATGAGTGTATGTAATTTATTTTCTTTTTTTTTTTAATAGTAGTCTGCGCTTAGAAGCCGTCTAATATAAGAGAAAATTTAATTTAGAAAATAACGAAATTGGAAGTGCAGATTTGAAAACAATTTTTAATTTTACTGCTCGAAAAGTTTACTTGAATTTGTGTTATTTAAATAAAGTTTCTGAGGCCAAAAACTAATTTTGAAAAAAACATCTACAGATTTTCCAAAAAATTTTAAAAATCAATAAGCTTTTTCTTGGTTTTCTTTTTGTTATTGTTTTAAATTGTTAGCCTTTTTCAACTTTAAGCCAGCACTTTAAGAATTTAATAACTTCTTTTTTGCTAAATTACTGATGACTTTAATACTCTACTCGTAACATTTTATTAAACATAATTTTTAGCTTGTATAATTCTTAACTAGCAAAGCAAAAACACATATATGTACATAGTATGTTTTGCACAGCATGTTGCTATTTAAATTACTGCCAAAGTTAAGCATATCTAATGTATGCAATGCATATTGCACTAAAAATCTACCACCCGCTGTTCTGATTACTAAGCAAATATCCAAGCAGCCAGGCAGCCAAACAGCCAAATAGCAACTCAGCCAGAGCTATGCGAGTCCTTCACATTGTTACAATAAAAAAAATATTAAAAAAAAAACCTGACTAAAACCACTGGAAAATTACATTTATACAAACCGACCAAGTGAAACGTTTTTAATGCAATAAACTTAACGAATGTAAACAACAAAAAATTCCAACAAATAAAATACACCCATGAGCCATTCAACATTGCATAAGTATGTACGTATGTTCTACGTACGTACAAGAACTAGCAACAAATTAAAATATATTACAGCCACAGCAATATAAATACAAGTACAAACCTACTTTTTTTTATAGATAAAAATATAACATGGATACTGTACTAGATACATAAAATGAATTGCCACCTTCTCAAGCTTGTTGTAAAATTTTACAACAGTAAACCAGTTACGATTTTATAGCAAAACCCATAATTTTGTGAGATTTTTATGGGCAGAAGTTTTAAGTAAATTAGGAATATGTAGTATTGGATTTTTGTTGTTGATTTTGTTGTAGCTTGCTACTAATTCCTGTAAAATATTATTTTATTTGATTTTTTTTTTGTGGCACAAAACAGCAGGGTACTGCTAACCACAGTTTCTAATTTATTAAAATTATAAGCAAATTCTTTCTCTTTTGAAAAACAATAATTTAATAATGACCACAGTATTACAGCAAAAAAAAAATAACATGCTTAGCATTTGGGGTCTTTAATCTCATTACTGAATGATTATTTTCTATATCAGCAGCAGCATAATTTTATATTGAGGTACTTGTTGTGTTTAGAATAAACAGTATAAAAGAGCTTTAAAAATTTTTTTTTTATATTTTGAAATATATATATTTAAATATGTATATCGCTTACAACCAAGGAAATCAAATATGAGCTAAAAAATATTTTTAGCACTTTAAAAATGCTTTAAAAATCTAAAGAAATATGCTTTGAAAGAAACAAATACAGCTTGTTTGATATTAAAATCCACATTTTATATATTTTAATTATTATTAAATTAATTTCCAATATTTCGACACGCCTTCGTGTATCCTTGTCAAGGAAAATAATCTTATATATTATGAAATCCACATTTTATTCAATTTTCATTGAATAAAATAATTTTATATTATATATAATTAGAGAATTCATACAGTGGTCATAAAGTCGTATGTTTTAAATAAACAACATTAAAAAATATGACTGCTGTGGGCAACCTCTCACAACTCAGTGTCTTATATCAAATTTGACTCTATGGAGTACTTAAGACAAAATATTAAACAAAGTAGAAAAAGTCTTATCATTTTAGGACTTTTTTGTTTGAAAAGCAATAAAACTTTTTTAAATTATCATGAAATAATATGACTTTAAAACTTTATGACTGATTTGACACTACTGTGAATCCCCCAAATAGTTTTATATTATAAAATTAACTTTATGTTAATTTAAACATTCATTGAGATCTGAATATATAAATATATAAAAACATATTTTAATCTTTAGTAAATAAAATAGTTTATTATTGCTAGCCGCTATTGCAATAAAAAACAAAATATTGACTTAAGTTTTCAAATAAAAAGCGTTGTCTATTATATCTAAATAAATTTTTATAGATCGAAAATGACATGTAAATGTCTGCTGATATGATAGGATCATATTAAAACGATAATATTTTTTTAACATCCTAATTCGAAATTTATTTTAAGGAATTTGCATTGATTGGTAAATTAAAGAGTGAGAAATATTTTTGTTTTTACCGCTAAGATATGGTAAAGTTAAAATACAAAAAAAAAAAAAAAAATATGTGCTCTAAAATTATTATATATGAGCTTTAAATACTAAAAAATGCAAAAATATGCTCTTTAAATGAAAATATACAATATAAACAAAATATGCACTTAAAACTCTATACCAAAATTCGTCAAAAGTTTTCGAACATATAAATAAAACATTCCCAACTCTCTATGTTGTACTAGAAAAAGCATCCAATTAAATATTTGCTGTTTCCCTGGTCATAACCCAAACTCTGTGAGTTTTAAAGTAATAATCATTGGTTATGTGTGACATCTACTTAAATCCACCTTCGTAATAAAATAGCTTATAGTAAATTGTATGAATAAACTCAAATAATAAATAGAATAGCATTAAAACCAAATACTATATAAGTAAACTTTTTTTTTAAATCAAACAAATATTTTAAAAGCTGTTTCTTGCAGCATAAAATATAAAAAAAAATTCCTTAAGAGTGAAACCGCAGAACTTTTTTTTTTTTTTTGAATTATTACACTTTAGAAGTTAAGTCGATATACTCGTGCAAATAACCAGGCCAAGCAGTATTCATTTACATATACTCGTATATACGTATGAGTAATATTTTTCTTGAAATCTAAATATTAATGATTCGTCGCAGCAACCAGCAATAAAAATTAATCTTTTTTAGCGAGTAATTCCAATTATGTTGGTTTGCTAAATGCATTATTTTCCTTGACATTATCATGACAAACACTGTGCAACTCAAAATAAAATACAAGATTCTGACAACTGATTATGTTAGAGGAGATCACAAAACCGGCGTTTTGAAAGTTTACTTCTTCACCATGAACTTTAATTTGGATTGTGAACTGGCGTAGGCAAACTTATTTATGTAAAACACTAAGAAGGATATTTTTAGGGAATATTTTAAAACTATTATATAATCCAAAAAAAAAAAAATTAACGTAGACTTTAAAATCAACGTTATCAAAATTTTTTATATTTTTTTTTTTTTTCATAAATTTTACTTTAAAGTCAAAGGCTGGTATTCAAAGAGACTAATAACGACTTGGAGTATAAATACAAATACATATAATTAAATATTTGTGGGTAGTGTGCTAACCTACCAATCTGGGGGTTGGAGGTGCGAATTCCTGTCTAGACCCAGTGAGCCAATGGTCAAAGCCACCAGTGCTTGTTAAAAAATTTAATCATATAATTAATTTCAAATCTCTATAAATAAATTTTATTTGCCGTTTGTTTGTTCGCTTTACAAATTTTTGTTTTCCATGAGATTTGTCTGAAATTTGGTACATATAATTGCTATACCCCAAAGAAGATCTCGATTCACTTTTGGTTTTTATATGCCTTATTTTAAAGCAATTTTCAAGTGCCTATACTGTATTCAAACCGGAAATTATACTTTGAAATATTTTATTTAATACTTTGGCTGTCGCGTCTGATAATAATGCTAGCAGAAACATGAGCCATTTTATAAAGTAGAGAATGTATGTACAAATTTGATTGGATGGGTTTATTGTTAATTAAAATTCTATTTGTTAACGGATTTCTCTAAAAATTGCTACATACACTCTTTACAACTCAAGTAATAAAGAACCGGATCGAGCGAAACCGTGCAAAAACATCAAGTAAATTAGTTATGCACTATAAAAAAAATTTAATTCCTACTTATTTGACTTGCAAAATTGTTTACATCCAATTAGTATCGACACTTACTCATGCTTTTATTTGGAAAAATAGCTCAAGCCATATAAGAATTATTAAAAAGAAGAGGTTTTTTTTTTAAAAAAAAGTTACCTTTTTTAACACATTACTTATGGGAGTTAAACTTAAGTTTTTGAAAAATATTTTATAAACTAATTTTGTGATTTAACAAAAAAAACTCTTCTGTATTTCAAATCCGAACATTCTATTCGGAGCTGAAAGATTCAGCACCTCATTACTAATCTGTGGTCCATTTAAGGATTTTTGAAATATAGTTTTTTCTTTATTTTGAGTAGGAAATTATTGTTGAAATTAAAAAAAAAAAACATAAAAATTTTCATTTAATAAGAAGAAAAAAATGTACTTCCACATCTTTTGAAATCTGTGTGGAATACAGAACAGGCACGTATAGTTTGTAGAGTTTTGTCCTAAGTTAATTGGTGCCATGGGTGCTTTTAAATATGGAGATTATAAACCTGTTATTGATGTTCTATTTACAGGAAATTAACAATCCAATCGCTTAAATTATTTGTATGAAAAATATTCAAATATATATAATTAATATTTATTGAGCTTAAGTTTGTTTTTTATTAAAACTATTTATGAATTGCAATATTTCGCTTTCCTGTGGAAAATTTCAAAAATAATTAAAAAAATTTACTGTTTTTCATACAAATTATTAGACGATTTCTATCACTTAATTTACGGCGATTTAAGATTCCTTATTGCAACAGATTTCATACTTCTTCAAGTAAATGAGCCTTTATCAAAGTAAGGAAAACAATTTTTATAGCAAAAATAAACTCAACATATATATATGTAATTTAACACGGTCCATATGCAGTTAATTAATATTCTTTTATGCATAAAGTTTGAGTTAAAAATTTATTTAATTTTGTAAGTTAAAAAATTCTTTTAGTATAAAAATTATTAAAAAACAAAAAAAGGAAATGAGTCTCAGTTCTTTAAATAACATAAATAGTTTAAAGATATTGTGTCTTTGTATAAATAATTCATTAACAAAAAAATAAATAATATGTGTTTGATCCTTGGGCAGCATAACCAAAATGCCATTACTATATCTGTCTAGCTACATAGCAAACATATTGCAAGCACATGTTTTCCTGTTTCTTGGTTCCCATATAAATAAATATGTTTTAAATTATACATTTCTGTACTAAATATAAATATAATATATATTTGTCTTTACATATGTATGTGTAAGCTTAAATTTTATACTTTAGAAAATTTTGAAATACTCTATTGGTGTTGTAAATGCCTGAACTTAAATTTTTTTCTTTTTTAATTTATAGTGATAAACAAAAGTTTCAATAGTTTTATTTTTTGAAAGAGATGATACGAAAAGCATTAAAAAAATAAATAACAATTAGCATAAAGTCAATTAAATATCTAAAGCTTAGAAATATTTGCCAGTAAATATCTTGTAAACCGATTATAAAGGTAAAATTCTTACATATTATCAAAGCTTTGAGACGACTTGACTTATCCGTTTGTGTTACGAAATATCTGTTTAATTAGCTTTCACACAATTTTTTAGTGTAACTTTTCAGGCCCTTAGTACGTAAAATTATTTTTAGAATTGTAATAGTTTTATTATTTTGGTAGTAAACTCCTTTCGACAAACAACATTCAAAACTACCTACAACAATGCGGATACAACTGATCCGCAAAGCTACAAAGTAGATCCTTTAAAATAGAAGCTAGTGTTGCAGCGTGACCAGTTAGCTGACAGCTTGCCATAAGACAAGAGTTGCTTATTAGGTAGAGAGATTATCTACTGTGCGCCACTAAGTATTCTTGTACCTGGTGTGTACTCTCAAGAAACTTATCCTTTTTTCTTGTTTTTATGTGATCGCTACCCAGGTGGTCAAAGGAAGGTTTAAATAGGTCGTAAACTCTCCCTTTGTTAGCAGAGAATCTTTCATATCGACTTTGCCGGCCAATAGACCATAGAAAACTTCTGTAGCCAGGATATTAGTTGACAAGGATTTACCAAATAAAACCATTATAATTTTGAAAAAAATACAAACATGTCGTTTACTCATTATTATTATAAAGGATGTCCGAACAAGAACGCAAGATTTAAATTTGTCGCCATTCAGTTCTAAATGCCATTGCTTGACATTTGAGCAATTGTTATTGTTTGCTAGTAGAAGGTACGAGGTTAGTAAAAAATGACCATGGACAGCGAAGGGAGTTCGTTAATTGGGTATTGGAGAGACAACATGAAAATGCTGATTTTGCGGATAAAATCATCTTCAATGACGAGGCCCATTTCCATCTTGATGGCCTCGTCAATAGGCAGAATTGTAGCATTGGGGTGAGGAAAATCCTAGAGTGATTCACGAGAAGCAAATGCATCCTCAACGTGTCACTGTGTGGTGTGGTTTTTGGGCTGGAGGAACCATTGGACTTTTTTTTTTTTTAAATGAGGCAGGTCAATCGCAATGGTGTTCAGTATCGTGAAATGATAACAAGTTTTTTCTTGTCTAGAATTGAGGAAATGAATGTGGAGGGCTTGTGGTTTCAACAAGACGGCGCCACATGTCATACAGCCAGAGAAACAATTCAATTGCTGCATCAGTCATTTATTTAAAATTTAAATCTTGCGTTCTTGTTGGTACACCCTTTATGTACGATCCTGGACTAGATTTAGCCTTTTTTATCGCAGTTAGCCTTGAAATTTATGATTTAGCCTTTAGCTTTTTTCCTAGCCTCTTTTCATTTTCAAATAGTCTGTTTTTCTTTTTCGATATTTTCGAAAATTTTTATCATTTTTTTCAAAAAAAAAAAAAAAAAAAAAAAAAAAGGGGGTAGTTCATGGTAATTTTTGGCGAAAAAATTTTTTTTCGCACTATCCGCAAAAAACAAATTTCGAATTAAATCAAGTCGATATCTTGAAAATTAAGCAAGTTATGAGCAAAAAGGTAACCAGTTCTACTACTGCTTCTTTCCGGCCACTTTTTAGTAGAACTGGTTACTTTTTTGGTCACAACTTGCTAAGTTTTCATTAGATGGACCTGATTTCTTTTGAATTTAATGGATAAATGTGCTTTAATTCGAAATTTTTTTTAGGGATAGGGCAAAAAAAAAGCAAAGGGGGTAGGGTAGTCCATGGTAATATTTGGCAAAAAAAAATTTGTTCGCACTATCAGTAAAAACAAATTTCGCATTAAAGCTAATACGTTTATCTATCCAACGCAAAAGAAATCAAGTCGATATATTGAAACCTTAGCAAGTTATAACCAAAAATTTAACCACCGGCCACTTTTTAGAAGAATTTTTTAACTTCTTGGTCATAACTTGCTAAGGCTTTAATATATCGACTTGATTTCTTTGGATTTAATGTGAAATTTTTTTTTTGTCTTAATAGTGGAATTATTTTGTGATAGTTATTTAACTACAGCTTTTTCTAGCCTTTTTTAAGGCAAATTTAGCTTTTTTTCTAGCTCCTGGCAACGCTGATACATATTAACGTTAGGGAATGGTGAAAAATTGGACGTTCAGAGTTTGTGTAATGATAAAGAATTGAAACATTTTAATTCCATATTGTTGCCGTTTACTACCAGATACTTGCATATAAATCAACGATGACTAATTTTTAACGCTTAAAACTGCTTTCAGCTTTTTTTATTTTATTTTTCTAAGGTTTTTATCGTATTAAAACAGAAACTTTATTCACTTTTAAAGTCTACTGTAGTGGATTTAAAATAAAGCTATAGTTTTTCTTTTTTTTTTTTCTTTTTACAATCAACCATTAAGTCTTTACTTGACTACATCTTTTGTTATTTGAGTATTTATATTTTTTTTATAAATGTTATTGTTGTAGATGTGGCTTTTTGAATTGTTAAATGTTTGCTTAATTTTTTATTTTTTGTTTCTTTATGCCTGATTTCACTTCTTGAACAATATTTAGTTGGTTGTTTTCTTTTTTCTTGCTTAAAATAAATTTTACTTCCGATGTGCTTCTTTCGAATAAAACAATGATGCACATATAAAATTGTTTTTAATAAATAAATCTACAAATATAATTTTTTCTTTGTTTCTCATTGCATAATAAAATATTTTCCAAGCAATCAATTCAAATAAAGACATTTTTTTACATGTGTGTGGATACAATAGATAGATCTCGCATAAGAAATAATTAAAATATATTTTTTTTGTTAAACACAAATCTAAAAAATTTATATAAAGTCACAAGATTTATTAAGCTAGATAATAAAATATAATTTTCATAATTTATATTTTGCAATATATTAAAAAAAAGATTTTAAATTAAAAATTTAAAATTTATCATGTTAAAATGAATATTTTTATTAATATATTTTCTAATAAATAATTAATTTAAATTAACAGCATCCGCTAAAAAATCCAATTCTATTTGTTAAAACCTAAACTTCCAACTCACAAAAAACAATTTTATATACCAGTATATAAAGGGTCCGCAATCTAACTTTTTTTTTTTAACTACTGCTTATTTCGTGAATGGTAACACTTAGCTCATGTCTGATTTGACAGATAATTATTTTATCCTTTCAGATGAAGCTCATTTTGATCTTTGCGGGTATGTAAACAAGCAAAATTGTCGCATTTGGGACACAGAAACCCGCACGCATACATTAAAAAGCCGATGCACCCAAAACGAGTCACTGTGTGGTGCGGATTTTGGTCCAGAGGCACAATTGGGCCATTTTTCTTCGAAAATGAGCAAGGAGTGTACGTAAGTCAATTTGAAATAAAATTTTTGCAAATAAATTGATATAAGAAACAAAATTCAAATGAACGTTTTCCGAAAATAATTTTCTTTTTCTATAGGGTATCTCAATAAGTGTGCAATTTTTCATTTCAAGTATTTTTTAAAGGAAGCTGTGATTTTTTATTGGATTATAAAGAAAACATGTTCCTATTAAGTTTGGAATAAAATATCCGTGCCGGCAATTCGGTTAATAGAAAATGAAGTAAAATTAAAGTCAATGCGCATTTCCAACTGAAAGGCTTCTTTCCTTTTTTACTTACAGTGAGCAGTATAAAAAACCAAACTCGATTGTTTTTTTATCCACAAATATTTTCTAAAGTGCCTTTTGACCGCTGCCAAACTAGAACTTTATATTCCAAGTCTATTACTTTTGTGTAAAACTGCTTTTGTTTCTTAAGTCTTTTAATAATTACAAAACCGAAAGTTTTATTCCAACTTCATTACTTTTTTATAACATTCAAGTTTTTGTCTTAAGTCTTTTGATCTATCAAAAACTTCGAGTTCGTGTTCTAAGTCTTTTACTAATTAGATTTAAAAACAATTTAAAAAATATTTATAACAAATTTTATAGCCAAATTTTGAATTTTTATTTTTTTTAAATCACAGGGAATTAAATTTGCAAATATTAAAAAAAAACCTTTTTCTGTATATATTTTTTTTTTTTCTAAAAAGCGTTTTAAAGGTATTTTTCTCTATTTTTAATATATTTTATAACTTTATTTGTTAGTTATATTTGGCCTTTTTTTTAAATTAAAATAACTATTATATTATAGATAAGATTTATTTTAAATAAATTTTTATTTTATAGCTTAAAATGCAAAAGTTTTTTACATCTTAAGCTAATAAAGTAAAGTAAAAAACAATTTTAAGTTTTCTTTGGCTTTTTAAAACTAATTTAATTTATATATTTCTTAAAACATAAAAAACTGTATGGCAAAAACCAAAAAAAAGCAAGGAAAAAGAAAAACAAACAAATTAGTCAAAAACTAAAATAGTACTAAAAGCTTATTTGCTTTTTATTTTTACCACAAGCAAAAAAATCTCTTAAATCTGCTAAGATTTACAAAAGTTTTAGGGCCCAAAAAGTTTCAAATACTTACTTTGAAGTAATTTTAAATTTAAAAATGCTTAAAAATATAATGACCTAAAAGTTTTAGTTCTCTACTTCAAACAGCAATTTGTTTCTTCTAAATTTGTCTCCACTGTGCGAAGTCAAACAAAGCATTATATTTCATGTTAACCTATTTTTTAATTCTACTAAAATTAAAATAAATTAATTACAACATACATATTTAATGTTAGAAATTTTTTTTTTCTTTGCAATAAAATACCTTTTATGAATGTAAAATTTCACTTCATTCCTAATTACACACCTCTAGATATATTAAATTTCATTTAAAAGAATATAAAAAAAAAACTATATAAAGCTTAAGTCAAAGCAAGATTGAATATAGAAAAGAGAAGAGAAGGAAGAAAGCAGCAGGCAAGCTGACACCATGCCAACCATTACATCTTAGCAACTGACATTAACTCATTAATTAAAAAGCTTAAAACACATGTAAAACCACCGCAGCTAAAATACAGAAAAACTCAAATACAGTCACAGCTCACACACACACACACACACACACACACAGTGGTATAAACATTCATTTGCTGTTCAGCGAGTATTAAAAGGCACAACAAAATACATTCAGAAATGTAAAATTAGATACAATCATCACATGTAAGAGAAATGTTAACGAGTTAGTTTGGACTTGTGGAAAGAAATAAAAACTTTTCCAGCCGAAATACAAAAATAAGCAAACATGTCAACGCATTTATAAAACATCTTTCTAAACTGTTTCGCACTGTGTTCTGTTCAGCGGTGAAAATATCACTCTCACACACACTTACATATAGGACACTGGAGCACAAACTTACACATGCCCTAACAAATATGTCAAATTCTTAGCAAGGCGTCAATAAACGTGGTTAAAATTAAAATGAGGGAGACTTAAAGCTGGCACATATAGGAAATCATAAGGACTGTATTAAAAGAAATTAGTATAAAAACTATTAAATGCAAGGCTGATCTCAAATTTTTTAGCTCATCATGGCCGGGAAAACATTGCATGCACATACAGTGATCATTTATTTTAGATTTTACAGGGATGTACTTATTAACTCACAGCTCAGTCAATAGCGAGCGCTTCAGAGGCATAATTAACAATTTTTGAGACTTTATATGGAAGAGAAGAAGTTGGATATCAGCAGCATAATGCACTGTGTTATATGGCGCACCTAACAGCGAAGCTTTTGCAAAACAAGTTCAGCACTTTAATGCTACTGGTAATTCCAACTCAGTCAATGATGAGCGCTCGATAATCATAATTACTAAGTTTTGAGGCCTTAAATGAAAGATAAAAAGTTGGATTTCTGCAGCATGACACATCTCATTAAACAGTAAATTTTTTTGGAAATAAGCTAGGTCATCTTGTCCAAATGGAGAGACGAACGGACGTGCAATATGCCGAGTATGATCTGGCCAAGGCTAGATAGTAATTGCAGCAGGCACTTACTGGGACTGAACAGAGCCCAGATGAGAAATGTGGTGGCCACTGTAACTTTGCCAAACATGCTAGGAAAATAGGTTTGCCATCAAATGACTACTGTAGAAGTTGTCAAGACGAGAAGGAGGAGAAGACTGTAGAACATCTTCTCTGCGGGTGTCCTGGTCTGGAGGAACGCCGCAAGATACACTTTGGAGAGCATGGTCTCACTGAGTTGTCGATTATCAAGGTCGACATGATATATGACTTCGATAGCAGAAGCAATTTTTTGAAGTGACGGACTCATCGTCTTCTTTACTTCCTTTCATTTTTCTATCTCTATTAGCAATCTTTCTTCACTTCTTCTTATACAGGTATCATAAAGGGACCACATTAAAGGATCCAAGTGAGCCCAGTTTCTAATCTAACCTAAGTCATCCTGTTATTAAGAAACAGTCAAATTTTTGACTTCCTTTTTTTTAAATAATTTCAAATCAGGAAAATGTTTTGATTTGATCGTGATCTTTTCTGTAACTTTATATAGTTAAAAGAAAAAATATTTGTAATTTTTTATACTCCTTACAGACATTCATTTCATTTAGTGACAGGCGGACATCTTTTCTGTGTCATATAGACAAGCATGACTGGACTTTTTAAGCATTTTGCTTTAAATTTGATAACAAAATGAGTTCGTTCAACTGTAGCGAGCACACGAATGAAATAGTGCTGATTAAAAAATTAGAAAATTAATTTTCTGTTTGTTTTTTTTTTTTTTTCGATATAAAAATGTTTGTTTTTCAGATGATTTTTCTGAAATTTTACACATATCTATAGTTTCTATACTCCAATTAAAGTTACCATATACTTTTGGACCTAACACGCCCATTTTTTCGCCATCTTTTCAATGATTTTTAGTCGGCACTGTAAAAGTACATGTGTGCCCATTTAAGCCTGAAAGTATGCTTTGAAATATTTTATTTACCACTTTGATTGGTGTGTCTGCTAATAATTGCAAAAAACATTAGTTACTACATTTATTTGGATGGGTATTTTAAGCTTAAAATTTTGTTTGTAAACGAATCTCTCTAAATTACCGGGCCAGCAAAACCTGCCAAAAATATCTAGTTTTTAATAATGCAGAATGGAAAAAAGAAAACTAACTGTCTTACTCTAACTTCATTGGTATTAATCCTTTTAAATAGTAACACAAGCATACAAATAAGTGAACAAACATTTTTTGGTCATTAAGCTGGCAAACTACGCATGAATTTATACTGCTTAAATTCATATGTATTAATGAACGAATGAACGAGTGTACTCGCATATGTGTAAGAATGCGCTATCCTATACAAAACACATAATAATAAAACTATGTTTGTTCACATATACTATAAAGGACGTTGGCATATAAACATGAATGCTTATAATCCGAGTTATAATATGCACTATAAATTCAAATATTTCAGGACAAGCACACACACACAAGCATATTTAGACCATATGAATAAAAATTATTTACTTGTATATTTGATTACATGAGTAGTCATGTTGGAATTGAATGTAAAATAATAATATTAAGTCTTAATGATGAGAATTTCAAAATTCTTATAAAGAGACTACATGCATGTAGTTGTAATACATTTTACAAAGTTTTCCTACTCTGGTATTAAATGCTAATGTTATTGAACTAAATTCTATTAAATATACTAAAATCAAATTCAATCAAAAATAGTTTAAAAAAACACATATTTGACTTCTGCACCAGTTCAATGTAACGATATATACAACCCATATCAACTTTATATACTCGACTATCATAAACACTGCAAAAAAAGTTATGAGCTCTTCATTCATTTGCTGTGACTTCAAACTATCACTTTATGCTAAAAACTGTTTGTCATAAATAACTGTTGTATTAAGCTACGGTCACATTACACAAATATGTTATTCGTCGAAATAAGCGTAGCCTCTACTGTTTTTCAAATATTTTTCTAGTCTAACAGAGCTTGTATTACATAAAATTAATTTAAAGAAATATAATAATGCAAGTATGTTGTATTTTATTAAAACATTAAGCTAATCTATTCGAATATTTGTTCAAAATATACGTAGATCACATAGTGGTTATGCTTATTTGGACAAATATTTGTTAAATGTGACTATAACTGTAATCTTTAAGTGTTAAGGCAGCTTAAGTAGCATTAGAAGCGATTTCTTTGAATTTTACCAAGTAAAGCTAAAAGAAGCAGATATCGGGACACATAAGGTTTCCATAACCTCAAATTGCCTTACTAAAACAATTCTAGACTTACTTTTCATATGACTTCTGGGACCATTCTTTCGCTACTTTGATACCAAAATTTTTACTTTTCCTTCCCTGGATAGACTCACAGAACAGATGTTTCCTGTTCTAAAGGGTGTTTTTTATAGACGTATAGAACTTTAAGTTGGCATTACCGTTCAAGATGGCAAACGATTTAACAGCTGTCAAGTGATTTATTCTCAGTTTGGCTTGGCAATTCATCATGAATAGACTCACGCCTGAACAACGCTTGCAAATAGTGCACGATTTTCATAAGTGAATTTTGTTTAGCGATGAAGCGCACTTCTGGTTGAATGGCTACGTCAACAAACAAAACTGCCGCATTTGGAGTGAAGCTAATCCTCAAGTGTATGTCGAAACTCCGTTACATCCAGAAAAACTGACTGCTTGGTGCGCTTTATGGGCTGGTGGAATCATTGGTCCGTACTTCTTCAAAAACGATGATGGCCAGAACGTTACAGTCAATGGTGATCAGTATAGAGCCATGATTACTAACTTTTCATTCCTGAATTGAACAACCATGATGTCCAGGAGCTGTGGTTCCAACAAGACGGCGCAACATGTCACGCAGCTCGTGCCGCAATCGATTTATTGAAAGACACGTTTGGTGACCGCCTAATTTCACGTTTTTGACCTGTGAATTAGCCTCCAAGATCTTGTGATTTAACACCGCTAGACTACTTTCTGTGGGGCTATGTAAAGTCATTGGTCTATGCGGATAAGCCACAAACGCTTGACCATTTGGAAGACAACATTGCCGATATACGGACACAAATGTTGGAAAAAGTCATCGAAAATTGGACGTCCAGATTGGACTACATCCGAGCCAGCCGTAGCGTGGCGGTCGTATGCCAGAAATCATATATAAAATGTAATGCCACAAGATTATCTTTCGGATAAATAAAATTCATGTCAATCGAATAATCCATCGTTGTTTTATTGCAATTTAAAGTTCTATACGTCTATAAAAAAACACCCTTTACTTAACAAAGTCAAAGTAATCATTCTGCACCACATCAGTTTACTTTTTTTTTTGGGGGGCTATTTATGTTTAAAGCCTTGTTCAGTTCATCAGCTTACTGCAGGAATAATATAAAAAAAAATTACGCTCTAAATGCATTCTGAGGGAAGGAGAAACGAAGCCTACAAGACTGTGGGAGGGCCGAAGTGGGTAGCGGCAGTCAATGAGACTTATCAACCCCGAGCACATTAGGGCAGATGCTGTTTTGAACCTCAACAGAAATGACATTAAACTCTACATTGAGCTATTTTCGGGCTATTGAGGACTTAACTATCCCATGAGTTTCTGTCAGGAAGGACAGGAAACGTCGGAATAAATTCTCTGCTAGTGTCCAGCGGTGGCAAAATGCAGAAGAAGCTGCTTAGTAGATTCCAGATGATCTAGGCAAGATTAGTTCTACAACAATTACGATATTTGTAAGGAGTCTCCGATTATAGCTAAGAACTGGGCTGCACAATAGATTTTATAGGTCGCGGTGCAACCAAAGCTCATAATGATAATATTTAATGCACACAAAAAAAACATTATATATATAAAATGCACTTCACTTGAAATGCCTTTTATTTGGCTAACTTGGCTAACCAAACAAAAATTTTCTTTTAAGAGAAAAACAAATAATTAAATTTTGAATCTTAAAATTTAACCTTTAAACCTCAAAACGAGCATCTACATCTGACAGTAAGACTTAATTTTCTTTCTACATCATATAACGTACAGCATTTGTTAATCAAGAATCCCATTCTTTCCACACAAAAAAGTCATAAGGATTTACAGTTTATTATGTTGACTTTATTAAACATTCACTTTTACTAATCAACAAGCAAACAACATGTGCTTGAAACAGTTTCATACAATATTTTTTAGGCAATATAACAATTGTATTTTTTTCTTGTACGACAGGGTTTCAATGACATTTTAAGTTCACAATAACAAATATCTAAGCGTTCGTCTACAGCATAAGGAAGTGAAACAGTTTTATTCATATAAAGTTAAACTTCAGTGGTTACAGCGACAGTGTTGGTGGTGGTGGCGGTATCGGTGGCGTTGGCGGTAACTTCAATTACTGTATGTGACAAGAATTTTAAATTTTCTTCATTTACTTCTTTCATGATGCCATAAAACAACTTTTATATGTACGAGTATGCACAACCGTAACGGAATAAATATTTTTGTCTGATTCAGTTTTGAAAAATTGTATTATTACCAGGACATGTTGTTATTTACAATAGTAAAAGTATGAATTCACTATTTGAACAATGATAATAGGAAAATTAAGAAGGACATATACAACAAGAAATAGAATAGTAAAAAAGAAGAAAAAAAAGCAGAACAAGTGTTGTTACTGCCTCATTTCCGTTTAATGAGATAATCTGCTCTTAAAGCAGCAACAACAACAACAACAACAGAAACGTCTAATGGCAACCACACAACAGCAACTTTGGCATGTTTGCTGTAATTTATCGTTTTAGTTGTTAAATTTTCACATTGAGAAAAATCCTGCCAGGAGTTTAAACTCAAACCCAAATAGGAGGGCATTTCAAATACAGTCTGTTTCTTGTTTTGTATTAAACAAGAAGGGATGTTGTTTTTCCTCTTCTTTTTTTTTTTTGGCTTGCCGTTGCTGTTGCTGTTGATTTGTAGGCCTCTAGTAATAACGCATCCATCGTTCTCCACTAAACTCACATCTAGTGGCATGGTAATGTGCATTAAATGAAGCATGTTTTAAGAAAGATTTATTTGATTGCTTTATTTGTTGCCATATTATGTACAGCTGTTCATTGCATAAATGGAAAAAAAGCAGCCTTAGCAAAGCACAATGATATATAGCAGATACCAAAAAAAAAATAAGGAATTTTGAAAGAAAAAAATTTTTTTTAAAAGAACGTAAAAAAGAAGAAATTTTAATATGAGTGAATTTAAAAATTATTTTGCAATAGTCCTATACGATGCAACCGTTGCCATAGAAAAAATTTTGATACGTTCGTTAACTTTGCTAATAAAAATTTTTTTAACACAAACTCTGTAATCTTGCTTACAGCCTATTAAAGAATTCAGGGTTCTTAGACTGCTTGAATACAGTCAAAGTCTGTTTATCTCCTTTTCGTTTTCTGTCTGTCTCTTTATCTCTCGCCTTAGCGTTTTAATTTTAAAAAGCACCAAAACATTAGTTTTAGATGTTTTAAAACAAATAAAATTTACTAAAATTTTAAAAAGCTTTAATCCAAAATGTTTTTATTTTAAGTTTTTTTAACTAGAATTAAAATATTGAGTTAAAAAATTTCTAACCCAACTTTTACCTTTCGTTTCAATTTTATTCCCAGCCTATCAATTCCACGAAAAATTATTTTAAAGGAACTTTTGTTTTGCTTATTAACATCTCCTCTTGTTTGGATAACTTTTACAAAAAAATTTTTACCACAGATGAAGAAAAAGAACAGCAAAAAAGGCTCTAAGCTCTCTCTTTTTCATTCTTCTTTATTTGTTTGTTATTGCTCAGTCCCAGCAGTCTGTTTTCTTTTTCTCTATTTCTATTAATTGGCTGTAGATTTTTTTTTAATGTTCAGGGTTATCACGTGGCATATTGAAGGATATTTTCTGTTTTAGAAAGTATTAAATTTTTAATCTGAATTAATTTTCAACTGACTTTTTCTTATATGGCTACCGAATAATGAGCACCACCTGGGGAGATCTTTTGGCGCTATCAACTCTTAAAGATGGCGGTTTACTTAGCTCTGCGAGAAACAATGATTTGTTTTTCGGCGGTGGTGAATTCTTCTTGTTCTTATCCTTCCTATACTATCTTCTATTTTTTTCATTTTCCTTTTTTACAGATATCAGAAGAGCTATATGAACTTCAACTATACAACCGATTAATACACAACTATAACTAAACCAAGTTGAACTAAACTAAGCTTAACTAAATGGAGCTGAACAGGACACTTTAAAAAACAAAATGAAAATGAGCTCATAGTTTAGGGCAATAAATCATAATAAAGCAAAAACCTCAAAGCCTACATAACTCAAGTCATCCCTCAAATTAATTAGATTTTATATAGAGCTATGTCATTGCAACATCTGCAGCTATAGCTTTGTTATAGTATGTCCCATGATTTTTCTCTTGGTTGGTTTGCGTGGCGGCCTAAACGGCCCTCAATTAGAGTTGCAAGACTCAGTTTTTAACAATTTTTCTCTTAGAAGAAGTAAAAATTTTTTACATTTTTACAATACTTTAGTTCTGAAATGTTACATTTTTGAATTTGCAAAAAAAATTAAAAACCCAGCAGAAAATTCTTCTCCATCAAAGCCTTAATAATCGAATGCTTTCATCTCAAACTACTATACATTTTACTTGATATCAAAATTAACAATTTCGATCAATTTTACTCGATAACAAATGCAGTGATTAAACCTCTACTCGTTTCGGAATAATTTTTTGTCCGCACAATATGGCTTTTATATCTGACGTGTTTTTCAAACTATTTATAAAAATATTTTTTTGGAAACAAGTGGGTGAATTCACTTTATTGTAATTTTCAACAATAAATTTAATTTCAAAATTCTTACTTTAATTAAAAATATTTTTAAGAAAATTATTATATTATATAATAAAAAAAAAAAGGAAAAAAACGTTGGAAAATATTTTCTAGGCAAAAGCGAGTTGTTTAACAAAACAAAATTACAGCACGATGCAAGAAATTATTTCTACTAAAATAAAAACCAAAAATTGTTTAAACATAATCAACAAATTCCATAAATTTTTATTAAAATATTAAAAAGGACACAAAGGAATAATAACAGCAACCACAAAAACTGACTGTACAAAAATTGCAATGCTAAACCAACACTCGCTTATAAATTTTAACCAAAAATAAAAGGATAAACATTAATGAATGAATACAATATTAAAAAAAAATATTATATATGTTTATTTATATGTATGTATTTGTAATATTGTTTCGAATAGATATTACTGGTAAATTCAGTTAAGAACCACCCAAATGTTTTCTGCATGTGAGAGCACAAATGCGAGTATAAAAGAAATGAAAGAACGCAATTGTTTTACGCACGAATAAATTTTAATGAAACGTTACAATAACTGAAATTTATTTAATAAGAAACAGACAGACAAGACAACGTTGTATATTTATTTAAAACAAAAAAAAAAAAAAAAAAAAAAAAAAAAAAAAAAAAAAAAACCAACAAAATGAATAAAATCAAAATTAAAGCGATCCTTTTTACAAAGCGTCTTGTATAAAATTGCATTTATGGGGTGAAATCAAAGCAGTTGGTTGGCAAAAAATACAAAGAGGACAGCTTTCAAGTCATTCGATTTTTTTTATTTGAGCAAATAATTTGAAACAACAAATTACGTTTTTAATAAAAAAAATAGTTTTACACTTACTTGAACATTTTTTTAAGAGCTTAATGAAAAGCATAAAACAAAAAAAAATGTATTTATAAGTTAAGATAAACCAAAAAAGCTTTTCTTACAGCAATGCAGTAGAATTTAAAATTTTATTCAATTTTGAATGGGTAAAGAGTGATAGACACTCATTAAATTACTCCAGAATTTTACAGAAATAAAATTACAAATAATTATCCAGCGCCATAAAAACATCAAGAATAGTTGTCCTAAAGTCATGTAGTTATTTCAAAAAATAAAGTTTTAGGGCAACCCATTACCTAAAGGACTTTATCTAAGCTACCTAAACAGTGGGACATGGGTGTACGAATCCCGAGATTCGTAAGAAATCTCCAATTTATATATTTATTTATTCATTTAATCTACAGAATTAAATTTTTACAGACTTAATAAAAGTAACTTAAACAAGCTATAGCTTAAATTAAAATTTAAAATAGACTTAAAGCTGTTACATAGATGCAAACACCGTACAATAGGCTCATCATTCCTCAAACATGCGATTAAGCCGCCAGTCAGGACTAAAAAAAATTTTTTTTAATTTTTTTATTAGTTTTTATAATTTATATAAATTTTTTATATAAATTTTTTTTTTTATTAATTTTTTATATAAATTTTTTGTATAACTAAAATTTTTTTATTCTATGAACTTTTTCGTTTCTCTATTAATATCGATTTATTTACTATATTACACAGCGGGTGTGAATTTTTTTTTATTTTATTTGACTCTATCAGGATTCGCACTTTGGAATATTTAGTTAAGAAGCATTAATTCGTCACTCAACCACTTCAGCCACAAAACTTAGTTGAGTTTGAATGATTAAGTTTTTGTTTTATTTATATGGTTGTGGAAGAGACAAAATAGAAAACATTTACATTCAACCATATTTTTATCATTATTATTATTAATAGAATCTTAACATGTTAACTATAAACATATTTCTGGTTTCAGTTAAAATTTTATCATAAATAATATGACGGTGAACATAGTGTGGCTAAAAATAACTAGAAACATGTTTATCGTGATCATGATAATGCTCAGATGTTTCAAATTGACAATAATATTTTTGTGGAAAGCAAACTGTGTTAGCAGTGACCATATTCAACCATTTTTTGGTTTGTGTGTAGCTATATTTTCTTAAATGGAAACAACTTTATTTTTATTTCAAGAACCAGTTTTTTTATTATAAAATTTTATTTATATCATTTTTATTTTATATAAAAATTATTTTAATATATTCATGCCAATTATGAATATTCCCAAGGATTTTTCCCTCATAGAATTTTAGTTTTTGGGAGAAAATTCCAGATAACTTGCCATGTTAAAAAAGGGTGAAATTTTGTTTATAAGAAGAGGAAAGGGAAAAGTGAAAAAACTCAGGGGGAATTTTTATTCATAATTGGGCTGATTTTTTTGGTTTTTTTTTAATATTTCGACTTTTTTTGTGTGTCTTGTTTAGAAAAAAAGAATTTTATAAAACTAAAGAATAATGCTCTTATCTAAAAAAAATTAACGTAGACTTTAAAGTAAATTTTTTTTAAAAATTATATGAAAAATTTCATTAACGTTGACATTAAAGTCTACGTTAATTTTTTAGGATAAGGGAGTTACAATTTTATTTGTAATTAATTATAAAGCAAACAAATTAACAACAGAATATGCTGCCTAGTTAGTCACCTATAAACCTTGAGTGCTTTGTCGGTCCTTTGTCCTTTATATAAATAACACCATTTTCATATTCATAACGTTTTAATAAAAATTTATAAAATTACCCACAATGTTCCTGTTCAAATCTCCTTTGCTTATTCCCTTTTCTATGAAAGCATTAGTAAATTTTCAGTTGCTAAGATGCCTCATCAGTCTCATACCGAATGAAGTAAGCAAAACGAGAAATCAAAATAATCTGCTTAAAGAAGCTTCTTAAGGCTTAATGATACACGTACAAGTGCACACAGCTTGTGCTTAATCAATAAAACCGCAGGAGGTATACGTTTTAGTCCTTGTTTCAATTATATATTTGTTTTCTGCTTCTTAATACTCATAGTTGAAAGTTGAAAATGTTGTTGTATTTGTATTTTATTTCATTGCTTCCTCTGCTCTATATTTTGTGGTTCTAGATGTCATGTTGTTACGCGGTAATATTGGTTACTCTACAACAGTTTTAAAAATAGAAGCTCAAAAAAACACTTAACCGCATGAATTTGAATTTCTTTATGTAACTGTTTCTTCTATGAATTATTGTTAATTTTCATTTTTTCTTCTCTCTCTCTCTCTCCCTTTGTTATCAAAAGTTTTATATTCATTTTGCTATATGTGTGTGTTAGGTTTTGTTTAGACTTCAATATCCCACAGAGCAAATAATTGTATAATTCTTTTTTGCAATTTAATTGTTGAGTTGCTAAATAAAAATAAATAAAAATAAATTTTTTGGTCACACACACATGCAACAATGTGTTAATAGTTAATTTTTAACAGTTTGACAAAATATTTTTAAGGTAGAAATTTTAAAAGGCAACTGTGGTTTAAATATGATTTAAAATGTGTGTTGTTAGAAAAAGAAAAGCAAGATTCAGTAGGGTTTCATATGAGGGCTTAAATGCATGTGCGTTTTTTAAAAAAAAACCTTTAATTGTTGAAAGAAATTTAATCATCATACCATGTGAAACCTAGGAAAAATTTTTAGTAAAAGACATACCTACACTAAGACAAAAATTGCTTTTGCAATATTAACAACTTATGTGGTCATTTTTACACCATCCCGTTGTCTAAGTTATTGACAACAAGTGTTCTAAATTTTTTTAAAAAGCGTTTACAAATGGACAAGGGAAAAAGCAATGATTTTACTTTTTGGACAACTTGTTAACGAACGTTGTAGAATTGGCAACAATAATTTATCAAATTTCCCACTTATTAACTAACATTATCAACTTGACAACTTATGTTGTCATATCGACAAGCGTATGATATCATTTCGATACCAAATGGTGTCATTTTGACTGCAGATGGTGTAGATTTATCACACGTATTGTGTTATTTCGACACCAGTACGGTGTCATGTTGACACCAATATGGTGTCTTTTCGACACCATTCGTTATCAATTCTCCAACGCTATGTTGTCAATAATGCATTGTTAAAATGATACCATGCGTTTTCAAAGTGAGCACAAACGTAGTTGATACACTATTGACATCATTTGTGATCAACGAATGGTATCATTCTCTTCCCTCGGTATATAAATCATGAAGTATTACTATTATTATGATTGAAAATTGGGGGCTATGAATCTCCATCTATAGCATCTTTTGTAGATTCTCTAGTCAACAAAAAGTCTATCAGAAAACTAGCACCACGACACTCTTAGGTCAGGCAATCATAAGATATATGTTTTGAAGTGTTCATAGAAACTGCCTTGGCTGATTGCAATATTTCCTACCTTGCGTTTTTCCAGTCTGAGTTCAGTCAGCAATTCCCAATGTTTTGTACATTATAACTTGACTCAGGATTTATTTAACTTCCTCTCTAATAAATCATGAAGTGAGCTCCGTATTAATAAAAAATTAATTAAAATGGCTATTTTGTTAAGCTTGAGGTCTTATTTTTCAAAAATTTATTTTTATATCGATATTTCGCTCCAATTTTTGTAGCTTCTTCAGTATATATTTATAAATTATAAAACTAACTAATAAAAAATTAATTATAAAAATTATCAATTTATTAAAAAATTTTTATTTTTTTAGCTGAAAATTATTCATAAAGCTAAAAGCCGTATGTAGTTTTTTTATATAAATGCCAGCAGATTTGTTTAATTGAAAAATTTAAGCAATCATGAGGGCCTTACTTAACAAAGAGATAATATTTCAGCTTTTTATCTTGCTTTGAATTAAAACTTAAATATTTTTCTTAAAAAAAAACACTTAAGTTATAGTGGTTTTCCGGTTTCCGCTACAAACTTCCATTTATTTAAACCAAACTGCATCCTTTTATTCTATAACAATTTACTTAAAGTAGTAGTTGATAAATGTGTGTAACCATGTACTGAACTACTATAACAAATAAGCTTTCTTTACTCTACAGTGCATATCTTGCCACAGAGTTTATTCAGTAAAATTTAAAAAAAAAAATACAATCTTTGTAAAGTACAAGGCAATAAGTCATATAGTCAGTTAGTCAGTCACTGATTGGTCAGTAGAATCTATTCTTGTAGAAAAATATTTTCTAGAGTTTCTTGTTATTTAAAACTGTTTAAGCTTATATGCTTTGAGTATGAGTAGTCAATTTCCTTCTGTCATCGAAACTTTCATGTAAAGAGAATCTTTGCTTTTATTTATTTGCCAAAATAAAGCAATAAGAAGTTTTATCAAGAAAATTTGTTTTTTGGGGAGTTTTCTTAACAAAACAATGACCATCAAAAGTCTAATTGCTGTGCAAACTTTTCTTTACAATAAAATGAATTTGTTTGTTCAGAAACCGTTTGTATATTTGAAGTATGTAAAAGAGTCACCTTTTAGATAAATACCATCTTACATACCTACACACCATATTTTATAATATGAAACGCATGCATATTAAAAGGAAAACTTTATTTAAACTTTCCTAACATAAAAACAAAATGTTTAAAAGAAAAATCTTAAGATTGTCCTTTCATTAGGAAATTTAGCATTGCAAACTGCTAAAAAAAAAGGAAATAAGGAAAAGAAAACTTCACTTTTTTTGCAAACACTAAAGTTTAAAATTTTGTTTTCCTTTTTATTAAAATAAGAAAATAAATTTGAAAGTTTTATGCTTGAAGTCGAACAACAAGTTGTAAAGACAGCTGGTTTGGAAAAACTATCATTTTTTTAGTTTCGAATACATTTTAATTTCGGTAAATTTTGTAAAACTTCAACAGCATAAAAAAAACAAAAAAAAAAGAATTAAAAATTTAATTTAGTTTTTAGTAAATAAATTTTGTTCTTTATGAAATTTTCTCAAGAACTAAACGCAGTTTGGAAGTAAAAATTTATATCTTTTTTACATTTGATTTGAGCCAATTATAAAAAAGCTAATTGAAAAAAAAAGTATAACAAAAAAGTATAACAAGTTCTTCAAAGTTGTGGCGAAATAAATAAAAAAAATTCTCTGCTAATATGGAAAAACCGCTAAAGTCGTTTCTAGTAAAAATTTGCTTGTTATGGCAATTAATTTATGGTAAAGCGCTATATTCCACACTTACAAACATCCCAAAGAAAGCAATGCTTTTTTCTAGAATACAATAGAATTTTATAAGAAAAACTTTTATTATTAAATTGTAGTCGTCTTTGATGACATAATAAGTCATAAACAATTTTTCTATTATATTTATATCGCCACACAATTATAATCCGCTCTTAAGCTTGAAAGAACTAACAGCTTTAAAGAAAAAACACAATTCCTCAAAAGCTGCTTGAGTGGCTTGCGGAAAAACAAAAGTAAAACTTACGGCCTTCAGATTGATAGTTGACTACTTACTAGTCCGGGTTAATTTCTTTAAATTAGTGAAACTTAATGTGCAAACTAATTACATGAAAATTATATCACTTATAAAAAGTGGGTCAGTTTGACTAACTGATGGTCATACTTTAGACGTTTTTGAAGCAATTGAATTTTATATATAAAAATCTTCCCCCAGCCAACTTTTAGCAGGGGCCTTGCAGTAAAGTTAGCGTGTAAACACCTTCTCTTACACCATCCACAAGCTGATTCAGTGTGAATAGACTAAGCAAGAGTAGAGTATTCAAATCTTAAAAACTTAAAAATTTATTATAACTCAGTCTAGCTTGTACTGCACAAAATGTTTTATTTTTGAAAGATATTGGTCTTCAAAACTAACACGTTCTAATAAGGGAAACGATATCGCTTCCTCTAATTCTTGCTTGCTTAGAATCTAAGTAAAAAATCTAACTTAAACATTAGTATATTAGAAGGCTTTTTCTTAGTTTATAATACTTATTTCCACTTTTAGTCAATGCCATCGCATGCAAGAAGAAGAAATAATATTTCATTTTGTAATTCTTTCGTTTAAAGTAGCTTCTTAGATGACCTGGCAACCACCAAGTAGAATCCAAAAATTTGGTTTTTAACCACCTGCTTACCAAAACAACTGAATAACAAAGTAATCTACATCCACCCTGTTGCATTAAGATATTTAAGAAGATGACTTTTTATAGCCTATAACCGATATCTCAAGTAGGCCGTCTATTAAATGTATACCGAGAAATTTCTGTCTCAAACCCAAAAAGAAGGACTGTCTCTTTACTCTCAAGTGGCCAGCAGTTGCGACACTGTACATTAAAATATAGAAACAGTCTGTCCGCGTGAAGGCCAATCGCCTATTGACGAGCTTAAAAATATCCTTCTTATTTCTACTCAACAACTAAAGGAAGATATATCTAATGCACAACCTTGAACTTCTCTCCTACTAACAAAGAAGCCGCTATATTAAAGCCGGTCTTGGCTAATTCGTCTGTCTGCTCATTGCCACTAAAGCCACTTTGTGCAGGAAGACATACCTAACATTACGTCAGCCTGACATATCAGGTTGAATAACATATTCCTGCCAACTAGAGCACAGGATGTAACCTTCGATTGAAAAGCCAGGAGAGCTGCTTGACTAGCTATGAAGATGCCTATTATTTACCAGTACGATTTATTAACTTTTATTACGAATATTTTTATCGAAAAAACAATCATAACGATATTTTATCGAATTCGGTATTCAGTAACTTTACGACAAAAATATTCGAAATTTTCGATGAACTTAACCGCTCATAAATAATCATCGCAAATAACCATTTCTATCGTAACGAATATTGTTTTTTCAATATGATTAACTGAATAGTACTACTGATCTGTCTTTCATACAGGGACCAGTATCTCCTATCTGAGCTTCTAGCTAACCTTTATCTAAAAGAATTAATATTTATTATTTTCAATTTAAACTTCACTGTAAATTCTTTAAAATTGATTAAAAAAATGTGTGCAAAAAATTAAATACGAGTAATTTTTTTTTTTATTTATTTTAATTTTATTTCATGGAATTTAATTCCAAGGAAAATATGCATATTTTAGTTTCTTTTATTGTTGTTGTTGTTGCTGCTTTTGTTGTCATTTGTATATAAATTTTAATTGTGTTGTTAATTTTCCAAACAGTAGCAAGGATAAAACGAAGTAAAATAGTTTCGTAAAGTTTTTTTATAATTCTTTTGCTTTTCATTTAGTTGTTTGCTTCTTATGTCCAATTTTCTACTTTATTTCTTGCCGCTCCAGCATAACTTTGTCCTTATCCCTTAAGGAACCAAAGAATTTAGTTTAAGATTATCATGGCATCAGAGTCTCTTAAGCAATGGTATGTAAAGTTTTTGTTTGTTCATTCAACGTAGTTTATGTAGTGCAACAGCACGGCACTTTGCTGGGTTCAGTTTATCCTTATTGTTATAAATACTTACATTGTAGTTGAATATTTAGAAAAATTTAATTTCCAACTAAAATGCAACTAAACAATGTTGAATGGCAAAAAAAAAATATTTTTAACGTGTAAAGGAATGCGGTTTGTTTTGTAATTAGTTTGTATTTTATGCATTTCACCATGGGAAGTTTTCAGAAGTTTTTATTTGAAAAACAAGAAATTATTAAAAAAAATTTTTGTTGTGGCCATTATTACTATTCTAAAATAAAAACAAACTTAGAAATCAAGTATCCAATAAATAAGACCATTTTTATTGTTTAAAAAAAAAATTGTGTTTATATTGTTTTCAATAACAAAAGTTGAAAAAACAAATTATACAAGGGTTCTCATGTACCAATTCTGTTTGGTTGTAGTTCAAAGCGAATGAAATTAGTTACTGCAAGCGGTGACTAAGGAACAATTAAAGCGCAAAATTAAATTTAATTGCGGTAGATAGTCAAATTATTGTTGTAAAATGCATAATGAAAACAAAATATGTGGCAACTTTTTCATTGTGGTTTAAGTCTAATGTCGACTGCCATTCCATTCACATTATGCTATACCAAAATTATGCAGGAGCTCTCATATAAAAATTCTGTTTTGTTGGAGTCCATAGAGAACGGAATACCTTTACTTTTCTTAGGTCACTTCGTAAAGTGATTTTTTTAACGGTAAATGTAGTGAAAAACGAATTTGTTAGAGACTCAAATTATAACTTCTTTTTTTCTATCAGTTTTTCTTTGTTTTCACTACACTGGCATACCATGAAACCGGTCTCGAAGTCACCTAAAAAACTAAAGATTATTTCATTATCTACGGACTCTTATAAAACAGAAGTGGTATATGAAAACCCTGCATAATTATTTATGTAGCACAGTGTAATTTTAATATTTTGCCAATTCTTGAACCACTTTTTAAATGATTTTAAATACAGTCTCCAACATATCCAGTATCTCTGCTTTAATTTGCTTGATGGCTATAAACATATGACGCTTTTCAAATTACCAGTCAGGTCATTCAATATCAAATACCGTAATTTGGCCCCAGCTATTAAAGAAAAACTTAAGCACGAGCTAGTAAATTAATTGGGATAACCTTAAGCTTCGTTACAAATCTCAGTAAGTAATGCACTAGCTTACTAATCTGGGGTTCTCAGGTTCGATTCCTGTCTAGATACTGGGTGTTTTCTGAAGTCAAGCTAGGAAACTTCCCGGATTTATGTTGTTAAAAAAATTAAGTTTTTTTTCTGAAGATATCTTATAGTCAAACCTTAAAAAATTTTTAAAATTGACAAAAGAGTAAGCTTCATTTCATGCTGCAATAAATCGATTGTTTTAGATGCTGTGTAGCAGGGGTCAACATTTTGCTGAAACAATATATCGTTCAGATTCGTGCCATCCAATTGAAATCGTCATCATGTTCCTGTAATAAATGCCAGTCTCATCTTTAAAATGTAAGACTGACCAAAATCCATATCAGATAATTCTCTTTGGGGATGTATTTGTTTTTCATGGATTGTATGAAAATTTTCTGACCCCCAAATTTTCGTTGTCTTCACTTTTAATGAATTGTTGGTGCATGTACTTTATTTCATACTTAATGGGAACATATGCAGACTTATTACGAGTGTCGTTGTCGTAGTCGAATTCGCGACAAGCCCATATAAAATATATTGCCGGCGTTACCACATATAACTGTTTTCGCCCCGACAACGACACTCATAATCAGGCCAATTTTCTTTACAATCCAATAAAAAATTACAGCTTTTTCAAAAAATACGTGCTTTTATTTTAAAATGAAAAAGTGCTCTGTTACTGAGACATTAGTTATTAGCTTCTTCAGAAAGGTCTTCAATATAAGGTGTTTTTTAAGCTCAATAGAAGTTTAAATTGCAAAAAAATAACACAAAAATTTAACTTTTAGTAACAAAAAAAGAAATGTTATATTTGAAAGGTCTGGCCTCCAAAACACCAATAGAGATATTCTTCCACAGTTTTTTTTTTTTTAATGGCAATATTACCTTCGGTATGCACCTTCCTTCAACGTTTATCGTGTTATATAATCCATCCATAGTTTGATGAAAAGTTTGGTCAGTTGAAATCAAAAATTGATTTTTTTTTTCGCTGAAAATTAAATTTATTTAAATTAAGTGTTAATTTAAAATTTTTCGTTTTGTTTTTATTTTTATTTGTAGTATTTTATTGTTTGCCATTTCAACTTAACAATTATAAATTATCAAGCATTTGTCTTCTATTTAAAAGCTATAATTTTGAAGAAACACTTTTTAAGCTGGATTAATGTTGTTACTGAAACTTTTGTCCCTCTGATTTTCTAACAGAGAGAAACAAAATAGAAAAACTCTTGTAAATTTTTATTTGCTTTAAATTCTTGTCACATTTTGCCCATACAAATACAAAACAATACAAATAATAAAATCATAATCACCTGGATCAACACAATCATTTAACACTGTCGTCATCGCTATGACACGATAAAAGGTAAAGAAAATCACCTTCAAATCCGCATATAAATGCCATGACAAAGATTGTTGAAAGTGCAAAAGAGACCATCTTTGTATTATAATATTGCTGTAAATTATAAAACTTTATTATTAAATGCATACATACATACACATCCACAAACAAATGAATACAAAACATAAACCGAAATTTATAAAAGAGAAATGTTTTAAAAACTTCAGACTTCAAGAGATAATTGCAGCAATAACTCAAATGAGATTTAAACGCAATGACAACGGCAAAAACAACAAAAGCAACAATGACAAAAAGACAATGACACTAGAAACAAGTGAAATGTAGCAAAAGCTACAGCAGCAACAGTAAAAATCTAAAAGCGGCAAGAGCAAAAGGAGAACAAATTACAAACACACCTGCTCATTCTGTATGCTTGCAGGCAAAACAGCATTTCACTAAGTTTATCTAGAAACATATCTATGCATGTATGTCTGTCTACATGTAGGTATGTGTGCGTATAACATGTTGTGAAACATTTAACAGTTACAAACTTTCCATAGGAGGTGTATAACTCATCAACTGACTAGCTTAGATGTAGAGTCTGATGCCGAAGATTATACAGATGATGAAGGTGATTACATCGCTGCTGTCTGCTCACCAGACTATGAAGCTGTGTTAAAAAATACATAAAAACAAAAATTAAGAAAATAGCGTTTGTGGAAAACAATACTTTTAAAAAGTCTTTACGAAAGGTAAATGTTAAACCAGCTTTCCAAAGTATTATAATTCAGCAATTTTAGGTTTGTTTTCTTGTTGCTGATTGTCTAATATTATAATGCAGCTTTTAAAACATTGCAGAAGATCAGGTGCAAATATCTTAAGGAAATCCATAAAAATTTCTTAATAGAGAAAGATAAATGCTGTGAAGAAAGCAAGTGCAAACATTAAAAAAAATTTATTTAAAACAAGTTAAATTCGGCAGTGCCAAGTCTTATATACCCTTCACTGTGTTAGCGAAATATTAATATTTTTCACTTTCCACACTCTTCTATAATATAAAAACCATAGAAAAAATTAAATGAGTGAAGATAAATATGTCGCGTTAAATATGCTTTAACGTACGCCATTATGTTTTTTAGTATTTGTAAATATATTTTCAGTATTAATGACATATTTATCAAATACGTCTTACGTCATTAAATATTATTATCTATATTTATAACCTAAAAACCAAATATTCAGATATTACTTTGGATATTTAAAATTTGTTTGAAATTTTCATATATTCCAGTAGTGTTGTTCTCAAGGATTTTGGCAGTTTCCGTTTTGCATCATAAAATAAAAACTAAGGATTTTTCAGAAAATTTTAAAACATTTCCAGAAAGCTTAGAGCCCATAGATTAATACCATTTTGTTTTTGACAATTTTACTGGCCAAAATCGGGAATGGTACGTCAGCAAAGTGGGTAATGGTAAAAATCCCTCAAAAGAAGAGTACTGGGGAATGAGGGAGTTTAAAATTTTTTTAAAAATAATGCAAAGGATTTCTGAGTACTTGGGCAATAGATTACAAGTCTAGACGACCTCTTGTTTAAAATGATATGTGTACCAACCCGTAATATTCTATGGTTCGTTTGCAATTTCTTAGAGAAATGAACGTACTTATGAACATTTTTGTCTATGTATGTACTTATATGTCTCCTAAATATATTTATAAGTACGTATGTGATAAATACTGAAAAGATATTTAAAAATACTGAAAAACATAAGGAATTAGGTGAAAACAAATTTAACTAACCATATTTATCTTCACTCACTTCAAAAAAAGTATGTAATTGAAATGCATACTTTGTTCAGCTTGAGGTCGTATTAAATATACAAATTTATTTATTTATTATTGGAGTGAAATATCAATAAAAAAATAAATTTTTATAATACGACTAAAATTAACGAGTTCCAAGAAACAATCTTTTCTGAGAGCGTCATTTTTAAAAGCAATACAATGTCTACAGGCACTAAGTTTTTAAATTAATAAAAAAAGAAATTCTAAGAAAGATAAATATTAAATAGAAAAACAAAAAAAAATTTATTTTCATTTAATTTTGGAAATTTTTGTAAAAATTTGTAAGCCAAACATATTTAATTAAATATTTAATTATCGAGAAAGATCTAATGCACTCTCTTTCATGGAGATGTCTGTACTCGTACTATTATACATTCTTTTATTTTTCGTGACAGCTAAAAAATTTGAACAAAAAAAAAAAAACAAAGCAAAAACAAAAAACAAAACAAAAATTAATGAAAATGTGAAATGCTCTTTGTGTTTTTGATTTTTTTGGTCCATTTGTATACCGATCTCTCTGATTTTTTGCACAGACATTACGGCAGTTATTTTTAATAAAACTGCGTACCACGTTTGTAGTTTAGACAAATTACGCAAAAAACTCAACAAAAATGGTAAAAAAAATAGAGGTAGTGGCGATTTTGGACTCATAGCTCAGCCATTTATGGATTGATTTAGCTGAATTTCGGTCCATATGCTATGAATATGATATCTGAAAAAACTGCTTAATAATTTTTTTATAATTTAGATAAAAAACGCAAAAAACAAAGCAAAACTTAATGCAAATCTAAAATTTCGGCTGTATTTTTTGATTTTTCTAGTCCGTTTGTAGACCGATTTTTCTGGTTTTATTTGCAATAAAACTTTGTACCAAGTTTGTTTGTCCGTCTTGTAGTTCAGACAAATTAAGCAAAAAACGCACCAAAAATATTCAAAAATAGAGGTAATCGCAATTTTTAACTCAAAGGTTAGGATACTATGAATGTGATGTTTAAAAAAACTGCGTACTACTTTTTTTCAGCTTAGATAAAAATCGCATAAAAACAAAGCCATAATTTATGAAAATCTAAAATTTCGGTTGTATTTTTGATATACCTCGGCCATATGTGGACCGATTGCTTTAATTTTTACCACAGGTATTATGACTTATACTTCAAACAAAACTGCATACCACGTTTTTTTGTCCGTGTCTTCGTTTAGACAAAATAGACAAAAAACCCACTCAAAAAATGGTCAACAATTGAGGTAGTTTCGGTTTTTGACTCATAGCTCTGTCATTTATAGACCGCTCTGGCTGAATTTTTATAGGAATAGTCTTCCAGCAACAACTGACCGTTTGGTATGCTGTACTTTTCTGTATGTGGTCTAGATTCTTCTGAAAGTTGATTTCAACGACTACACGGACAGACAGACGGACATCGCTAAGTTGACTCCGCTACTTATAAAGATCCAGAATATATATACTTTATAGGGTGTCTCATGTAAGGTGTAGAAATTACAAACGGAATCACAAAGTTATATATACCCCTTCTTACTTACAGTGAAGGGTATAAGAAGTTTTTCATTTTAAGATTTTAATTGTTGGTCTTCACTTCAAAATGTAAAAAACTGACTACCGAAGCAACTAAATTGAACGCACTCATTATATTTAGACGTGCTTGGGTTATAAAAATCAGAAAATGATAAGATATGAAACTATCTGGGCAATAAAATAGTTTAAAAACAAAACAATAAAAAGACGAAAATGATAAGATTATCAAAATTAAAAAATTTTTTATTTGAAAACAAGTTAAATTCGGCAGTGCCAAGTCTTATATACCCTTCACTGTGTTAGCGAAATATTAATATTTTTCACTTTCCACATTCTTTATTAATAGCCAAACCAGAGAAAAAATTAAATGAGTGAAGATAAATATGTCGCGTTAAATATGTTTTAACGTAAAACCCGAAGTTTTTTAGTATTTGTAAATATTTTCAGTATTAATGGCTTATTTATCAAATACGTCTTAAGTCATTAAATATTAAATGTTTTAAGCAATAGTTTAGCGGAGATCATCTATATTTGTAACTAAGCAATTGTAGGAAGGGAGATCGAATCCGCCTTTCTAGTATTATTATTTTCAAATAGATTATTTAGTAAGCCCAAACCAGACGATGTACGTCCAAGTTGGATTATACTTTTTATTTTTTTATAACAAAGGGACTAACCGAACTATAGAGTTTTAGTCTGTCCTCTTTGTATGTTTTTATTATTTGAAAATCAGAACTCCTCTGTTTGTTTGGTTTCTTGATTATTCAAGAGTTCATAAGCGAATGAATCTTTTATTGTCATGATTTTGTTAATATAACTTAATTTTAGAGATCAATAAGGTAAATGTTTCTCATCACTCAAAACAATTTTACATATATAAGAGCAATTAACATTACATTAAAATAAAAAGAAAAGAAATAACACGATAGCAAAGTATAGGTAAAAGTAAGACAATTATAAATAATGAGTTTTATGAGAAATTAGTATCTAAGTAATATTAGTAACAGTATTTAATTGAGTGACACTTAATATCAACGTACAGTAAATGAAATTCAAATAAGTGCACTCTTGCAAAAGAAAATATTGCATAAAATACATTAAGGTCAAGGAAATTATAAAATAGTAATACAATAAAAATAATATTTAATAATAAAATATTCTCCCGCTACACAATCATATATTACTTTGGATATTTTAAAATTTTTTTTAAATTGTCTTTTGATTTTGGTAATTTTCCTGGCCAAAATCGGGAATGGTGCAGCAAAGTGGGGAATGGTAAAAATCCTTCAAGGGAATGAGGGAATTCCAAAAAAACATTTTTAATAATCCAAAGATTTTTGTGAGTACTTGCGCGACAGATTACAAATCTAGACGACCTCTTGTTTAAAATGATATGTGTACCAACCCGTAATATTCTATGGTTCGTTTGCAATTTCTTAGAGAAATGAACGTACTTATGAACATTTGTGTCTATGTATGTACTTATATGTCTCCTAAACATATTTATAAGTACGTATGTGATAAATACTGAAAAGATATTTAAAAATACTGAAAAACATAAGGAATTAGGTGAAAACAAATTTAACTAACCATATTTATCTTCACTCACTTCAAAAAAAGTATGTAATTGAAATGCATACTTTGTTCAGCTTGAGGTCGTATTAAATATACAAATTTATTTATTTATTATTGGAGTGAAATATCTATAAAAAAATAAATTTTTATAATACGACTAAAATTAACGAGTTCCAAGAAACAATCTTTTCTGAGAGCCTCATTTTTAAAAGCAATACAATGTCTACAGGCACTAAGTTTTTAAATTAATAAAAAAAGAAATTCTAAGAAAGATAAATATTAAATAGAAAAACAAAAAAAAATTTATTTTCATTTAATTTTGGAAATTTTTGTAAAAATTTGTAAGCCAAACATATTTAATTAAATATTTAATTATCGAGAAAGATCTAATGCACTCTCTTTCATGGAGATGTCTGTACTCGTACTATTATACACTCTTTTATTTTTCGTGACAGCTAAAAAATTTGAACAAAAAAAAAAAAAACAAAGCAAAAGCAAAAAACAAAACAAAAATTAATGAAAATGTGAAATGCTCGTTGTGTTTTTGATTTTTTTGGTCCATTTGTATACCGATCTCTCTGATTTTTTGCACAGACATTACGGCAGTTATTTTTAATAAAACTGCGTACCACGTTTGTAGTTTAGACAAATTACGCAAAAAACTCAACAAAAATGGTAAAAAAAATAGAGGTAGTGGCGATTTTGGACTCATAGCTCAGCCATTTATGGATTGATTTAGCTGAATTTCGGTCCATATGCTATGAATATGATATCTGAAAAAACTGTTTACTAATTTTTTTATACTTTAGATAAAAAACGCAAAAAACAAAGTAAAACTTAATGAAAATCTAAAATTTCGGTTGTATTTTTGATATACCTCGGCCATATGTGGATCGATTGCTTTAATTCTTAGCGCAGGTATTATGACTTATACTTCAAACAAAACTGCATACCACGGTTTTTTGTCCGTTTTTTCGTTTAGACAAAATAGTCAAAAAACCCACTCAAAATATGGTTAAAAATAGAGGTAGTTTCGGTTTTTGACTCATAGCTCCGCCATTTATGGACTGATCTGGCTGAGTTTCAATAGCAATAGTTTTACAGCAACAACTAACCGTTTGGTATGCTATAATTTTCTGTATGTGGTCTAGATTCTTCTGAAAGTTGATTTCAACGACTACACGGACAGACAGACAGACAGACGGACAACCGGACATAGCTAAATCGACTCCGCTACTTATAAGGATCCAGAATATATATATACTTTATAGGGTATCCCATGTAGGGTGTAGAAATTACAAACGGAATCACAAAGTTATATATACCCTTCTTACTTACAGTGAAGGGTATAAAAATAAATATAAGGGTTACAATTTCTTATTTACCATTTGCAATGCACAGTGGGTATAAAAATAATAGCACAATTGTTAGCTTTCTAACTAGTCTCTGCAAGTATGTCATATATTTACACCCAGTTTAGGTATACGAATTCAGACACTTTATCCTACCAATCGATGATCTTGTATCTGGTTTATGCTTCGATCTTGGGTATCCTATGCAGATGAGTTGTTTTCTCTTTTTTGACACATACCTCCCGCTTTGTAAATTTTTTTCATACGACTTTCAGTTCATTATAAGAACGAAACAGAATGAGTTTTTACTATTGGCAAACTATATCACAACCAAGATCAGGCCTTAGTTTAAGCTCAAGCTTTCAGTTTCAACAATTGCTCATAGATATTTATTTTTTCAAATTTTACTCATTGTGTGTTAACTTTTATAATCAGACTTCTGGATCGAACCTTGTAAGAACTGTGAAAGGTAGGCGGAGTACATGGATATAACAATTGGTTGAAATCGCGTCGGGCTCTTTCTCTTATTTCTCTTTTGCTTTTTTCTAAATCTATTCATATCTTTTTCATTTTTCTTGCTTGATGGAGCTTGCGTGGTCTCTCTTTATTCTTCTTTTTTTGGACTTATTTCAATCTGTAACAATTTGTTGTCTTGTAATTCATTTTGGCTGCAAAGTTTTTAAAATGCTGATGCAGCCTTTAACACTGAATGATCAAAAAAAAAATTTATTTTTGCCCCTCTATGGCTTAAGTTTTGCAAACAACAGAGGTCGTTTTTTGACAATACTCGTTCAGGTAGCATTTTTACTTACCATTTTTAGTACAAAAGAAAAAAAACTTCAGCAATTTTAAACTTATTGTTTTTTTAGTTTTTAACTCTAGCCAACAGACACCGCTATTTAAGCATTATTGTATGAAACCTCCAGCCAATGTCAAGTTCTAAAGAGGTTTTTATTTTACAAAAAGGGAAAGATAACTACCCCATTATCTCCCTTAAAAAAATTACTTTTAAAAATATATTTATAAATAAAAGTTGCAACAGTCTACACATTTTTTAGACACATGCGTTTCACCTAACTAAAAACAAGAAAACAGAAAGAAAAAAATCAAAAATGTGTAAAAGCATTACTAAAAGTATAAAAAAAAATAAAATGTTCTCATTTTTACACGAAACTTTGGAGTAAATGATAGCAATAAACAAATCCCATTATACATGGGGTATCAAAATACTATTTTCATACGTGAGTTGGCTCTTAAAACCGACTATTGAAAAATACTCGGTGGATGAAAGAAAAAAAAATTTTTTTTTTTTGGTTTGTTGAGTGTGTCATTCATTTCACATTTCATTTCTTTTCCAAAATGGTTTTTCAAGGATTTTAGTTGGCTGCTGCATATGTTTTGTTTTAAAAATTTCATGCACACACAGATATTTTTATAAATTTTTTTCCTTTTTTCATTACGTGCTGATGATAGGAAAGGTTGTCTGATAGTGTGGCATTTTTACAAAAGTGTTGATTTAAAAATGTCTCTGTGTGTATATATATGAGTGTGTGAGCTTTTTATATAAAGCTAAGTGTGCAGAAGATACTCAAGTGTGAAATGGAATTGCCTTGTTAATATAGATTTTATTACATTTAGTTTTGTATTTTTAACAACTTTTTTTTTTTTAATTTATCAAGTGCATTTATTAGCAGAAATGCGCTCAACATTTCTTCTAAATTAATTAGTGATTATGAAATGAATGAATTAGTGACGCTTGTCATTGGAATAACTGGGGTCTAATCACGGCATTCTATAGCGAGTACACTATCCTATCGAATAGTATTTCGAGACGTGTCGTGCATCTAACGAATCGTAATTTTGTTTAAATTGTAATAGACTTATACACACACAAATTTTTTTGTCAAATGCAATTAAATAAAAAAAAACTGTAGCATGAATTTAGAGAACAAAAGTGTGCAAAAAACGTTTGCAATTGCTTTTTCTGACATTTTTTTTTTTTTCAAATTCAAAAGTAAAAATTTTTTGGAAAATTGTAATAACTAATGCCCTTGTTAAAAAAAAGTAATTTGTTTTGATGACGATAGCTAGTTTGCTATCGAAATAATATTTACTAAGATTATACTGGTACGAAGACTTTTTATCGAATGCTTTCATCCTTAATTACTGCTTCCAAATCACCGCATTCGATACGAGCAACTTGTATAAAAATTTAAGAATTTTTTTCATACAAAAACACTACAATTACGATAGTTTTCATTCCATATCGAATGCGGTGATTTTTCCCCTGTATATTTTATTCGATAGCGAGGACCATTATACCAAAATGAAACATTTCAATATCAAATGAGGTGATTAGACCTCTGACTTTTTAAATTTCAAGTTTCAAAAATTACAAAATAAAATTTCAAATTTTTTTTTAGTTTTTAGTTTAATTACAAAAAAGGTTATTAAAAGTATTGAAATTTTACATGTATTCTTGCATTCAAAAAAAATTAAAGTAGACTTGAAATCGATATTATGACAAATTTGTATGAAAAATTTGTCATAATTTATATTTGAAGTCTTTATTAGTCTCTTTGAATACTAGCCTTAGTCTTTATTTGCTTCACAATTTAAAACTAGCTCGCATAACATATATTTTGATATTTCACGATCATACCAGTAGCCATTGGGACAAACACAAGCCTCACCAGAACCATCAATACACTGATAAAAAAGTTTGCAATGATTAGCATAAGAAAATGTTGGACCATTTTTAAAATTTGCTTTAGTAGCTGCTATTGGTAATTGTGAATTTATTGCTGATGATGGCATAAGCGGTGTTGTGGGCGTATTTACACATATCAAAGGTGAGGCACACTCTTTATCATTTCTGATAAGTCAATAACTAAATGCTTCAGCATAAACTATGACAGCAAATAAATAAACTAAAAATTTTATATAAAAATTATAATTTTTTTTTTTAATTTATTTAACAATTTATTTTAATATTCTAACCTTTTGCTAACATTTTTGTTTTATAATTCTTGCTTGGAATTTTATAGACATGCACTTAAAGATCAGTTAAATATGACTGATTGAAAATTATTCATTAAATATGACTTTATATGGTGAATTTATAGGGGGTTTTTCTTTGCAAGAAATTTTTTATATTAAAAAAAAATTTTTTTATCTATTTCACCTTAAACGGAATGCAAGTTTTTATCTTTTTAATCACTTTTATATAATTCTGCTTATCTGTAGAAAATAAATTATCGATTTATTATACGTTGAAAGCAAGTCACTGGGTCAGTAAAAGATAGTTAAAAAATTATCTGGTTTTTTTTTTAATTTTATAATTTTTATCTTTCCAGAAAATACAAAATTTTATTACTTTTTTCATGATAAGCAAGAAATAGAAAAAATTAATTGCAAAATTATATTATTTATTTTAGTTTTTAATTAAATTAAATTTTTTAAATTTACATTCAGTTGTGAGAACTAAATTTGTTTGCAATCCAAAATTCATTTGTGATAATTTCTATTGTCAAGATTAAAAATTTCGATTATCACAACTAAATTTTTGATTGGAAACAAATTTAGTTCTCAAAACCGAAGTTGTTTTCTGTGTGTTTGTCAATTCTTTAGATAACTTTTTCAGTGAAATAAATTATTACAAAGGAGATGTCCAAATGAGTGCTAATGGCAGATCCTAATATTTTTCTAATATTTTTTTTTATGCTAGAATTATAATACACAAAAATAGTGAATGATAAAATGAAGATACATACTCGTACATATAGAAAATTTTAAAGCCTTTCCCACAATATCAAACGTTCATTCCTCACTGCAAACTAATGTAACTTTTGTGTTTTTTTTTTTTTTTTTAATTCAAAATGAAAACTATGCGCCATATTTAAAATCAACGAATGCAAATAAATTCAAAGAAAAAGCATTTCTAAGTGTGAACTGGCCCCCAAACAAATATAAACAGAAACTTGCTAAACTTTTAAAGAGTGAACAAAAGTTAAATCAAAAGCAAGAAAAATAAAACTTGAAATGAGAAACACAAAAAAGAACTTAATAAAAAGTTAGAACCTTATTTAGCTAATGACAGATGGAAAACCTGAAAACATGACCAAAAATATAAATGAATAACTGACAGACTGAATTGTGGTATAAAAAAACTTTTTTTTTTGGTATAAAACCAAAGCAAAAAAGAACAAATGGTCTTAAAACCTAAATAGCAAACAAATCAACGAAGCAAAAATCATACAGAAGAGCTGCAAAAAAATAAAATTAAATTAAATTAAATATAAAAAAAAACACCTGAAAGCCAAATAAGGGCAGCCAACAAAAACTTTTACTTTTCTAAAGGACTTTTACTTTACTTTACAATAAAATAATTACTAAATGAAACTTAAATAAAATGAATGAAAAGTAGTTTTAATGGTTGAATTTCTAACACACCATTTCTTATGACACAAAATATTCAGAGTTAATTAAAACGATTAGAAATACAAATCTTAAGCTGTAAAGTAACTAGTCTCTTTAATTACATATAAAGTAGCTCTCACTCTCTCTCTCTATTTAGTTATCAATATTCCAATAATTGAAATAAAGTCTAGTTTTTGTTTGATTTAAAATCTCTCTCTGTTTCGTAAATTTTATTTTCTTGTTGGAAACAGTGTAATATTCTATTTTTCCATTAGTCGTGTTGACTCAAATGGAAAAGTAGCTTATGGACTAGTTAACTGCTTAAGAACCCAACTTAAATAAAGCTATTTTTTTTAGCCAAAAACCTAAAGAAAATAAAATCAAACAACAAAATGTTTTAACAAAATTACAAAGAGTTAAAAGAGTCTCCACTCTTGGACTAAAGCACACACACACATACACATGTACACTTGAAAAATATTTTTGTGCAAAACCACATACCAGACATCTTAATGTTTCCAAAAACGAAGAAAAAAAGTAAAGCACTTGCATACAACATCTCTTATAACAGAACACATTAAACGACACACAACAACAAAAATTTAACTACTACACATGAAGCACCTGAAGCATTAGCAAACTGCAAAACTAAAAAAAAAAAACTATTACTAAAAATAAAACTAAAAGAAAAAACATAAGAAGATTTTTGTTAATAGTTGTTACCGTGTTTAGAACTTGCTTGCTTGCTTTTTTTGCCTGTTATTTTTTCTTTTTTTTTTTTTTTTTTTTTTTTACAACTCAACTCTACTTCATTATTCTATTAGTGATATAATAATGAATGCAAAGATGCTGTTCTCTAATTACAGGTCAGTAAACATCATTTTAAGCTGTATGTCTGTGTTGTGGTTAAAATACAAAAATTCTAAGCTAAAAAATTGCATTACGGTCAGCACATGTATACATTCCAACCAACAAACTTAACAAATTGCTTTATTTTAAATATTAAGGACTAATAAATGAAACAAGATATGGCAAAACCACTAGAAATTTTCTTTTCTTGTTTTTATTAGAGAAAAAAAAATAAAATACACAACCTAAAATGGATGTAAAAGACTTAGTGAGCTTTTAATAGTTTTCATAATTGAAAAAAAAAACTATTTAAATTTCAATAAAGAAATTTTCTTTTAATCAGGCTTTTTTAGCATTTTTATATATATAAAAAAAAAATTTTTTGAGTTAAAAAACTGCTTAATTTTGGACAGCAGCAGACATGTGTAATTAAATGATTGAGCTAATAAGCTCTCAGCATATTAACTATCATCAAACCAAAAACCGCATTGTAATATCAACAACATAAGTGGTCATTTTAACACCATCCCGTTGTCTATTTTATTGATAACAAGTGTCTTATATTTTTTAGTAGTCTTAGGTAGTACACGAAGGAACTATTCAAACTGTACTATTCACATATTTGAAATGAAATGAACTAATCCGCGTTTGGAATTCCTATAGTTAATGTCCTTGCTTGAAAATTACAAGATGGGATACATATCATTTTAAAGGGGAGGCCGTCTTAATATATAATCTACCGCCCAAATACTCAGATGTTACTTTGGACTACTTTGAAAAAAAAATTTAAATTTTCATATACCCCAGAGCTATTGCTTGGAAAGATTTTTACCACTCCCCACTTTGCTGAGATACCATTCCCGATTTCGCCTATGAAAATTACCAAAATCAATATGGAATTTAATCTGTAGGTTTTAAATTGGAAGAGTTTTAACATTTTCGGATAATGCAAAAACGGTAACAGCCAAAATCCTTGAGAACAAGAGTACTTTTAAAAATAGTCCAAAATAGCTTTTGAGTATTTGGGCGGTAGATTACAAATCTAGACGGCCTCCCCTTTATAATGATATATGTCCTATGAAGTACTTTTAGGTCCGTTTTCATAAAACAAAAAGTAGCATTAGAATTAATAAAAAGTAAATGATTTTTGACTTTGCTCAAGATTGTTTAATTAAATTTTCGCACTTCTAGGCTTGTAAATAACACAATAGCAAAAAGTACCAAAACAACCAATAAAAAATACCATTAGTCCTTTTAATTAACTTTTCACTTTGTTCAGGACCGTTTGAGCTCAACCTTGTACTTCTAAATACATGCGTTTACATTACAAGATCGAAAAGTACCATAAAATTTTATAAAAAATTTTATTTTATCCTTTAATTAATGATTTGTTATTTTCTCTTGTTACTTTTTTTCTTCCTAGAAATTTATTTTTTAAATAGAGTTTTATTGGGTCTTACAAGTTATTAATAGAATGTTCATTTCAATTTACATGAAATTACAAATTTAGAAATAGTAGTAAAAAGGGGTAAATATTTTACTCCTTATTTGCTTAAATTTAAAAAAAATGCCTTTTTAAGAAAAGAAGAATACAATTTAGTTTTTGTTACTGTGAAAGATAAATGGGGTTAAAAAAACGTACCAACATTAGTTTTTATCCTTTTTATCTTACAAATGTACAAATATCAAAAAAGTACTAAATACCCATCCACTTATTTTTTAGTAGAATATTTTGTAGTTTGGCTCTATCTGTAGTAGTTCTTATATCTCTAAGATTTTCGATTTTAGCCGTATTTGTCCAGTTAATATGCGAATTTCCAAAAATCCCTTCCCGTAGCTTAGCTGTTTGGGCTAGCCGATGATGATAAGTCAGCAGTCAGTCATTCAGTTAGTAACGTTATTCTTTTATATGTATAGATAAACTGTTGATTTTTATTTTTAATACCCTGTAGCTTACAACCGAATAGACCAAAGAAAGCAACAGCAAAATATTTTTTTTTTTTAATTTCAAGCATAAATTTTAAATTGTTTGAGCGATAAGTTATTAGATATCGATTACTACAGCCATCTACCGAAAAAATAATGGACTCTTTTTACCCCCAAGCTAATATATTTTCTTAATATAAAAAAAATTTGCATTAAAATAAAAAATTCCAAGAAGGACCTTCTGTAAAATGATCACATAAATTTTCTTTTGTTTGAAATTGTTTCCTTAAAATTGCCGCATATTTTATCTAAAAAGAAAATTTTACATTAAATTTAATAACTAGTCGTTTATTTTTATATGTTTGCAATATAAAAATCGGCTTGTACTTTCAATATAAAAAAATACAAAAAAAAAGAAGACAACAAACATTTAAAAGCCTTGGAAAGTTTTTGATTATTTCCATAATACATACCAGTAATTTTGTCAAAGAATAAAAGTAGGCCTACTTTTACATAAATAAAGAAATTTAAAATTGAACATAATGTTTTCTAAATTTATTTTGTTGTTTCCGTTGTTGTTATATTATAATGGCACAATGCCAAGTAGTTTAAGTTGATAATACTTTGCCAAATGTTTGTACGCATAAAGAGGAAATTTGATTTTCTTTGTTGGCTTGAAATATTTTACAAAAGTACATAAATTTGTCGATTACAATAACAATAGCAACAACATTAATAGGCTCAAAATGTTGAAAATCGTGTTGGATACCAACATCTGTTTGCCAAACAATTTTTAAGTGCCTACAGTGAGCCATAATTGGAGGGAGAGCAGAAAGTATAAAAGAAAGGAAAAGGAAAAGTAATAGTAATTGATATTATTTATTTTATAAATGTATTTGTGTATATGTGTTTCTGTGTGTATCTGTATGCTGTGATTGTGTTCAATAGGCCAACTGTTGTGTAACAAAAGGCCATTTTGTATTTAATGGCCAAAGCAAAATATAATGACAAGTCATTTGTATAATTTAAAAGCTCAAAAAGAAAATGTCAACCAAAACTTTATTTGAACTTTTGCCCTATTTTTTATGTTTTCTTGTTCAAGTATTTTTCATGTTATCTGCCTTCGAAGATGAAAAAAGAAAATGATGGTTATTGATGGCTGTTGATTTGTTTCTTTATTTAACATTCAATCACTTGCTTATTAACGATAAACATTTAAGAAATATTTTTTATATTGATTTTAAAGACACCATTAATTTTTATAAAATATTTTTTATTTAACAAACTTTAAGCCAGTTTTTTTTTTCAAAAGATTTACGCTCAAGATGTTTCTTTTATTCCCCAAAGTAAAAAAGTAGAAAGCGCTTTTACCTCACTTTTTAAACGAAATTTTAAAAATGTGTCTTCTTTTGTCTTAAGTTTATTTTCTTAAGTGGTTAAATTAAAAACAAACAACTTGTTCTTAAAAAGCAGAAAGAAGCACCAGCATGTTAACATGTCTAAAAATACTTAAAACAACAACAACATTTTTATATGTAAAAACACACAAAAATAATTTTACAAACATATTTTTCTTTCAAATTTGAAACAAAAGAACAATAAATAAACCCTATAAAACAGGAAACCCACTCACCTGCAAGATTTCAATCTTCTTAATTTTAAAGCTTTATTTTTTTCTTTTCATTTTAATAATTTCACTTTTAAGCAACCCTTATTACAAATGTGAATTTGTATGTGTTGGTAAAATAAATATTAAAACATGCTTTCCTTTTAATTTTATTTAATTTATTTTACCCATAAAAATACACAAGCTTAAATAACGTCAAGAGTATTGTTGTACCCAAAAAGGAGTTTCACTGTATGATGACTTTAAGAGTGCATTAAAATATCTTTTATATTTTAAAATTATTTTAATATATTTTCTAAACAGCCACGAAATAAGAGTTGGTTGAAACAAGTGTTGTCAGAGAATTAAATAAGAAAAATTTAAATTGAAAATGTTTGCCCACAGGCATGAGTAAACTGTGTAGTAATTCCCCAAAACATAAACTTATAACACTTATTCACTTGAAAAATATATCCTTTCTTAAGATATTTTCTTAATATATGTTGGGTAATAATTTCTAAAACAGTATTCTTCTTTTTATTAAAAAAGATTTAAAATTATTCAATTAAAAAAAAAAAATCAAATTGCTGTTTTGTAAAATTCTGTTTTGTTTTAGGAGTATTTTTTATGATCACAAACTTGTAATTAAACTCTTTTGTGTTTTGCCAGAAGTAAAACGAGTGAATACTCAAAATTAACCAAATAAAATTAATCAAATTTAATTTTTTTAAATATTTTAAGCAGATTTGAGGTCAATTCACTAGATAAGTCATATACCCTCACATAACATCATGTCTTGAAATTCATTATACCATGTGATTTTTTTAAGAAATTTCAGATTTGATTTTAAAAAAAATACATAAAAATTAAAGAAATCATTATTTGATTCGATAGAACGCTCTATATAATTCAATGTTTAAAGATGATTTCTTGTATACGAGTATATTGAACATACGGTGGATCTAATTTTTGCGTAAATTCTTCAATATTGGCTTCCACGAAAAATTGTTTAAAAGCATTAAATCGCATGATCTAGGCGGCCAATTAATTATTGATTGATCTCAAACGTGAAATAAACTGTTCACTTCACTTGCTCCTCAAATTAGACGTTGTAGTAGGTCGTGTGGAGCGTTGTCATTCAACCTTTTCTTCTCGCATTTAGCCTCAAAATTTATTATTTAGCCTTTAGCTTTTTTCTAGACTTTTTTTTGACAAATGAAAACAAATCATACATAAGCAAACTGAGACTAAAAGCAAAATAGCTTAAGTAATAAATATTTTCGATAAAACTTTGATATGTAAATTGATAAATTGGTCGAACGAAGAAAATTTCATAAGTAGAGAAAAGTATTTGGCTTTTTTCACTTGTAAAATAAACATGCACTTTATTCTTAATTGATAAATTAATTGTTCCATTTAGTATTTAGTTATCTAAAACTACCGTTAAGTAATGCTGAGGATGCTCGCTTTTGAATAAAACAAAGCACAATAGAAATCGCATTAAAATTCTAAAAATTAATTATTACTTAAAGGAATTTTAAATATTATTTTTTAACATTGAAATTGAAAAATAATTGAATTCGCTTGTAAGTTTTTAAAGCCATGTTGAAAACCCCCATTATTTTCTTTATTTTTGATATTTAAAATTTATTTTTTTTTATAAAAATTATAATTCTTAATTTTATTACATTAAGAAAATGTTGAATTTTAAGTTGTAGCTTTTTAACTTTTTTCAAGCTTATTTTTTCGGCCTTTTCTAGCGTTTTTTTTAAGGATATATTGCTTTTTTTCTAGTTCCTAGCAGCACTGGTCGTGTGACTTCATTTTTGACACCAGCTGTACTTTAAAATGTTTTACACTCAAATCCTTTCACAGAATTTTCTACAATTCTACTGTTCCCACTGTACGTATGAGTGTTTAGTTTACATGACTCAGAAGGATGCCCAAACTGATAATTAAATTGAAGAAATACCCGATACTATTTCTTAAACGAGCATGAATTTTGATAATAAAATTCAATAAGACGATTAAATTATATGTCAAACTGAACATGTTTAAAAATAGCATTTTATACGAAAACAGCTGAGCTGCCAAAAACAGTATTGACAAAATGATTAAAATAAAAAATTAACCTCTATTTTGCACAGAGAATGTAAACAAATTTTGACAGATACTGAAGAAAACGCAGACGAGCAAAATAATAAACAGTTGTCTTGGAGGTCGTTACCTTGTATTCTTTTGCCATGAATGGTTTCTTTTCTACGTAGGAAAAACTCGCCTTCAAAACTGATAACAAAGACAATATTTTATTTTTTTTTTTTAACAAAAAGTTTTTCATTTTACTACCAAAAGTAGGTGCACGTTTGTGATAAAAGCGCGTAATTAAAATTATAATGTTTGTTAGTTAGCACGCATATCTAGAATTAAGCCAAGAAGAATCCTCCCACTCACACCTCTAATTAAAACACACTCTTACAGACATTTTACGTCTTTCTTACAGCTAGACAAACAACCCAACCACCAAACCACATTAAACCTTGTGGCTGTTTTATAAATTTATAACTCAAAACATAAATATTTGCGTATTATCACGCATTCTATAAAGCCTGTAGAGGTTTTTTTCTTTTTATATTATATATACGGGTTAATTGAAGCTTCAATTTTTAAATAATATTCAGACACAGCGATAATTTTCATAAAGTAAACAACAACAACAACAATAATAATAATATTTAAAAAAAACAATATTTACAACATCACCGATAACATTTTGCAGCTGTTGTTTGTTGGTTTTAAAATTGTTTATTTACATGCATTTTAACAAGCAAGCAACCCACTTAAAATACAACGAAGAAGGAATTGTCTATCGTTAAACTAAAGAATCATGAAAACAATCAAGAGGGGGAGAAGGCACACAGATGCTTTAAGCATTTTACAGACACACACACACACACACACATAAACATAAATTAATAAATAAATAAATTCATATACACACACACAGAGACATAATATTATTATGGCAACAATTGCTACGCACTTTTACTTCCTTTTTTTTTTTTTGTTTTTACTTCATATCATATTCAAGCGTAATATAAATAAACAGAATACATCGGCGTTTCCTTTTTTTTAGAAAAATAAGAGAAAAAAATATGGCCAAGTACTTGTGAGTTTTTAAAATGCCAATCCATAATTTGTGTGGGGAAGTATGTCTGAGAGAATGTGTGCCGTGGCATAACCAACATAAATCAGTTAATAAAGTTTACATGAAAATTTTTTAAAATTAAATGCTGGAAAAATTGCCTTATAAATATTTGATACAACAAAAATGAACGCTTTTGAAAACATCACAATTTCGTAATTTGCATAAGCAAATATTTTCTAGTTTTTGTTTTTAAATTTTTCTATGGAAAATTAATTTTTCTGTGGAAAATTAATTTTTTTATAAAAAATGCCCTAAAAATTTAAATTGAGATTTTGTATAAACAGCACTGAAAAAAAGATTCTTAATCGAAATAGCACATAGTTCATAATAAACGTTCTAGGTTTAACAAAAATTTTGTTAATTAAATTCAATTAGACGAAATATTATATTCGTCACGGATAATGTTTAGAGCAAAAATTAACTGCAAAAAAGTTAGAAGCGATATTTCTTCTCTAGCATATGTATATTGTATAAGCCAATAAGTTGTTTCAATCAAATAAATCAATCAATAAAAATGCCTAAAATTTTGTATATTTAAAAAATTTAAATTCTTTTCTAAAATAAGAAAAAAACCCAAATAAAGCTAAAAACTGTTAATTAAGTCTAGCTAATGTTAGACGAAATATTTTATTTATGACGAATAATATCTAGAGAAGCCATGTGCTTCTAAAAACCAGAAGGTAGTATATTAATTTTCTTGTAAATATAAAAGTTCATAAACCAATAAATTGCTTATAAAACATAATTATGACATTGTTTAAAAAAATTTGTATAAAAATTATTCAAAAATATCTTAAAAATGTATCTTCTTTTTCAAAAAAAAAATATAATAAATAATTAAAATAAAAAACAGTTTAAGTTCAATAATTTTTAAAATTCGCCTTTTTTTGTCATTTAAATTTATAAAAAAATGGCAAATATTGATTTAATAGTTTTAATTTAAAAAAAAATTATTTCATTCATTAAAGATCATTCTCGCATTTCTACTTCTACTTTAATATTATTTCAATATTCTTAAGTTTACTACACAAGTCTTCACAAAAATACCCAAACCATGATATCACTGTATATGTACAGCTGCCTCTTTTCATGTGTGTGCTTATAAAGGTACTGACTGACTATCCTACACGATCGTACGATTATGTCAAAATAATGTGTTACAGAATTCTGTCCTACTTGAATTATACAAAAAAAGATGCAAAAACACATGTTTACTCACCTTAATACTTTTAAAAGTATTTATTTTCTTCTTTGCCTCAAAATATTTTTTTTTACAAATGTGTACAATGAAAAATAACCTAAAATTTTGTATATACAAAACACAAGCTTGATATAGAAAATGCAACTCTGATCGCACAGATAAAATTTATTTTATAAAAATTTTCATAACATTAAAAAATCGGACAGACCTGTCAAAAAGTCTGTCACACACATGCTTTTTCAATACACACTATCATATTTTTTTAGCACACATGTGTTTTAGACAGATCGTACGACTAAGTAGGACAGTGAGTCCTAGGCTTAAGCAATACGCATCTTAAAAGTTTTTATATACCCAGAGAAAAAATGACATCATCCGTTGTCAAAATGACAACAAACGGTGTAAAAAGTATATCAACCACGTTTGTGCTCACTTTAGACAACGCATGGTATCATTTTAATAACGCATTGTTCAGAACATAAAATTGCAAAATTTACAATGTATGATGTCTAAATGACCCCATACTGGTGTCGAAGTGACAGTGCTTGTTAGCAAAATGACAACATGCGTTATCAATTTGACAACGTTCGTTGTCAAAAAAGTAAAATCGTTGCTTTTTTTCTAAGTTGACAACACTCATTGTCAACTCAATTGACAAGGGAATGGTGTCAAAATGACCATATGTATTGTTGATACTACAACTCGATTTTTGGCTCAGTGTAGAAAAACAAAACAGAAATGAATGAAAAACCAAAATTTTGGTTGTATTTTTAATTTTTCTTTGCCATTTTTGGATTGCTTGTTCTCATTTTTTGCTCAGACAATGTACACACCACGTTTTTTTCGTTGTGTATTTGGCAAAAAAAAAAAAATTCATACAAAAAATTCTTCCCAAATTAGAGGTAGTCGCTATTTGTCACTCATATTTTCGCCATTTATCAGCCGATTGAATGTATTTCAATAGCAACATAAACACAGCAACAAAAAACAGATTGGTATGCTTAACTTTTCTGTTTGTTAAGTTAGCCATACACTAGCAGGGATTTGTTGAGAATATGACTAACATCGAACAAATCAGAATTATAAAAACGCCGACGAGTAAGCATTGTTTGCTAGCCTTTTTCACGATACACACGATATGTTTGCAAACAGCTCCATACACATCCAAAATATCAAAAATCATACACATAAATCATATAGGGACATCAAAAAGTTGATTTCAACGACTACAGATTTGATTTTAACGGACAAAAAATCGCCTAATCGATAGAAATTACAAACTGGATCATAAACTTAAATTGAAGAGTGTAAAGAGTAAAATATTTTGATCGCTGTAAGTCCGGAACTTTGTGTTCCAAATTTTTTTTCATCTGGGCAAAACAGAAGTTTGTATCTTAAGTCTTTTGATTGCTGCCAAACTGGAAGCTTGTCTTGAGTTTTTCTAAATCAAGTCCAACAAACAATGTTTTCATAGAATTTATAGAATAGATTAATAAGAATAAAAATATATTATAATATTTCAAGGATATGGTAGCAAATAAGGATTTTCTATACAAAATTTTTAATTTTTTTAAACATTATTTATAATAAAATATTAATCTTTTGGTTGGTTTGCTGAATGGATTATTTTCCATAATATTCTCATGGAAAATTATTAAGAGAGATAATACTTAAATATGAACAATTGCACATAAATTCCTAGCAAAACATTTGAAAACTCAAATGGATAAACCGTTTGACCAGATGTGAATTTAGTCAATAGCCCCCATGTAAACCACTAATTAAGAAAAATATTTTGTAAATTAGAATCTGAAAAATTGATGATTTTTGCAGTTAAGCGACTCCAGTCCATTAAAAAATTACAGTGGTTATCTAAGGTTTTTAGTGGACATAGATAAGCTTTTTATTATATTACAGTTTAATTCTTCTTTTTTTTCATTTCAATAACCTTCAAAACAATCTGCTTAAAGGTCCCTATACGCGACATGTTTTTTACATATGTATTTTAGTTTTAAAATACACATGTTTTCTTCATGTCTGTCAAAATTTTTTATTTTAAAGAAGGTTTAAAATTTTTGGTCACAAACGACATGTACAAATACGTCTGACATAGACTCTGTTTTTTTATAACAGCTGATCTACTCAAAAATATACTCACTTTTATCAAATCTTTTTCCATATTCAAATACAATTGTTATTAATTTTAATATAATTAATAATAAATACCAATTTGCAATATCCAATTTTATAAAAACAATATTTATTTTTATATCTGTGCCTCTTCTTTTTACTACATAAATACCCACGTCCTTCGTTTGAAAAATGGCTTATAGCCGCTGAAAATATTTTTTATTTTGTTTTCTTTTTAAGCTACAAAATGATAAGCTTGTACAAAAAAAATTTAATATTCTTCGCTTCAATATTATTGAAAAAGCAAAACTAGAAAAAAAAATTTAATATATTTTTCTACTAAAATTTTTTTATTCAGGCGGCTAACGATACAGATAATTATTATACGGCGATAAATATTTCCACAAAGCGTAGACATTTAAAACACATGACTATAGAGCATGCTCTAATTGAAATTTTGTCAGAAGTTTTCCTCATGTTCTTTTACAGAAGCAATGAATTTGAGGGCACACACGACATGTTTTTGGTTCACATTGTAAAAACTGACAAATACAATGTAAAAAGCATGTCGTGTATAGGGACCTTAAGTGGGCTTCAGACTATTGTATTTAGTATTAATACATGTCAAAAATTCATGTATTAAGTAAAAATCCAATAGTGTGAAAATAAGATGTTAAGGAAATGTGGTGAGTGTGGTGAAATACTTCAGTATATTTGGGAGTATTATGGTTTTTGTCATTTTTAGAATTTTTTTTTAAGCTATCATACTGCTCATTTTATCAGGGTTGCTTTTGTACAACTAGAAATCAGCTGTGAAATTATTTGCCGCGTTTTGTATTTTATTTGAAATGTGATGGTATGAAAACAGAAAATATTTTCCTTTAGATTTTTTGACAGTCTATTTGATTTGCATCTGATTTCAGTCTCACTTGATCTAATGAAAATGTTAATACTCTGTATTATAATGTGAAACCCGCTTTAACAACCTTCACAATTATTATTTTTTATTTTCCATTTGATTTTATAAAAATCAATAAATTTTATTTGAAATTCACTTCTGTAATCAAGTGTTTCTTGTTTATAAATAATATTTTCTTCTTGCCATGGCAATCAAATAAATAAAAGTTTTTTGTTTTTGGTATATGAAAATCTACTTTGCAAATTCACTTAGTCGTTACTAAACACTTGTTTTTAAAGGATATTATCAAAAGTCATGAATTTCAACTTGAATCCCTTTAAAAGGCCCATGAATTCCTTACAAAAGCAATGGTATCGCATACTGATAGCACGTAAAGTTGGAATTTATACACAAACAGTGACAAACAAACAGCCTCAGGATACTTAGTAAGTGTGAAGAAAATGAAAACTATAGCAAATCAATAAAACAAGAAATACAATCAAAAAATAAATTTATTAAAAAAAAAATTATTGAATTTCCTTGCTGCACATACTTTCAACAAATTCATACTTCTGGTTAAATTTCCTGTGTTAAACAATATATTTTTCAACAAAAAATATGTTTCTTTGGCAAAACATTTATGTGGGATGGCAGTCAAATGAAATGCCTAAAGCGTTATAAACAAGCATTTCACTGTTACAATCAACAATTCCGCAAGGAAATTAAACAACTGGAAGCAATGCAACCAAGTGCTATGGAAGCCATGCGTATGCACAGGTTAGTAAGATGAACAAGTGTAACGAATTTAAAAATTCAGTTTCAGTTTCATGTTTTTTTATGCTTTTTGTTTTTTGTTAACAATTAGAATAGCAATTGACCTTGTTTTTTTAACAAAGAAAACTAAAATATTGTTAAACTAAAACTATGCAGAATTCTCATTTGCAGTTGTTGTTGTTGTTTTCTAGGACTTTTGCCATCACAACACTTTGGCCTCCATTGCACTCAAAGCGAGAGATCAACTTGACACTAGCACAGCTGGAAAATATTCTAAGTGCGCAAGAAAGACGACGCTTGCAGCATATTTTAAAATATGGTATTAGTGCGAAATGAATGAATGAAAAGAAACACTCACTTAAATCTTTGCTTCTCTTACAACATCAACTACAACAAAACATTTTATTTCACTCGCTTGTTGTTATCTAAAGTGTTGCCTGCTGCTCTTCTACTAGTTTTATTCTGCACAGTCTAATGAAATTAGATGCCAAAACTGAAATGCCAACAACAAAGCGTCAACAATGTTTTTTTTTTCCTTTTTTTGTGTTGTGCAACCGTGTTCAATGAGCACAAATGACAGCACGAGTACTTGTTGAAATTTTTCGTTTGTTGTTTGTTTATAAATAAATTTCAAGTGGAAATACAAAACGGTTTATCAGGCACAAGCACTACAAAAGCAACTTTAATGTAACAAATATTAAAAAGAATTTCAAGTAGGTTTTTATTTTCAACGCTTTCATTTTATTAAAATTTTAATCAAGTAAATTAAAATAATAAAACACAAGCGTGAATTTTATTTTTCTATCAACAGAGTTAAACGGAAAGTTTCCAAAGTTGGATTCATTTACTCATGTACTCGTAATTAATTTGGTGTTATTGCAAAATAAATCAAAAAGTTTCTGTTTAAATAAATTGTCATTGAGCAGTATTAAATTCAATCATATCAAATCCGTTTTTGTTACATTATAAATTAACTAAATTAAATGAAATTAATAAATAACTGCTTTTGAATTTACATGTTCATTTTTTAACTAACAAATAATGATTGTAGTCTTAAGGGAATTGCTTAAACACTCAAGTTCAATACAAATTTAATGGTAAAGTCAGGCAAAGTAAAAAATTTAAGCAATATTTAAATGGTTTTGATTTTTCTGAAATAATTGATCAATTAATGAAATCAACCCTACCCACTACACAAAATTAATTTAATTGAACTTGAGTGTGTAGAGCCCATAAATTATGACAGCATTTTTGCCAGCAATATTTTTAAAAGGAAGTTTTCAGACTTAAGTTCGTCATTCACCAATGTTGTTAAAAAAAACTTCAATATATTTTATAATTTTGTGTTTGTTCTTAAGTTTACTTAAAATATCAACTTCCAATTTATGAAAAATTTTGAAAGCGAAGCATTTAAACTGTAATTTAAATCATCAATGCCAACAAGTACTCGTATGTCGAAATTAGCCCGTAATATCAGAATCAACCACATACTTTCGAAATCGACATTCCAGTAGTTTTCATCCTCACTAATCCATGGAACCACACCATATCGATCTTGATATATATTTTAAGAAAAAAATATTAAAAAAAATTAATCCTTAAAAACTTTGTGTTCACATCTGTCATTTAAAAATCTATAATCTTATATTTAGTTATACAATTATTATTAAGTTTAATTACCATCTAGTCTTAGATAACTTTATTATTTATAATTTACCTTTAATTACATCCTGTAATTCAAAGTAATTTCTTTATTGAGTATTTATTGCACTCATTTTAACATTCTTAACTCATCATCCATTTTTACACTTAATAACAAGTTATTGAATCTCATATATTTGTTTTTGGCTTAGTTTACAAAAAAGTAACTGTTTATTAAACACACTAATAATGTAGCCATTGTATAAAAAAAAGAGAAAACAACAACAAAATTTCCCAAAAATGTCTTTCTTTTTCAAAAAAAAAAAAAAAAAAAAAAAAAAACAACAAAAAGTCTACTTATTCGTATAGGCATGAGTTATGTAAACCAACTGCTTTTTAGTATACTAAAGCTCTTTGCGAAAGAGAGAGGAAAAGTACACACATAAAAGGTGATTTTATAAGAACTATCGGAAATTTAAAAAAAAAAACACATAAAATTCAGAAAAATGCATGAAATATTTATTTGGATCGATAGTTGGGTCGATATAATTTAATGTTTGAAGATTATTTCATGCAAATGTTGGCCGCGGCTGCGCCTCAAATGGTCCATCCGCTTAGTCCAATGTTGGCATACTCTTTCCAACATTTCGGCCGGTATCTCACGAATAATGTTGGCAATGTTGGCTTCCAGTGCGTCAATCGAAGCGGGCTTGTCCCTATAGACATTAGCCTTAACATAGCCCCACAAAAAATAGTCTAGAGGCGTTAAATCGCACGATCTGGGCGGCCAATTGACTGGTCCCAAGCGTGAAATAAACTGTTCACCGAACTCGCCTCTCAATTGGTCCATTGTTTCGCGTGCTGTGTGGCATGTGGCACCGTCTTGTTGAAACCACATGTCATGCAAGTCAAGCTCTTCCATTTTGGGCAAAAAAAAGTTTGTTATCATCGCACGGTAGCGCTCACCATTCACAGTAACGTTTTGATTCGCATCATCTTTGAAGAAATACGGCCCAATGATGCCGCCAGCCCATAATCCGCACCAAACGGTTGTTTTTTGTGGATGCATTGGTAGCTCTTGCAATGCTTCTGGCTGCTCTTCACTCCAAATTTTGTTACAATAGCCCGAATAGAAGCCTCAGTAGGTCGATTAAACTGACCATAAAATGGAAGAAGCGCGCGATGAACTTTCTTAACAGAGCACGCATTTTGGTAATAAAATTCAATAATTTGCAAGCGTTGTTCGTTTGTAAGACGATTCATGATTAAATTATAGACCAAACTGAAGATGTTTGACAGTGACACAAGATACAAAACGTGCGTGAGCTGTCAAAACTAGTGTTGCCAAAAAGATAATAGCAAAAAAATCACTCTTTATTTGAAATATCACATTGAGAGAGCAAGAGAGAGATCTTCCACAAACAAATGAGTTGGAACAAACACACAACAAAAGAACAAAATCATGCAAAAATGGCCTTTCATTAGAAAATAAATTGTTTTAAAAAATGGTTAAGCCCCGTTATTGAGAAGCCATTTTTATACTGAATATTTCTATGAGTGATTTTGTATATTTTTCCACTTCTGGCCAATTACATTTATTTTTATGTAATTACAAATTAAGACCAAAGTTTAAGATAGAAATAGGTACCTTTAATCAAATTTTTTAAATAAAAAGAAGTTAAATTCGGCTGTGCAGAGTCTTATATACCTTTCACTGTGTTAGCAAAATATTAACATTTTTTACTTTCCACATGCTTCTATAATATCAAATCCATAGAAAAAATTAAATAAATGAGTGAAGATAAATATGCCGCGTTAAATATGCTTTAACGTACGCCATTATGTTTTTTAGTATTTGTAAATATATTTTCAGTATTAATGACATATTTATCAAATACGTCTTACGTCATTAAATATTATTATCTATATTTATAACCTAAAAACCAAATATTCAGATATTAATTTGGATATTTAAAATTTTTTTGAAATTTTCATATACTCCAGTAGTGTTGTCTCAAGGATTTTAACAGTTTCCGTTTTGCATCATAAAATAAAAACTACGAATTTTTCAGAAAATATTAAAACGCTTTCAAAAAGTTTAGAGCTTACAGATTAAATTCCCTTTTGATTTTGGTAATTTTCCTGGCCAAAATCGGGAATGGTACCTCAGCAAAGTGGGGAATAGTAAAAATCCCTCAGGGGAATGAGGGAATTTCAAAAAAAAAATTTTAAATAATCCAAAGATTTTTCTGAGTACTTGGGCGATAGACTACAAATCTAGACGACTTCTTCTTTAAAATTATATGTGTAATAACCCTTAATATTCTACGGTTCGTTTGCAATCTATTATAGAAATCAACGTATTTTTGCACATTTGTATCTTAGAATGTCAAAAATACTGAAAAAATATTCACAAATACTAAAAAACATAAGGAATTACGTGAAAACATATGTTTGACTAACCATATTTATATTCATTCATTTCAAAAAATTATGTAACTGAAACACTTGTTTATTAAGCTTGAGGTCATATTAAATACAAAAATTTATTTATTTATTATCCAAAAGAATAACTCTAATAAAAAAATGTATTTTTATTTATAATACGACTAAAATTGACGAGTTCTAAGAAACAATCCTTTCTGAGAGCAATAAAATGTCTGCAGGCACTCAATTTTTAAATTAATAAAAAAAGAAATTCTAAGAAAGATATTAAATAGAAAAACAAAAAAAATTTATTTTCATTTAATTTTGCAAAATTTTTGTAAAAATTTTTAAGCCAAACATATTTAATTAAATATTTAATTACGAGAAATATCTAATGAACTCTCGTTCATAAAGATGGCTGTATTCGTCCTATCATACTCAAGGTAATAAAAGCCACGCACACACACATACACTCTTTTATTTTTCATGTTTGTGTGTACATTACGCAAAAGCAAAAACAAAACAAAAAATAATGAAAATTGTGAAATGCCGGTTGTGTTTTTGATTTTTCTGTTCCATTTGTATACCGATTTGTCTGGTTTTTTGCACAGACAGTACAACTGTTATTTGTGATAAAACTGTGTACCAAGTTTGCTTGTCCGTCTTGTAGCTTAGACAAATTACGCAAAAAACGCACCAAAGTGGCCAAAAGATAGAGGTAATCGCAATTTTTGATCATATCTGCGCCATTTATGAATTGATCTAGCTGAATTTTAATAGTAATAGGTTTATAGAAGCAACTGACCATTTGATATGCTATAATTTTCTGTATGTTGTCTAGGGTCTTCTGAAAGTTGATTTCAACACGGACAGACAGACAAACAGCGCTTATTAGACTCCGCTATTCACAAGGATCCAGAATATATATATTTTATATTGTGTCCCGTGTACGGTGTAGAAATTACAAGCGGAATCACAAAGTTATATTTATATGCTCTTCTCACTTACAGTGAAGGGTATAAAAACCAAATGCAGTTTTGAAACCAGAGCTCTAAAATACTTGAAAGCCAGTTTTCAAATACTGTTTTTACTTGTGACTTAAAATTTTATGTTCAGTTGCTGCACAACATTTACTACACAAAACTTTTTTGTTCTTTTTAAATTTGAATATTAAAATAAGAATTTATGCAAATTTCAACTTAAATTGTTTTCTTTCTGGTTCAATAAATCAAATTGTTTCAGTTAAGACCCTTAAAATTTTACAAACTCTTCTTATTTTAGGTTTTGCTTTCCACATCCGCACTTACATTTATTGCATGATTATACATTTTTATTCATTTTTTTTTTAATACAAAAAAATCACCATTTAAAGCAGCTGTAACCTCTAAAGAAAAGCCAACTACTTTATTTAAAATTCTTGTTACTTTTAAAAGAATACACCTGTAAATCCATTAAATTAAACTTCTTTGGGGAGTTTTTTTCTTTTTATTTGGATTCTCTTAATATACAATATATTATGTAAATGTATTATTTATTTTTTACACCTTTACACTCTTGAATTCTTATTATATGCCAACATCTTCTGAATGGAACATTTCAGTAACAGCAGCAGGAAAAACTTGACACAAGTAGCTGGCTCTCCGAGGAGTGCATATTAATATTGTTAAAGTTAAAGGTTCTGCTTTTTTTATGAAAGTTTCCTTCATTTATGAAAAAAAAAATAAGGAAAAAATAATATTTTGTTGAAAAGCTGGACGCAGGTGTTTTGTACGTGGTTTGGTTTTTTTATTTTTATTTTTTTTAACATGAAGTTAATAAGCACAAGCAACAACAGCATTTAAAGCTTAAAAAAATCAAATTCAACTACAGTATTGCAACAACAACATGATGAATTAGTAAGCAAAAAAAAAAGATAACAAAATCTTATAGAGAAAACGTATGTTTCAGTGTATGATGTTGATGCTGGTATAACCATTAACAAACAAGGAAAATAATATTAGGTATGTTACCTTTATCTAGAAGGTCCATGGAAGTTCACGAAAAATTTTACTTAATTGTTTTTTTATTAATTTTTTTTAAATAGCAAATTTTGTATTGTACCCAAAACTTGGAAAGTAAAAATTTTTCTTATAAAATTTACTAATTCAATTCTCTCTCTTGACAAGTTTTATATTTCCTATAATTATCATATAAAATTTCTATACGATTTGATTACAGAAATAGCACTTTAATATCATTCATCGTTCAAACAAATTATCTAAAAAAAAATTTTTTAAATTAAAAAAAACCAAATCGTTAAATTTGTAAGCTTAAAGTTTATCATTTTTAAAAATTTTTTTATTAAAAAATTTTTACTAAACGAAACAAATCTTAAGTTAATTTTACTTTATTGCAAAAAGAAGGTCGAAAATTAAATTTAAAAAAAAAAAAACTATTTAAAAATAAATAATCAATGAAATAAATCCTTCTCCGCAAAGCAGGTCATATATTTTCTTATAAAAAAAGGGGTATTGCATGCAGCCTGACCCTTTATATAAATTAAAAATCAAAGTGTGTGTGCGTATACACAGAAGTATTGCTACCTTTAACTTAAGTGCGATTATTGTCTGGCACCTTTTAAAATTTATTGTAAAGCCTTTAAGCACAAGTTGCACTTAATTGGCAACACACTAGTGCGTAGAAACGTATACTTTTATTATTTGTAAAAGTACTTAAATACATTCATACACACACAACCACAAAATCTTTTCTCGCTACAAACACAGTTCTACTCGTATTAACTTAAAGCCTTGTGCATACCTGTTACATGTACACGCATGCATAAGTGTGCTGCAAATAAAAATACTCTTTAGAGGTTATTTTTCCATTGCCTGTGTTGCAAGTTAAAAAAAATGTTTTACAGTAATATGAAAAAGGCTGAGAAATTTACAAAAAAAAAAAAAAATTGAAGGCGTTAAGGTGCAAATTTATTTTTTGTACACACTTTAAGCTCCTGCCTTTTATATTATTTAAATGTGCATGTACACTGCTGTTGCCTCTTGTATATTTATTATTAAAAGCATCCAGGTATTAGTGAAATACAGCAAAAGTAACAACACCAGCAAGCAAACGATAAGGAGTCGTATGAACACCACCTACACATTAACAGCAGCATACAGTAGCAAATACATACAGAATGTTTGGCGAGCATAAACTAAAAGCAGCTTAAATAAACACACAGTGGCAGCGCAGCTACAAAAAGGAAAAACGCGTATAAGTAAAATTGAAATTCTTTTTAATGAGCACTTTGCGTACAGCAGCAAGCAATAAAAAAAAATGGAAATAAAATTTAAAGAAAATACTCATGCAAATCTGAATGTTAACATGTGGGTAAAATAGAAATTTATTTACCTTTGCCTGCAAATATTTAAAGTTCATAATAAATGTTTATTAGTAAAGTGGGAGACAATACTAGGGCATACATTTTTCGTGGTGTAAAAGTAATAAATTCTTTTGTTATATTATACTGTCACTTTAGTATGATTTATAGATTCGTTTCCTATAAATATTATCAGCCAGGCTTCCTTATATGCTTTCACTTTAAACGACAAACAGCTGATTTGCGAGTCACTGAAAAAAATTTTACTCGACAATTTTAATGAAAAGAAAATGCATTTCTATATGAAATTTTATGTGTACCAAAACTGTTGGAAAACAAAAATTTGTCTCAGCAAAAACTAGGGATTGACTGGAAATAATTTTAAGGGTCATTATTACAACTCACCAATAACTAAAAGTAGGATGTTATCGAAGAGATAAATGGTTTTTGATTATTAAAAACAGACTTTACCCAAAAAGTTTATGATAAGCTAAAAACATTTTTGTGTTGCCTATAACTTTTAACACCAACTTTAAGCATTTAAAGTTGCCATATTTTCGATTTTAGATATGGCAACTTCAGCAGCCATAGATACTTTAAAATTTTGTTTTTAAAATACACAAATATAAAACCATACAATTACGCAATAAAATAACAAATATTAAAATAAAATTTTAAAAGAATAGAATTTCTAAGCTTTTTAAAATATAATTGTCAAAAAAGGTTATGCCATTGCCACTATCTATTTAAAGCAACGAAAAGTAATCAGCATTTAGCAGTGATACCCATTACAAATATAACATTTCTCTTATTGGGAACTTGTAATAATGGTAAAAAGTCACTGTGGACACTGTGTCATTTACTTTAACTAAAGTTATTTATAACTATCTGTAATAATGGCTCTAAAAGGAATACTCGTACAACAAAAAAGAATCACTTACAACAGCGCATTTATAAGGCAAGATTTTTGTTGGCAGTGATACATCTTTAGTACATCTTTGTGTTGTAAAGAAGAAAAACCCAAGAAACTATTTGATTTTTCGATACGAAAATTCGTAATAAAAGTTAGTGAATCGCACTACTGATTTGATATTTTATATTTTATATTTTTTGCTTATTTATGCTTATGAAATTACAAACAATTTCATTATACTGCACATCAAATTGACTTGAATTTAACAGAAATTACAAACAGTTTTAACTACAACGGTAATAATAATTTATTTATTTGATTTAAAGTCATTTAATTAAAAAAAAATATTTAAAATCGCCCACCTTCTGCACAGCAAAAACACAACGAAATCCAAATGAAAAACTTGAAATGTTTACTTTGCATGAGAGCAGCCAAATAAAAAAGGAAGATGAAAAAAGAATTTCTTTTAAGAAATGTTTGTCTAAAACACTCATACACTGGCAAATCAAATACTAACAAGACTAACAGTAAAAATAATGTTACTTTTAAAAAAAGTGTAAGTTTACCCTTAATGTACGTGTGCTTAGCATAAACATGGACACACCAGTATCTGAATACAAAAACATATACCATGATGTTTCTCGTATGCTTGTGTATTGGGAAGTAAAGTTTGTGTGAAGTAGCATCTAAATAAAAGAAAGAAACTACGCCAGCTTATCGCTAATGGCATAAACTTCCGAAACGTGAGTGAAATTTTAAATATGTGTGAAGCAAATACATACAAACAGATCCACACACACACACACACTATCTATTTGTGTTGTATTGCATTTGAGCGTGCATACGTTTGTGTAATCACATCAACAACAAAATTGTTAAAAACTCCTAAAGTATAACAATGAAAAGCCAACAAACATCAAGCATCTAACAAACCAACCAACCACTGCTAAAACAACAAACACAAATAGAATTTTTTTTTTTTTTTTTTTTTTGTTTTCAACCAAAAACCAAAATTGTAGCAAAAAGGCAAACTGTATACAACCAAAACAAATCAAATCAGCAAAAGAATAAAAACTGAAAATCTTGTTAAAAAAAAACGTGCAAAATAGAACTTGGACAAAAGATAAAAAAAAAATTTAAGGAATTGAAAAAAGAACACACAAAAACGTCTAAACCACAGCACAGTGGTCTCTCTATAGGCTAACTCAACATTTTATGGCTGTTTTGTTTATTTCGATTCAATTTTAGAGGGCTGAAAAATTTGCCTCAAAAACGAGAGCATTTGATAGTGACCCTCATGTTACGAATTCTCCTTCCAGTATTCATTAAGACTTCAAAGATGCCATGCAGGCAGTGATGTTGTAAGTACCCTATTGGAAGATGCTCTTATTTTTGCAAGTGGCGGCCAATGTCAAATCTGTTTTTAAATTTGTGACCAAGACAGATTTAGAATACAAGTGAACAAGCCATAGAGCGATACCCTCCCCAAGAACGTGGAATAATCGAAGTGGACGATTTTTCGACCAAAATCATAATGAGTGGCGAGGCTCATTTCCACCTCAGCGGGTACGTGAACAAGCAAAACTATCGGTTCTGGGGCACAGAAAATCCACGAGTGATGCACGAGGGGCCATTCTACCCGCTCAAAGTGACTGCATGGTGCGCTGTTCACGCTGGAGGAGTCATCGGGCTGGTCAAACGACAACAGTGGACGGTGCGCTCTATAGGGTCATGTTAGCCGAATTTTTTGTGCCGCAATTGAACGAATTAAAATTGGAGGACATGTGGTTCCAACAGGAACCACACATTTTCATTTAGAAAAATAATCAACATCGGATGACTTCTTTTGGCCCACCTTGTATATAATTACAGCGATATAGGATATGGTCTGTTGTCTTCGTTACACAATCTACAAAGGCCGTTTAGGTTGATCCTCATATTTTATACAAATGTTTTAAAAATCTGCAATATCCAGTCATGAAGGCCCTGACAATGCGAATTCCTGACGAAGTACGCCATTTGTTCCCCTCCGAGAACGGAATGGTATAAATTTCTTCGTTATCCTGATATTTGTTATTTCCAAACAATATTGTTGTCATGTTCTAAACAACCACTAAAAATCTGAGCTTAGTAAAGCTTCTAGACAATCGGCAGCATGTTTCTGGGCCAATGTAAGTGCAGTATAGGAGCACCTTTTCTTGTCATTTTGTTTGTTTTCTCATTGGCTACATATCCACCATGACGTGACACCCATAACAGGTTTTTCCTGTTATTAGATGTTAGGCAGTTCCAGGCCGTTTTCGATCTTATCTGAAAAGCACTGAGTTTTTGTAATGCCGCCCTGTTGTCAGAGTGCATAAAAATGTGACTTTTATTAGTGGCTCTTTCAAACTCTTCTCTTAGGTAGAGCTTCATAGCAAGTATTTCGGTCTGAAAAACTGATTTCTCCCTGTCATTTACTTGTTATTATGTAACTTATGAAAATTTCCTTTAATAAAATAAAATAAAAATCGTTTGCAGCTTTTTGTAGTCTTTGTTTTTCCTATTTATGACCTCTGACTTAAAAAAGTGAAAACATTTTTTTAATTGGTTCCTTTATTTCAACAATATTTTTCTTCATTTTAAGAAAACAAATCGACCACAGTGCACTATTAAATATTAATTTTAAACTTGAAACTTGAGGCCTTTTTCAACACCACCACCAACCAGCCTTTATTGCAATGAAACTTATTTTATATTGAGTTTAGTTTCATTTTCCTTTGTTGTTGCCTAAAATATTGTATTTTGGTTTTTCGTGTTTCATGTTTTTATTGGATATAGATTTCCAATGAAGTAAAAGTTTGTACAAAAACTCAAATGAAGAGCGGATGGAAAAAGTCAAGCTGAACATGAATGTGAAACATGCACGTACTTGTTTTGGTTTGAGCTGAATGAACATTTTTAACAGATTTGCTAATGTTTTCTTCTCAATTTTTTTTTTTTTTTTTTGGTGTTTGAAAAAAAAATACACAAAAAATTTAAATTCATTTTTAAAATTCAATACACATATTAGCGAAAAAAATTTGAAAGCTGTTCATGTGCTGGCAGTTTAGGCGGTAACAATAAAGCCACGTTTCTATTAAAGCATGACAACACTGTTTGTGTGCTGTTGTTATTTGTATGTAGCTGGTGACTGCTGGCAATAATGATTATGATGATGATGCTGCTGCTTTTGCTGCTTAAAAGATGAAGACAACAACAAGAAGCTCTCATGGCACCTTCAATTGTTGTGTGCAGTGATTTGGTCTTGGTTATTTGCCATGTTCATTTGTTCATATCGTTACAACCATTTTATAATATTGATGCTCAAATCAGTCTAATCATGTTTAAAAGCCAAAAGAGGACTTAGCAAAAAAAAATTATGTACGAGTACATTTTATAAAAATTGTGGTTCGTAATCATGTTTTGTGCTTGTAATAGTCATGCAATTTCGTTTTCATTTTTCTCTCTTTTTTTTCCATATTTTTGTTAGTACGTTTTCAGTTTATGTTGACTGTTTGCATTTACATGATGTACTTTGAAATAAGTGCTGCTTCTGTGATTTTTTTTTCTTTCAATTTTATTTAGGAAAACGATACCATCATCAGCAACTGTATCAGCGGCATTGAGCATGTCTATGCCATATCAATTGCAGTTAAGTTTTTTTTATCATTTTAGTCTCAAACAAATTCAAACAAAATACTCGTACTGTAGATGAAATCATAACAAAAAACAAAATGTTGGAGCAAGTGATTACTTTGTATGCGTCTCAAGTAAAGTAACTGTTAAAATTTAATTTTGATTTTATTTTGTTTGGTTTTTAAGGGATTTACACACAGAACATATTTTGAAGGGGTTTTTGTTTCGGTTGTTTAAAGTTTTGCCAAATTAATATTTTTGTTTTGTTTTTGGTTGGTTTTCTTTTTCAAACTTTTACTTTGAAGTCTTTGCATTTAGATTTTTTCTCTGTTTCATTTTCATTTCAAGGTTTATTTTCAAACAAAAAGAAAAGCAGCCATATTACTTGACGCGTTAAAGTAAAACTTTTCAGACACACAAATGTTATTCAATTTATTACTATTTAATGAGCTGCGTAGTTTTTGTGTGTGTGTAAATACACAATAAATAATTTAAGGAAAAATTTATTTTGAAAAGTGAGGTGAAAAATACTTCCCATTAAATTTAGATTTAATTTTTTATTAATCTTATATTTTGATTATACAGGCATACCTCGTTTAATGCTCTTAATGCGTTCTTGAAAATTGAGCCTTAACACAAACTGTGTTAAAAGAGCTGCTATTTACACTAAAATATAGTGTTACGTTCCCAACTGACACACTTCGGACTGTCGTTCACTGTTCCTAATTTGCCCAATTACATTTATTTTCACCTAGTCAAACTTTTCCTAGATTACTTAGCAAAATGTATTTGGGGTTCAATTGATTTTCTTATTTAATAAATTTTATTTCTTTAATCAAAATTACTGAGGTCTATGTCAAACCACAACAGTATTTGAAATGAACAATTTAATATGAAATTTCACATTTTGGGATTCCCTGAACTAAAATTATTTTTAATATTTTTTTGCTTTACAAAAACAATGGCCCATAATCATAGTCACAAAAAATTAAGCTTTTTTTAAGAGCTGACTTTTTTTCATAAGAATTTCATGAATTTAAAATCGATTTTAAAAAAATACCGACTTTAGTAAGACTATGAAGAACTGTAAATTAAGTTTTATCAATTTTCATATGATTTCAGAAAAAGAGAACCTTTTAAAAAATACTTTAAAGTTGAAATAATTTTTTTGCTAAAAATTCAAAAGAGTGTTATAGCGAAACAGCGTTAAAAGAGGCACTTACCACAATACCATAACTAAAAACTGTTTACAAAATATTTTAAAGCGCTGAATAAATGAATGCAAATACGCGCAAACATTCAAATTTTTTTTTTTTTTACTTTCCACTTAGCATTTAAAAAATACTTTAAAAGAAAGTAATTTTTCGACACTTTTTAAAAGTTAAATGGCGCTGTTACCTGAGGGGTTACTCTCTATTGCGATGCGAAAGAAAACGTATCGCAACTCAATGTAAAAATCATACAGATGCGAATGGTTTTTCTTTCGCATCGCAATAGAGAGTAACCCCCCTGCAGTTCAAGATTTTGGATATTTTATCAAATTCAAAAACAGATTTTTGTTATGCTCGACAGCATTTACCAGAAAAATAGAATCACTTCCCAGGTTTTTTTTTTTTTTTTTTTTTTTTGTGTTACAGTGTTATGTAGTCTTGAGTAGTACACGAACGAACTATTCACCTTGTACTATTTACTTATTTGAAATGAACGAACTAGTCCGTGTTTTGAATTATTTTCTTTAATTTAAATGAACGAAATATAAATGAACGAATGAACTAAACTTAAACGAAAACAATGACGAACGAAAGTTGCAAATTATTTTCTTTTACAAAAATGGTATTGAAAACAAATAAACTGAACAAGATAAATGTATTATTCATGCTAAAAAGCTTAATTTTAAGATTTTAAAATTAAACCTAGCCATAGTGACTTTTTGAGTTATATTATAAAAAAGAGGTCGAAAACTAAATTTTAAAAAATTTTTCGAATTTTGTTTTGTTGTTTTGCTTTCTATTTCCGTAAAAAACTCCTTTCAACCCCTATTCGATATCATTTTACATAATAAAGAACGTTCAACGACAATCAAAAGTATAAGTGATAAAGATACAAAAGATCAAATGAACTAAATGAACGAACTATTCCTTTTTTTATTTTTGAACTAAGAAGAGCGCTCACTGATGTGAACTACGGATCACAAGTCTAGTGTTATGCATTCAATTAAACAAAATAAAATTCATTTTGTTTGATTTATGAGGCCATATCTTAAAATATCTTAACTCTGCATAAAAGCCGTATGTTTTAGCACCACGGTTTTTTTTACTTTTACTTTTTGACAAAGAAAACCAATCATTCTTAAGAAATTTTCACCTCCTTAGTTTAAGAAATAACAGTAGATCTCGGACATACTAGCCCATTTGAAAACACTTTTTAAAAAATTTAAGTTTCTCTAATCCAAAGTCTGGCTTGAATTTTTAAGCTGGTATTGAAAATTCCCATCAAACGTTGCTTTCCCTTCAAATTGTATTTTATAACTACTCATATGGAAACCGTTAACTGAAACAGCACTATTTTTAAATCAATCACTTAATCATTTGTTCCCTATGCCGTATGTGAACTATTTGCGTACTATTTAAAAACTACTCATACGACTCCTATTTTACTTCTTTACAATAAAAATCATTAAATTCAGCTTTGTAATATTTTAACAAACAATTCTCACATTTCATCTCCAAATTGCTGAAATTTAATCAAAATGGTTAATTATCTTCAATTACACAACTAATTAACTATCATGTTAATTAACTTGTGCATTTTGTGTATAACCGATGTTTTATCATTTAAAATGCTATGCCATTCTCCTTAAACGTTGCTTTAATTCAATTCACTGTATAAAATATATACGTATGTAACTATATGCTTATGTATACATCAAAGTAAATTCAATAGAGAATTCCATTTGAAATTAATATGTATGATAGGAGGATAGGATATGTATCATGGTGTGTTTAACTTTACAAATATTTTCTCAGCAAAGCTTAGCAATGAATAAAAAATAATAATTTAGGTCGATTATGGAGAGCAACTAAACTTAAAGTGCGTTGCCAACTAGCAACTGAAAACTGTAAATTTCAGTTGTTATTTGAAATATTTTCGGTAACCAATTTTTTGTGATTTCTGTTATTTATGTACTGAAAATTAAAAGTAACAAGTTAAGTTCGGCTGTGCCGAACTGTTAGCAAAATATTTGTTAATATTTTTCACTTTTCACAGTCTTCTAAAATCATACAAAAAATTAAGTGGGTGAAGATAAATATGTCGCGTTAAATATGTTTTAACGTACCTCATTACGTTTTTTAGTATTCGTATATATATTTTTAGTATTAATGGCATATTTGTCAAATACGCCTTACGTCATTAAATATTTCTATGTATGTTTTTAGTATTTATTTCTTTATAAATATGTTTAGGAGAAATATAAGTACATAGGTACAAATGTGCAGAACAGAAGAAATTGTTTTTATATTGATTCAATGTGATCTGTATATGGGATCCCATACTACAAAGCCATATTCAAGAATAGGACAAACGTAAGGATCAATAAATTTTTTTGCCCATATTTTTATAAATGCAAGAACACTTCTGGATTTATTGAAGTAAAGTTGAGTTTAGCATCCAGCATAGCACCTAAATCAATGAAAGTGCTCACTAGTTCCAAAGGATTTCCATCTAAGTGAAAATATATTTCGACACAGTTTGTTCTACAAAATCTCATGTGTTTACAGTTCGCCAAGTTCAGTTCCATCAGATTTATTTTGCACCAACTATGAAAGTTGTCAATATCAGATTGCAGAAATATATGATCTGAATATTTATTAAAAAATAATAAAAAATCTTCACATCATCAGCAAAGAGTAATATTTCACAGTAATTGATTACAATTGGAAGATCATTAATAAAAATGGAAAAAAGAATTGGTTCAGAGATCACTGTAATATACATTTTTAAAAAGCACGTTTTCTTCCTACCACATAGGTAAGCTTCAATTCATCGTAGAATTCTTGGAGAAAAACCCAGGAAATATAACTTATGAAGCAGGAGCATATGATTAACTTTATCAAAAGCTTTGCTGAAATCAGTATAAACAACATCAGTTTGTTTATTATTTACAAATCCTTTTTTTACAATCGTTGTTAGAATTAGAAGATTAGTTGAAAACAATTATGATAATTCAAGAAAAAAACTTGAAGCGCACAGCTGCTTTCTTGATATCACCATGGTGTAAGAAAGACGGGTGACACTGAGACGCCAGCTGAATCCCGCATGATCAATGTGCTAAAGAAAGATCAAAAGAGGAAACAAATTTCTTGTTTCACTCTAGCACACTTCTTAATATTAATCACCGGAAATAATTTTTGACAAGAGGAGCCTCAAAAGCAATAACAATATAAATTTACTTTTTGTAATATTGTTATTTTTGTATTTTTGAAGTTACCTGGTTTTATTGTACCATGGATATCACCTTATATGAATTCGCCTTGCCTGTAGGTAACTTTTCAAATTGTTTTTGACAACATAAAAATTATTTTAAAAAAACCATTGATAACAAATAAAATCAATTAAAAATCTAATCATAACAAATTCAAAGAAATGGGGCACTGATAATGCGAAATTTTAGCAAAACAGACTGTAAAGATTGATAAAGCCGATTAATCGCCACAAAAAGCAAAAAGATATTCATCACACGCGGTTATAAACAAATTGAGCAGTCTTGTCATCTAATTATTTCACTCGCCTGAATATGGAAGAAACAAAAAATCTTGAGTCGGCCATTAAAACTTGTCAACAATTGGAACGTTCCCTGTTTCGCTCTATTAATGCAGTTAGACGTCTTAATATACGCTATAACGTCGATTGGTTGCTACAAAACTACAGCTCTTATATAGCCAACATATGGGCTCAATATCAATATAAAACTGAAATGCCAACTGCAAATAAAAAATCTGATAAAACGCGCAAATCTTCAAATAACTTGATGTTATCCACACGTAGTTCACAGGAACTGTGTGGTAATAATCGTAAAATAAATTATAGACTCATTAAAATAAAACGCAGTATGGAAGCCATGATGTTGCAGCTGCAGCGCACCATAGACATTGCAAATCGTCAAAGAAATTATATACATTTCAATTTTAATACGACTTGTGATGTAAAAATTGGTATTTGTTGTCATTAACTTGGAATTTGTTATTGAAAAAATCTTTATTTTTTTAACTGCATAAGATTTCGCATGAACAATTAATTGAGTTTTGTTTAAAATAATAGATTTATTTTATATACTTTTTATATAAAAAACTTAAATACTTTTGCTTGTTTCCTTTCTGTTAAAATTTTGTGTGGGAGATAAAATTGAAATTAATTTAAGAGAGATTTTTTCTTTATCAATGAAAAAAAAAAGGAAAGAAAAAGCATTTATTTGAAAAAATAATATTTGCTTAAAAAATGTCAAATAACTGTAGGATCTGAGGCCGTATAAACACCCAAAACCTAGGATCTGATCCCGGTTTAGCCTTTAAAATGTAGGATTTGATTCTGGTTGAGCTTCCGATTTTAAAGCATTTTATCATATTAACACTAGAGTATTCATTCAATTATTATTCTCACTTCTATACGTTAGAGCATATTCAGAGTTTTATATCCGTTCAATAGCTGCTACAGAAAAAAAAAAAATTAAAAATCATATTCAATTACCAAATTTTGTAACTATAATAGGACCTAACACAGAATTCGTAAAACCAAACACGGAATTAATATTTGCGTAATAGAAAATCATTTTCACAGCGAACATCAACGGAAGCAAAATATCATAGGAAAATAATTATAGACTTGAAACAGAAATAATAGAATAAAACTTAAACAAAAGTTTGTTAGCAAAAATGTTGCTCATAATTTTTTTTGTGTACTCAACTCGACTGTCCAAACTCAACACGAATAATAGTGTTATTCTATTCATCTTATATTATTTGCCTTATATTCTAACCTATGTACCGCTACCGGTCTGTGGGCCATAATCATAGTCACACCAAAGTCGGTATGACTTTAAATTCATATAAAACTTATGAACAAAAGTCAGCCTACTTTTTTGTGGCTATGATTATGGTCCTCCTGTATTTTCATTCGTTTTAATAACAGCCAAATATTTATCAGTGTCAAGTTTTATAAATTAGTTTTTTTTTCTGTTATCCCTTTTGAATGTTTTTGTTATTTTTAAGCAACATTTTTCCTATAAATTTTCTTGCAGAATTACCCACTTAATTAAATTCATTTCTTTTCAAATTTATTTCATAAAAACCACATCAAATCCCGGATTGTTTTCACAATTTATTTTTTAAAAATTATTTTTCACTTTTTTTATAAAATAAAAATAATATTAATTGAATGGTAAATGACCGCATAATAAATCTACCTTTAACCAAATCAACCAAATAAAAATCTTTTTTTTTTAGTGCTTTAAATACACAGATAACGTTTATATACCTAAATACACAAATAAATATTATACCGTTCTTTTGTAGGTATTTAAATTAACAACGAGTACAGGGTAAATCAAAATATTGTATTTTTTTTTCATTTTTGTGCTGCTAATAGTTGCTTTTAAGTTATAATATTTAATTATTGTTTATGGGGGCTTTACGCTGTAATATTGAAAGAGTATGAAAACAGTATGTCAAAAAATACGTATAAATAAATAGAAACTTGATAATCATACAAAGCATGGTACAATAAAACCAAGTAACTTCAAAAATACAAAAATCCCATTTATTATACCCTTCACTGTAAGTAAGAAGGGTATATATAACTTTTTTTGTTATTGCTTTCGAGGCTCCTCTTGTCAAAAACTATTTCCGGTGGTTGATATCAAGAAGTGTGCTAGAGTGAAACAAGAAATTTGTTTCCTCTTTTGATCTCTCTTTAACACATTGATATCTCTTAATTTTTGACAGAACGAGCTTCAATCATGCATGATTCAGCTGGCGTGTCAGTGTCACCTGGTTTTCTTACACCATGATTTTTCGAAAACTTGTATCAGGGTTGTTGATTTTTTGAGCATACGAACAAAATTCAATGAAAATTTCGTTAATTTCAAAATAAATTTCTTCAATATGAAATATCCAATGAAAATCTTAACACTGTTATTACAGTATAAAATCCCCATTGAAGTGTATATGCACCCAGCAAAAAATAATGTAAGTGATTGTCTTCGAAGGCCACCTTACTTCACTTTAAAAAAAGAAAGCGATTGGCATAATTTGTAAGTGATTTTACATGACACATATTTGCCTATAATCTGAACGAAGTCTTATTTCATTTTTGACATGAAAACATTATGAATGGATATTAAAAACTGATTACAAATCACTGAAGTAGCGATTTTATTTCGCATCTAAATAGTTTCTTAGACTCGCATTTAATTCATTGCAAAGCTTGCTAAAAAGCACAACTTCCCTTCCTCAGAAAGTACTTCTACTTTTAAGTTGTAGTTGTAGTAATTTTTATACTTCTTTTTTCTAATTTTTTTATTTTTTTGCTCTGTATGTTTAAAATTACGGTCACATTACAAAAATATTTGTCGAAACATGCGTAACCAATACTTTTTGGCAAACATTTTTCCAGTATAACAATTTGTATTACATAAAATTAATTCAAGAAATTTAAAAATGCCAGCAAATTGTATTTTAATAAAAAAAATTTAACTCATCTAAATACTCGTACATATTTCTTCAAAATATATATAAACGTGTATGTATGCTTATTTCGCCAAATATTTGGTTAATGTGACCGACAAAGAAGCTTCTTAAATTAATTGTTTACAGAGTGATACTCTGTTCATGTGAATGAAAATTTTCCTTTTGGAATATTTAAAAGGCAGTAAATGAATTTATTCACATTTTTTAAAGAAATCTCCTTAAATTATGCAACAGTATTTAATGTGTATAAATCCTTAAAAAAAGAGGATAAAACTGCCTACGAAAATGTAATTCCAGAAGAAGGGAATTTTTTTCGAAGTTGTAACTTTTTTACCAGAACTTCTTTGTTGGGGAAAAGCAAACACTTTTCGGAGGAAATTCCATTTTCCGTAAGGTTGGTTATTTTCTTGATGCCAATTCCATTTCTTAGTACTTCTACAACATTTTAAATTAGCTTTTCATACTCTTTTTACAGCCTTCAAACTGAAATATTGAACAGATTACCAAGCTATGCAAATAAAATCTAGTTATTTTTTTTTTTTTTAATACAAAAGAAAGTTTCTTACGAATATTTTTCCTTGTTTTTTTTTTCTTTCAAATATGAATATACAAAAATACTTTTGTTTTTTAAACAGACACTAACTTTATCATGCTATTAAAATGATGAATTGGTATCCTGAATTTTTCATTTATATTAAAAAAAAAAAAAAAATTATTTTGAAACTCATACCTCTTGCTGCAATCAATCTTCAAATTATTTTGTAACATATACATACATATTTACATAGTAATATACACACATATTTTATCTTTTTGATTTTGTTGTAGTTAATATAATTTACTTATAAAAATTCTTTTAGTTATTGCTCATCACATAAAACAATTTGTGCACATTCTCCCCTTTACAACTGACTGACTGGCTGCCAGCTGAAAGCAGCATAAAAATGCCCCCATTCATATTAGACTTCAAATAATATTAGTAAAATTTTTTCTGTTGATGAAAATATTTTATTAATTCAAATTAATATAATTTTGCTGAAATATTTATAATGAGTACACGCGGCGCTAAAGGGATAGAAAATTGTTGTTTATTGAAAACTCAGCAAAATACGAGGATAAAAAAATTTCATTTTGATTGAATTCTGTTGTAAAACAAAGGCTGAGTAAATTTGTGCTTTAAAATAAAAATTTCAAAGAAGATATTAAGTTTTCAGCTTGGCTTTTATATGTTATAATTTAGTGTATCATAAATGATCGTACATACTAGATACATGCCAGAGAGCTGCAAATATAGATCAATTAAACCACATAAACGAACAATTTGATTAAAAATCATGCACAACATTTGATTAAATTGTGTTCGAGGCACAACTAGAAACTGATTTTTTATGCTGTTAGACACGATTGAATCCAAAAAGTAAAATTCTGAAAACAAAATAGAAAGATGAAAAAGTAAAAAAATCTCTGGAGAAATTTTTATTCATAATTTCAAAAAATGTTTGGAAAAAGAATACAAAATTGCATTTTCTTTTAATAAAACACTATTTGCAAGTAATTCGCTTCCTACACTTAAGAGGTAACACTATGAGTAGATCTCGCCTAAACAAACTTGTTGAAAGTAACTCGAATGGCTTATTATTGTAGCAAATAACTAAAAACCATGAAAAAACAATTGACGCATATAATTTGAAGAATTTTTTAATAATTTTACCAAATTAATTACTTAAACGATGTGAATTGTAAATAAAACAAAAAGTTTTCAGAGAATAGAAGAATCTACGGCAATTATGTGTGAAACAAAAGATCAAACAAATACTCGCCACGGCTTCGGTGGCATAGCTCTATTCGATGATCCACATTTTCAAAGTGACTCTGAGACATAATTGAGGTTCAATGTTGTTAATGTGATGAACAATCTCATCCTTTAGCTCTTGAATTGTTCTTGGCTTATTGACATAAATTTTTTTCTTTTAAATATTCCCCAAGAAAGAAGTTATCTCATGTCGTGGCAAAATAGCAATTATTTCATGGGCTGTGTGGCAAGTGGCACCATTCTGTTGGAACCACATATCCTCAATTTCTGGCCACAAAAAGTCTGTTATCATCTCGCGATAGCGAATACTATTCCTGGTAATTATTTGGCCTACAGTTCCGGATTGCTGAAATTTTAGCCACAAAATGTTTGGCCAAATAACAACAAACAATTTTCGATGTGTTAATTTTATAAGGGCTTTCACACTTGGTAAGTGACTTGCGCAAGACTTCTGTGCAACTCTTGTGTTTCAAAATGATTGGGTTGAGGGGAAGAGAATTTTAACTTTTTCTGTAATCACTCGGCAATTCGTGTGTGTGTTTGTTTATGGATTTGATTTGTTGTATTTTGTTTTGTTTTGTGAGTAAGTGAGTAAAACAACATATTAGAAATTAAAAAAAAAAATTAGAATTTTAAGATTAGGACCACAAACAGCAATTTTAGTTGGGCAATTCTTGATTTTGTAGGAGAGAGAGGAAAGAGGAATGGAAAGGGATACAAACTTGCTCGCATTCGGCAATTCCGTTTTGTTCTCTCTTCGTATGTAAAAAAAGATGTAAAAAAAGAAGACAGGTAGCTTGAAGGTTGAATAAGAATTTTAAAAGAGAATTGAGAAAGAATTGCCCAACTAAACTTGCTGTGTGTGGTTATGGTCTATGCAAAAACACAAATGAAAAATTTAATTTTTGTATTTAGAACGGTTGGGCAAGTCACTTCTTAAGTGTGAAAGGGTTCTATAACACAAAAACTTGACTTTGACGTTTCAATAAAAATTTACTTTCGAATAACATGAAAACGAACGATTTGTTTTTAAACTTTTAGGTTTTTTAAAATTATTCGGCTTACAAAACAGGGTAAAAACTAAATCATTCGCTACAGATTGAAATTTTAATTTATTTTTAATGGGAATTTCGATGGACATCGATTGCTTCTCACTCCCATCGAAATACGAAACCAAAAATATTAAAAGACATTTTTTTTTAGACAAAAACAGATCACTATTGTTTTTATTTTATTTATTTTATTGATTGGTTTCAACTTATAAATTAAAAAAAAAAAAAAATTAGTATTTCTCTGCTGTTGTTTCAACTACACAATTTAAAACCGAAAAAAAATTCAAGTAACCAAATATTAAACTACCTGCCGATGTTTATTATCGTAATGAAAATACTGAAATTTAAAAATTTATTTCACTACTACCACGATACTCATAACAAAATCGAAAAATATATTAAAATGATACAAAAAAAGTATTTATTTCCAACGTTTTTAAACAAAATGTATTTATCATATGGAATTATATATTAACAAAATTAACATTAAAACATTGTGTTGGAAAACTACTATTACACACGTTACTACTATAACACTCGCAATCAAAAGCTTTTATATCTACTCGTATATTATATTGCAAATACCTTTTGTGCAAAAACAACTTTAGAGAGTTAAAAAAATAATATTATAAAAACAAACAAAGAAAAAGTATAAAAAAATTAAGAGAATTTGTTAGTGAGCATTTTCTTTTGATATGAAAAAAAATATGAGTCAAACAAACTTTTTACAATATTTCAAGAATCCAACTAGATTAGAAAAGCCAAAATTGTTTTTCTGTTCAATTTATTATTCAAATTAACAAAAACAAATCATTTATTTCGCCATGATGTTTGTTGCAATTTGTTTGTCTGAATTTCAATTTCAAAATTTTTAAGTTTTTTTTTCTTTTCCCATCAATTCATTTAGTTTTAATTTTAAATAGATTTTACTCAATTATTGTTTTATATTTGCTACAGTAATGGCATTGTAACACATCATAACATGTCCCTAAGAAGTTCCTTTTGAGCAGCTGTTAATTTCTCGGGAAATTGTATATCGAAGGCTACCAATAAATCTCCTTTACGTGTAGTATCTTTGGGGAAAGGTAAACCGTAGCCTTGTATACGTTTAACCGTATTCGGTTTGATGATCTCCTGCATGGTACTGATGCGTAATTTATCGCCTGACATGGTAGGAACTTGAAACACCACGCCACATAAGGCCTGAAAATAATACAAAATTATAATACATAAATTATTTTCAATTAAAACAAAAAACTATACTAAATAAAGCAGAAGACATATTTTAGCACTATAATGGTTTAATTTGGAAGCGTTTTTAGCTATTACTAGCTACAATTGTTTGATGTAGCTGACAAATCTCCCAAGAAAGTCTCTGAATTTTTAATGAATACTAGACTTAGATAGTACTGTCGTAATAGGTCTATTATGTAGTGCGATTTAGTCACTTTTATTACGAGCATTCGTATCGAAAAAGAAGTATAACGATATTTTATCGAATTCGGTATACAGTAACTTTCCGACAAAAGTATTTGGTATGATAAAAATCGTTATTTGCGAAGAATATTTATAGGCTGTTAATTTTGTCGCAAACTGCATTGTTTGTTGAAATTTTGCGAAATAGTTAACATTTTATAAATATTCATCACAAATAACGATTTGCATCGTAACAAATATTCTTGGCGGAAAGTTACTGAATACCGAATTCAATAAAATATCATTAAACTTGTTTTTTTGAATCGAATGTTCGTAATAAAAGTTACTGAATCGCTGCTGATTTTAATTCGAATTCCAAGTATTTAACCAAAAACTGAGTTCAAACAAAATGTATTTTTAAAGCTTTCACAGTTCCTTAATATATAATTAAATAATTTTATGTATTCATTTCTCCATGATATTTTGTTTGTGTGAACATCCGTCTTGTTCTTTTAAATCCTTTTTATTGTTTATTAAATAAATTATAGAGAAAACCCTGTAGTTTCGGCTATGCATTTTAAACTACAACTAAAATTTGATTTTACTTTAAAAAATAAAGAAAAATCAATATTCATGGAATCAAGATAATTTCATTTGTAAATATATTTTATTATATAGAATCTGACTATAGTCTTCACAATGTTTAAGCAAAATTTTGTATTCTCCTGAGTTTGCCTGATCATAAGTAAAAGTCATTTACAATCCTAACTACAGTGTAGTCTAGTATAAAGTCGTTGTTGACCATCTTGTTTGTTTTATTTTATTCTTTGTTGACATATTGTTAAGATTTTCATCTTATTCTTACAACAGACTTTATACATTTCAATTTATTTTTATTGATTGTCTACTCACACCAATTTTTTTCACAAAAAAAAAGAAGAGGAAAAAAAACAAAATCTAGTTATTTGATGTCCTTTCACTGTAAACGAAAACGTTGCTGTCTGTTGCATGTCTTATAGTTGTTATTACTTAAGTATGGGTGTGTGTGTGTGTGTTTATCCTTAAGAGTATTAAATATAATGTTAACATTTATAATTCTATATTTTTTTATCTCTATAAATACGTAATCCTATGAATGTTTGACTTGAATCGTATTTTGTTTTAATTCTATTATTTTCTGTTTGACAATTTTATTTGTTTTCTAGATTTGTTACAAAAATCATTAATCATTCATTCATGGATTTTAGTATATTTAGTTATACAATAAACTAGTATTGGTTTAAATATTTTCTTTATATTACAATAAAAAGGACTCTGCATATAAGACATGCTAGTAAAGATGTTCAAAACATTAACCCTTTACAATATTATTTAATTTTATGCAGAATTTTAATGTCAATTCTCACCAAGGTTTTGCCAATAAAACTTTCAAAGCTTTTAAACTTGTGCTACAAAAAATTTGCTATTTGTGTTTTCTTTAAATGAAGTGAATTGGCAAGCAGTAATAAAAAGAATCATTAAAAACAATTGACAAAATATAATTAAAAAATAAACATTTAAATTACAAGACGATAAAAATGCAAAGTAATTTAATTTGATTTAAAATATTTTTAAAAATTTATTAAAAATAAACACATTTAATTAAATATTAGCTGGTTTTGCCCAGTTTCTGCCGGTCTTTCCCCGTCCTCTAGTTTGTAGGTATTTTTAGACCAAGCAGATTGTATAAATAACACGATCTCGTATGGCCAGTACAAATTAGCGACCTCAGACGATTCTAGAACATATAGCTACCATTCTTGGAATATATTGATTTTATGTACCCAATTTAAAAAAAAAAAAAAAAATTCATTGGAAATTAGAATATTAATCATCCCTATTCCAGTTGTCACCGTAAATTTCGTTGTCATTTATATTTCAACATCGCTTTTCATCGTAGTCCTCATCACTTCGTCACTTTTTTAATATTCTATAACACGACATTTTATCGTTTTTTTTTTTTTTAATAAAACAAAAACACATCTCTAGTATTTTATTTCAGCTGGTTTACTTTTGCTTTGAATTTTTGTGAAAAAATTGTTTCGCATGTAATTTAAATATAAATTCAAGTGATGAGGGAAAAGAAATGAGAAACTGGCGTTGTTGTAATAAAAGCAATGATGTGTGGCAACGCTAGCCATCTATTTTTTATTCAGCCCTATTAAAAGTGTCGTTCTAGTAATAAATAATAAAAAACATATCGCCGACATTAACGTAATCATTGGTTTCATCATATAGTAAATACTTTTTAGTAGAATTTTCGAGGCGACTTGACCGCATGTGTTGTGGAAACACCACGTTACTCATTTAAAAATTACACTCAAGAAAATATGAAAGTTAAGCTTTCTTAGTAGCACTCACATGTATTATTTTAATTTTACATTTTTTTTTTATTTAAAATTTTATTTATTTCTTTCACACATCATTAATTTTATAGAAACAAACCATACCAAGCCAAAAAAAAAAACAATCATATTTTTTACAACAATTTTTTTTTATGTAATTTTGAATTTAAGTCACGTTTAGGTTTTGTTTTCAGATTAAACAAAAAAATATTTTTAATTGGATTAACGTAATGTTGACAAGTGTGTATCAAAGTTATTGTATGACAAAAATAATAAATTCCTTAAATGAAAACCAAAGCAAATAATTTTTAAGCAAGCTGTGTTAATAATAACAAATAGCAACAACAATAATAATAATTTTAACAAATGTAAAAAAAATAAATGTTTAAACAATTGTAACACTTAACTAATGTGCTGTAGTAGTTTGTTGTGGTTTTCATTACTTGTCTCTAGTGTTAACAACAACAACAATAACAATATGTTTTTTATTTTATGTTATATACCAGCAGTATAGCTTGTTAATGCAAAACAAATAAATAATTAATATAAACTGTAACTGCATGTGTGTATCATATTTTAGTTTTTTTTCAAATAAATTTAACTTTATTTTTATAAATGTTTACTATCAACAAATGTTGGTTTTTCTAATGCTCTAAACAATTTTTATTATTTTATTAGTTAAGCTCACGCCAAATTTAGTCATAAAAAATATAAACGATTTTTTTTTTATTAAATACAAGTTCTTTTTTACAAAATAAGTTTAATAATTAATTTTAGAATTTATTGACCAATTTTAGTCAAGAATTTTTATTGTAAAATTTGTTTTTAGAAAATAGCATGTAATTGAATTATGTAGTTTTACAACAACAAAAAAATGTTTTATTCAATACAGTAGTCATATCATTTTAAAAGGGATACTATCTAAATTTATAATCTACAGTCCAAATGCTTAGAAATTACTTTCTACTATTAAAAAATTTTTTAAATTTCCTTATACACCAGTACTGTTGTCTCAAGGATTTTGGCAGTTTCAGTTTTAAATCATAAAATAAAAACTACGAATGTTTCCAAAAATGTTAAAACACTTCCAGAAAGTTTAGAGCCTACAGATTAAGTTCCTTTTTGATTTTGGCAATTTTTCTGGCCAAAATCGGGAATGGTACCTCGGCAAAGTAGGGAATGGTAAAAATTCCTCAGAAGAAGAGTACAGGGGAATGAGGGAATTTCAAAATTTTTTTTTAATAATCCAAAGATTTTTCTGAGTACTTGGGCGATAGATTACAAATCTAGATGACATCCCCTTTAAAATAATATACGTCCCATCTCCTAATCTTCTATGGTTCGTTCGGAAGTTACTTTGGATTATTTTTTAATTTCCATATACCCCAGTGCTGTGTTACTCTGAGGGATTTCAGCAACTTCGCAACAAACGATTAAAGATTGTGGGATGGGACACATATCATTTTAAAGGGGAAGCTGTCTAGATTTGCCCAAATACTCAGAAATTTTTTTTAAATTTCATATACTCCACTGGGGTATATAAGACTCGGCACAGCCGAATTTAACTTGTTTTAATTCCATTTTATTTTATTTTATTACAACAAAAATTCTTCAAAAAGTAATAAGCAAATCAATTACACAAAATTTTTTTATATTTTTGTGTCAGACATATTTGTACATGTTGGTTGTGACCAAAAATTATAAACGTTCTGTAAAATAAAAAAGTTTGACAGACATGAAAAAAACATGTGTATTTTAAAATTAAAATACACAAGCTTAAAATCGCAATGAAAAATTGTTTTTGTTTTCACATTTTCCAATATTTCGACTTTCTTTTGAAGTTCTTCAAAAAAAAAAAAAAAAAAAAAAAACAATTTTTTCATTGAGATCTTAAGCTCGAATAATATTTACTATTTATTATATTTATTATTATTAAAATACACATGTAAAAAGATCTTAAGTAAAAACTGATTTGTTGTTGCAATTAACTCAATTACTTTTTTAAGTGATTCAGGGCTAATGGGGAGATATATTCCACAGTTAACGAGATGACAATGAAAACAACACCGTGTGATAGACTCTAAATAATTTTATAAAAAAAAACTTTTAGGGGTTCTAAATTGTATTACTCTAAAATTTCTTAATAAGACATAAGCTTTTTATCCATACAGCCACAGATTAATTCTATTAAAAATACGAACACGTCTAAAATCGCACATAAAGCTTAAAATTTTATGCTGAAAATTATGATAATGTTGATGACATTAATGTAAAACAAACACTTAATGTGATTTAATAGACAATTCTGACAATGTTAACTAAAAAATTTAAAAAAAAATGTCACAGAACAGTAGCTTTAGGTTTTCTATAGAAACGAAGCAACCGTTTCATTTACAAATTAGGATGAAGTTTTATTTTTTTTTTTTTTTCTGTCACAATCAATGAATTTTCCGTTCTATAAACAAAGTTAAAAGAAGCAGTAAATTTGCCCGTAAAGCAAAAAAACAAAAAACAAAATAACAATAGATTACAATCCCTCTATTCGATTTGTAACAAATTGAAATGAAACAAATAATGGAAAATGATTTCAGTGTTGCAAAACTACAATACTTTACTGAATTTGCATTTTAATAAAAACTAACCAAACCGTGCAAAGCAAAAAATTATTACAATAAAAAGCTGGGCAAAATGTTTATCGTATAGAGCATCAAACGTAATACAAATCACTTGATAAGCTTGTAACATTAATATAAAAGTAATTTGCATATAGAATGATATTTTTATGAACTAAAAGAACTAAACCAAACTAAAAATGGAAATGGCCCCAAAATATAAGATAATGTCTTCCAAAATAAGGCTTAATGCCTTCAAATAAAATAAAGAAAATGACTAAAACAAATTTTTTAATAGTAAAAAATATTACAAGTGAATAGTACAAGTTATACATGGTTTTGGACCATGGAATTAATTGCTAAGATATACCGTAATTTCTTAAATTCAAGAGGTGGCAACATATGTTCTATTTACTTAAAAACGGTTTGTTCTATTTAATTATAAAGAAAATTCGAAATTTTACATTAAAATTTCTTTTAAGTCGTGATTGCACAGTGGATGTGATGTAACAAAATATTTTTTATGCAAAATTTTGCAATTTTAAATTTTTTAAAAATTATTTAAAATAAAACAAAATAAAAATCAACTATTTTCTTAGAAAAATTTATTGCCTTATAAGTTTCAAACAAAATTAACAATATTTTATAGAAAACGATCCACAACTTTTGATTTTATTGCCAATAAAGTGATGCTACTTCATTGTAAAAAAAAACTGCAGTATCACACCTGAAAGCAACTCTAGTGAATGCGTATGGCAACATTATTTTCTAACAAAATAGTGGACCGTAATCATAGTTATACTAAAGTCGGTATCTTTTTGAAAATGGCTTTAAATTCATATAATTCTTATGAACAAAAGTCAGCTCCTAATTAAATTTTTGTCTTTTACTGTGTGATAGACTGACTTAATTGTGAATAAATTCGAAAGTTGTATATTGATTTGAATAAGATATTGTTTGTTTTGTTTCAAACTTGAGCTTGTAAATTTTTGTGTTTTCTTATTTTATAAAAATTTTTTTGAAAAACAAAAATTTCCAATTTTTTTTCGTCACATTTTTTACCATATTTTTAAAACCACTGAACAAATGTAAAAATAAATGTGGGCATGACTAAAGGAAATTTTGTGTTTGAATTTCGTATTTTCTTTTTTAACAAATAGAACTAAAGTTTTCAAGTAATAATCATGTATGTTCGCTTCACCTCTTTAATTTCGTGTTTTTTAGTTGACTATGATGTGCAAGATATGCCAAATCGATTAACTAAACCAAGAAGTTGATAATATATAAAAATAGAGAAATTTTTTTTGTAAACTTGAGTATTTTGCTATTAAAATTTAATAAAATTCAGAAAATGTATAATAGTTAATCTATTTGGCAAGAGAGGCATCCATATCTGGGATACCGCAGTCAGTATTAAAAAACGAAATACAGATTTAAAATTATTTATCTAAAATTCTTTTAAATAATTCTTAATTGCTCTGGTCCAAAAGTTGATTTTAATTTCTAAACTTCTATAATTAAGAAAAATAATAAAATTTAAAAACAATTAACACAAAAAAAATATTTGTATATTAATAAAAAAAAAAAATTAAAATTTTATTTTTAAAATATCCTAACATCTATTTGCAGGAAAAATTTATATTATTTGCTTTAGTAATTGTAGCTTCAAATATTCTAATTTCATTATGAATTCGTGTAAATACTCAAATGCTGCCGATGAGGAAAAAGGGATTTTTCCGAAAGCGTCGCTCCAGCAATCCAGTGTCTAGGAGTAATATTAATTTTTCTATATATTTTAAACAAAAGCAAATATACATACATAAAAGAACTGTTATAGGATTACTAAATGAGTTAAAGACGAACTAAAGCTTGAATAATAAATTTCTCTTTTCCTACAATTCTAAGAATATTTTAATGAAATATCAAACGTTTTAAATAACTGTAAACTGTAGGGTATATGATGCAATCCTCTCTCGTCCTTACAATAGTTCTATGAAATTGTCAGACATTGATATTTTACGTGTAAAGTCAAATATAGAATAACAAAACGTTGCAGTTAGTCAAAATGTCTGTCTTTTCATTTGCCTAACAGTCAGTTTTAGTGGATTTGTAATCATCATATGCCGTTGTCTCAGCATGCATTTGCACAAATAAAAATTGTCATTCTATTGTCATATTGTCATCTGCATCATTTACATTGTCATCGATAGATGGCTGCTATTTTATACTCGTTTTATTTCAGTTTTTTTTTTTTTTTTTTTTTTTTTTAATTACAAAAGATTAATGCCAGAAGTTTTGTTCTTTATTCAGTCACTATTTTAACAGAATTTTACGTATTTTGGTAACGTTTTTAATATGTTTATTTGTTTTCGTTCGCATTTCTTTTTTTAGCTGTTATCTACTGATGTAGCTCCATAGCATTGCAATTCAATTGAAATTTATTTATTCGATCAGAATATTTTATGCGCATGATTTTGATCTTGCTTATTTTTTATTTTTTTTTTTTTTATTTGAAATATTTCAAAGAGAACTATGCCAATTAAGCGGGTTTCAGACTACCGTATTTAGTATTAATACATGTCCAAAATTCCTGTATTTAGAAAAAATCGAATAGTGTGAAAACAATATGTTAAGCAAGTGTGGTGAAATACTTAAGTATTTTTGGGAGTATTATGGTTTTTGTCATTTTTAGAATTTTTTTTTAAGCTATCATACTGCTCATTTTATCAGGGTTGCTTTTGTACAAGCAACCAAAGAAAAAACTAGAAATCAGCTGTGAAATTATTTGCTGCGTTTTGTATTTTATTTGAAGTGTGATGGTATGAAAACAGAAAATATTTTGACAGTCTATTTGATTTCGGTCTCACTCGATCTCAAATGTTAATACTCTGTATTAACCCGCTTTAGTTTTGATTGACTCTAAAGTAAGTTTAGTGTAAAATTTAAGAACTCTGTAAAACAATATAATAAAAATCTGATTACTGATATTAGGCTGTTTCCATAACATAAACGACCAACAACGACAACAAAATATACAAAAATGTTGTTATTGTAATTTAACCCTTTATCGGGCAACATCTCCTTTTTAATCCTAATAGATATTTTTCTATTCCTCTTAATAAAATAAAAGAACATTTAGAAATAATTTTTTTTTTTTTTTGGGAAATTTAGTTTTTTATTTAAAAAAAAAAACAACTGGATTCCGAAACTTTTATCTTGCCAGAAATACTTTGCGAAAAATGAAATAACCGAGCGCAATTATTAGATTTAGTTATAACAGTAAGCCACAAAACATTTTTTAAATAAAATTTATGAAATACCATTAAAATTTTCGAGCTCAAAATTTTGACACTTTCTAGATATTTCAGTTTCTTTCAACAAGCAACGAAAAATATTTGATAAAAAATATTTCCCGTTATAATTTACTAAATTTTTTTGATTTTATATAGTAAACAAATTTTAATAGTTATAATATATTAAAGTGTTTACAATATTTTTAGCGGTTGAACACATCAATATATTGTCATTTTTAGGGTATGTGACATTACTGTCACATGGCCAGATAAAAGGTTAAGCTGACTAAATTATTTTAAATAGTCGTATGCTAAGTACCTTCCCTTCGCTGGAAATTTCTTTAGTTTATGTTATTTTATTCTTTCATTTTTATCATTAATACAATCTCAAATTCATGTTATTTTTTGCCAGTTAGCATTTATTTATTTTTATTTTTTTTTTTAGCCAGTTTACCTACCTTTTAAGGCATTTGTATGGGCTATTAAGTTATCATAACTGAAAAAACAAACTGACAAACAATCGAAAATAAAACCCATACAGTAAGCAATATGAAAGAAAACTGTGAACAAAAAATGTGTTTAATTTTTATTAACACTTTGACATACTTTATGCATGAGTAAGAGCGTAAGTACATTGTGCATTTTTGGTCATGTAATAAATTTTAAAACAAAACCAAACAAAAAAGTTTAAGTTAGAAAAAAAAATATTTTCATGTAATTTGTAAATATTAATTAACTTAAAAATGTTTTTTTTTTTTTTTAGTTTGGTAAGTTTTGAATGGCTGTTATTGTCAGTTATAATTGTTGAATGCATTTTTTGTAGTTTTCATTTATAAAATACAAAGCAATCGAAATAAATTAAAAGTTTGTTTGTTTGCTTTGCACTTTTTTTTTGAAAGTTTATGGCTGTTGGGCATAAATTAAATTATAATTTATTATAAATTTAATAAATGGTTATCAAATAGTTTTATATACAGACGATGCGTGCTAGAGAAAAATGAAAATTTATTATAATTTTTTATTAATTGAAAAGGTTTTACAAAATATATTATAGAAAAAAAATTAATTTTATGTTATTTTAAATTTATGTACTGTTTCTGTAACTCATACGAGCAAATCATAAAATTTTACTTTTTAAAAATTTAATATCAGACCAAATGCTAGGGCATCTAGAAAATTGCTTTTGCAAAATACTAAATTGTTTTTTAAATTTTCTTACAAGATTTTTACTCGATTATCCAATCGAGTAAACATTTTGTATTAAATTCTTACCCCCAAATTCATAAAAAATATTATGTGCTTAATAAGGGGTTATTTGACAAATACTGCATAGAAGTCTGTCAAATAAGCCCTTAATAAGCACATAATATTTTGTATGAATTTGGGGGTTAAGCTAAAGAGAAGTACAAATTTCTCTTTTTACTTATTTATTGTTTTTTTTTTTTTAAGTTGGAGGGAAATATCGATATAAAATAAATTTATAGAATACGATCTCAAACTTAATAAAATAGCCATTTTAATTAAAAATAAAAAGTCAAATAAGCTAACAAATAAATTTTTTTTAAATTAAAAAAAAAAAATTTATAACAATTTTAGTAAATTATTCGATCTCATAAATTTATTATTAATTAATATTATTCACGCTTAAGATCTCAATAAAAAAATTTTGTTTTTATTTTTAACTATTGATTATAAAAATAAATTTCCCTGAAGAAGACCTTCAAAAGAAAATCGAAATATCGGATAATCAAAAATAAAAACAAATTTTTTTTATTGAGATCTTAAGCGTGAATAATATTAATTAAAAAAAATTAAAAATAAACGAAATCTTAAATTTTACTCGTAATATAATACATCGGTTTCAGATCTCAACAGACATAATGTCGCGTACTTTTCGAACAGCTCTCCAAGCCACTAATATGCGTTGTTTATGTCAAATGTAAAAAGTACCACATCACACTATGCATAGAATAAGGGTGTTTTAAAAAAACAAACACATGAACATATTGGCGAATATTTTTTCTAATGCAACAGTTTATTTTAGTTTATTATCTCTTTGTAAATATTTTTCTATTAGTTTCTAAGAATTAAATATTAAAATAAAAATATTTATTTGGGTTCACAAATAGTCTTACTCCACTAATCCAGTTTCTTTTAAATTTCTTATTTAAAATAAAACCTACCTCGTATAAAACACACATGCCAAAGTAAAGTAACATTTTAAGTTTATTTATTTATAGAAATTTTAAATAATAATCATAAATTCTAATTATACAAGTAAACTATATTTGTATAGAACAAACATATGACAGAAATTGCTAGCCTAGCAAAACATAAAGTCATTAGAATTTTTTTTTTAATCATAATTAAAATTATTGTTATTGTTCGTACATGTTCAATTTGATACATACAAAAGCAAAGTTTTAGTAAATTTGTTGTTACGAACGAATAACCATTACCAGTTTGTCAGATTTCTTCCGAATATGGCTCAAAACATGGAAACGCAAAAAAAAATACGTAAAAATTAACAGCCACAAAAAAAACAAAAGATATGTACGATATTAAACAGAATGTAATGATCACGTCATCGATCATTTTTTTCTTTGGTTAACAAAACAGTACAAATCACATTTTAACTGACACTTGAAAAAAAAAATTGAAGTACATAAAAAGTAAGCAAAAATAAAATAAATTGGCCCGTAATCATAGTCACACTAAGGTCGATATTTTTTAAAAAATTATTTTAAATTCATGAAACTCTTATTAACAAAAGTCAGCTCTTAATAAAAGTGTACTTTTTTTTTTACTATGATTAAGGTCCATTGATTTTAAATTTCTATTGTTATTAAGTTTCATAAATTTGGATTCAGACTTGCACTGCCCTTGGCCCAATATGACAACGACATGTGAGTATATAAAGTCAGTGATATTGGCTTCGAAAAGATAACGAAACATTCGGCGGTCACCCTCATCTGGACTGTAAAGCAGATAACATGTCAAGAGAAAGGTTAAAGCTGTCAAAGCAGAATATCGACATCTCCTGCAATATCCCTCTCTAGGTGTGCAAAATGTATATTTTTATGTAAAGCACACTTCAGATGGAGGGACAAATGGACGTGCAATATAGCGCAGATGATCTAGCCTAGACTTGATAGAATTCGCAGCAGTGAAGAGGAGACCTAGGAAAACATTCTCTGCCTTTGCCCGCCACTGGAGAACTATCGACAGCTTAACTTCAATGAGCGCTCTCTGAAAGGTCTCACTGCGGTGTCGACTACAGAGGAATTTCATTTAGAATATTTTACAGTGAACATTTTTGGTTACAAAAAATAGACCCAAATTGAAGAAGTGAGTTTCCATAGATTAGTAAAGTTGAAAGCTATTAAAATGTAGATTTCAGAATTACAAATATTCTATAATCTGCAGAGGGTTGAAAGCTACTGCCCTATTTTTTAAACCCAAAGATTTTCATTGTAATATATTCTGAAATTCACAAAATCTATACCCTTTCTGAAGATAAACTTTATAGTTCTTAAATCTACATTCCAACAGCTTTTAATTTTATTCGTTTTTATGAAAGGATTTCCTTTTTTTCATAATTTTTTACAACATTATTGAAAATACTTCAGTTATGTTAACTTAACAGAGCTATTTTAACATGTTACAGAATTAAAAACCGGAGCTAGCTTCTCTGACTTGAGTTGAGAACGAGTCACTCGATTACGGCGACGAAAGTAAAGCTATTGGGACACTACTTTTATGTTAAAAGTCTTCCCTTAGTCTATAATATTTATTAAGTTTTAAGAGACTTTTTTGGGTGATTTGTGTTTCATGTCAAACGGTTGTAGATGGTGATACCCATTACAATAACACAATGTGTCTCTTTGTCTGACTTGAGTTTATAACGGTCACTTAGTTTATTGCACTAACAAAAAGAATTTAATCCTAAAAACACCCTTTACTTTTGGCATGAATAATGCTCAAAACTAAATACTCAGCTAAATAAATATATTTTATTTTATATTTTCGTTTTATTTAGTAAATAAAAAATGACCCCATATTTATTATTAAATCATTATAAATCAATTAGTTTCATTAATATTTATAAAACTGTTTATTTTATAACATTTTTAAACAGAATATTTTTTATCGTGATATATTTTTTTTTTTTTTTGTCTCTCATTTTTGAAATATGAATTATTTATGGTGTTAAAAATTCATTTGAAATTGTTTTAACAAATTGTTTAAAAATACAAAAATAAAACTTTTTTTATTTAATGTAGGATACCATGTTTGTATATATAAATATTTCATCTACTTTTGTCTGACGTCTAGCTATTGTAACTGGCATTGAATTGCGTGCAATTTTCTTGGCATGTCATACAAATCACCTCAGGAAAAAATAAAAAAATATCATTACAGACAACAAGCACCCAGACAAGTCAACTTAATTAAAATGCACGTCAAAGTCTTATAAATCATTTTCAATATAATAAAATGAAAAACTAAATTTATTATGCTCCTGCTGAGCAATAGTCAGGTAATATTAAAGTTAAAGGAAAATGTAGTTGGAAAGTGCGGGTAAATATCAAACAAACTTTAAAGTAAACCAGTTTTAACTATGAAATTCTTAAGATTAGAAACGACTACACACTTGTTCGTACTTGAAATTTGTTTTATTCTTTCTTTATTAGTAAAACATGAACAATTAAGACTTCAGTCAGCTATAAGTCTTGTGCTGGGAGAACAAAAATTAAATTTCAAAAAAGAAAATGATAAGCATTGCTAATACGGGTTGAAAATTTCGCAAGATTTAACAAAAATTAATTTTTTTTTTAAATAATTTGTTAGATAAAACTGTTGCCTTAGGCTGAAGTGTCTCTCACAAGGAGAAAGCTCACTTTATATACATAGAAAAAAATATTGTAGACTCCAACCCCCTTATCCAAAAATATTAACGTAGATTTTAAAGTCAAAGTTATCGAAATTTTTCATATAATTTTTTCATAAATTTTACTTTAAAGTCTCCTTCAACTTTTTTTGGATAAGAGCACTAAAATTTTTCCGAGACATGTGAGTAAATTCAGACTTCCCAAAAAAATACCAGTTAAATTCGGCAGTGGCGAGTTTTCTATACCCTTCAATAAAAAAATTATAAAAAAAGATTTTTTAATGAAATGACAAGTATTGACGAAAATACACACAAGGCATAAAAGACACACATCCTTATATACGGTTATAAAAGACTAATTGCCTGGTATCATATAGGAATGTGTGCACACACATTACGCACATGCATTAAAAATTTCCATACAAGAACAAAAAAGAAATTAATGAAAATCTAAAATTTATTATAAATTTTTGATTTTTTTCGGCCAGTTGTAGACTGATTGTTGTAATTTTTTGAACAAACATTATTTCTGATAAAACTGCATACCATAATTTTATATCCACTTTGTATTTTAGACAAATTTCGATAAAACGCGCTCAGAAAAATGTTCACCAAATAGAAGTACATACTTGCCTTCAGAGCTCATAGCTCAGCCGTTTATGAACTGAATGGGCTGAATTTAAATAACAATTTGTAGCCAGAAGCTTCCACCAAGTTGCCGTACTAAACTTTTCTATAAGTCTACTACGGACTTCAGAAAGTCAATTTCAACATCCACACGGACGGACAGATAAACATCGCTAAATATACTTCGATGTGTACAACGATCCCGAATATATATATATATATATATACTTTATTGAATGGCATATTTACGGTGTAGAAATTACACAAGGAATAACAAACTTTTTGTGAAGGATATAAAATAAAGTCGGAATATATTTTTAGTAAAAAATTTTCTATTTTTTAAAATTCAAACACTACTTATGAAAATAAGACTAGCATATGACTAGAGTTTGCTAAATTGCACATTCAAATATAAAACTCCTTCTGTGAGAATGTTATGCTTAGGCAAGAAAGTAATGCGCTGTTTACAGAAAACAAACAATCCAATAGTTTAAAAAAAATTTGTATAAAAAAGTACACCAGGAAAGTGTTCAAACAATTGAATATTTTTCAATTAAAGTGTTTTTCAATACAAGAGATAAGTGGACAGAAACTTTCTAGACAAGCTGATAATTTGTGTTATGAAAACAGAATATAAAAATTCCTAAAATTTCATTTCGACTATTTTGAGACTTTTTTCTTGTAATCAAAAACTTTCATAGAGAAAATTTTATAACAGAAATTTATGTATGCGCTGTGTTCATTATAATATAGAAACGATCAACTGGTATAGAAATTTAGTGTGTTTCATACAAAAATTCTTTTCTAGACAAGTTGATTGGTTGTGTTACGGAAAAAACATATTAAACTCTTGAACCCTAAATGTCTATTAAACCGTACAATAGTTTCGAAATTGCATTCAAAAAAATTGTATTACAAATTGTTTCCCAATGTAATCTTTTTAGAATATTTTTTCTCATTATTAAAATGAATATTTTTTGTTACAACACATGAAATTTTTTACAAAATTAGTTACATGTACTATACATATATTTTTAAAATTAAAAAAAAAAAAATTTCATTGCGTGAACTATAACTCAATTGAAAATTCTTAAATAAATTTTAAAATGCTTAAACAAAAATTCCTAAACATTTTTTCATAATGTCTAAACAATTCTAATGCAATGTTTTAATTGGCTTAACAAGCCTTTTTTATATTAACTTAATCGTTTCGAATAAAATAGTTAAATGTTTAAAATATTACAACCACAAAAAAACCAAAAAATCCAGCATAATAAATAAATTTTACAATAAAACGTTTTTCCAGTATCACACATTTTTTAACTAAATTATTTGTTACATTTATTGAATATGTATGTATAGCTGCCATTAAACTAAGTAGAAAGATCGTTTTAATGGCAAAATAAATATGTGCGAAAAAATTTAACACCTTAAATAAACATGGCTAAAAACATGTAAACCTTTGTATGTGAGTAAAAAATTCAAGCACTCAAATAAACAAATACATTTTTACTCGTATGTACGAATGGATGTACATTCTTATATTACACAGTGCATAAAAACATTAAAGCTTAGTATACGTTAAAGTCCTGCACAAGCAAAGCTTGAATGGCTGACAAGCATTTTTTATATTAAAATATTATATATATTTGTGGTGATGTATGACTTTCTAAATATTTTGTGCAGTTCTTTAGTGTACATACTGCCTTACACACACGCATGAAAACCCAGTAAACAAATAGCTTAAAAACAAAATAACAGAAATAAGAAAGAGCAGCGCTCAATCAAAATGTTTTATTACGCTCTAGAAATTTTGTATAGTTTTGCAAAATATTTGTGAAATTAAGTGTTTATAATAAATATTTTCTAGACGATCATATTGTTTTTGCAGCAATTTGTAAGAAAAAGAGAGAGTGAGAGGAGGAAAAAGAGAGAGTGAGAGGGGGTGAGAGAAAAGAGGGAAAGAAAGAAAGAGGGAAGGAAAGAGGGAGAGAGGGAGAGAGGGAAACAGAGAGGAAGAGATAGAGGAAGAGAGAAAAGAACAGAGAAAGGGAGAGAGAAAAGGAGAGAGGGAGGGAGAGAGAAAAGGGGGAGGGAGGGAGAGAACTTGAATAGATTTAGTTTTATATTTTTTCCGAAAAAAAGTAAACTGAGCTACAACAAGTCTGTTTTAATATGGAAATATCGACTTAAGCTAAAATGTGCTCAATAACTCTATTACTGTGCTTTAGGGATGGTATAACGGAACAATTCACATTCAATAAGACCCAATAAAACAACGAATCGAAAATATATTTATAACAAAAAATTTTAATGCTTTCAAAATGTTATGACATAACAAAACATAAAAGATATTTTCTTATTAGCGCAGAAATATTATGCTAAAATTTTGAAATTTATTTTATTGAATTGTTTGCATAAAAACTTATTTCACAAATTAAAAAATTTATTCACGCTTAATACACGTAAATTTACTTTGCCAAACAAATTTTAAAAAATTTTTTTGCTGATAAAACTTTTATACAGCACAAGCCTAACTCATTAGGAAACTTTTGTTATAAAAATCAGAACAGATCAGATGCCATGAAAGATGTAATAGATGATTGTAACCCAAAAAAAGTTTATATGTCTACTGTTACATCACATCTACACTTAAGTATAACGTATGTATATCAAAAATAATAAAAAAAGGAGAGAGCAAAATTCTTTTAAATTGTTCTTGGTCTATCATTTCGTTTCACTCATCAGCTGAATTTTGTAGACAGTCTGGATGGTAACCAATACAAGCAATACAGTTTCGGAAAATATTGAGATCAAAGTAATTCATGCTAAAAGTTTTTTTCTTACTCTCTCTTTTATTAAATTAATTTTTTTTTTTTAATTTTGCCCAACAAAAAAGTTATATTTAACAACTTCAAAACTATTGTTTGTTGGGAAACTATTTGCAAAACTAAATAAAATAGATGGTGACGTTTGTTAAATGTTGAAAAGAAAAAGAACTGCCATTCAGAATCAAACAAAAAATCACACATAGAAAAAAATGTTTATTTAATCCCAACAACAAATAGAAAATCAACACACATACAGAATAAAAAATTCACAACATTTGACAAAAGAAGGAAATTAAACAAACGATATCAATATTTTTGTTGAATCTAGTCGAGCTAACGGCAAGAGTTGACTAAAACGAAGTAAAGTACAGACACAAACATATTCCATGTCATTAGCAGACCAACAAACTCACTCCATCATCATGTTAAATTCTAGCTCGTACCATAAAATGGTAGCAAACTGATGGGAAAAATTCACATGAAATACTTAAAAAAATAAAAAATAAATAAAAAAAAAATTTTTTAAGTGACTGTTTATGGTTCATGCACACATCCACCAAGCATTTTGGGCTGTACAACAAAAAAACACATAGACCAAAAACTTTGATTGGTTGACCATAAAAATATTTTGAGAATTAAACATCAACAGAAAAAAAAACTGGAGAAAAAAGTCCAACATAAAAAAGTGTCATTGATTAATTTGGAAAAAACTGCCTTTAAAAAAAAAATAGTATTGGCCAACCATAAAAAAAGTTTATTGATCAAATTAATGAATGAATGCCTGCATGGTTGGAGCTGCAGCTAATACGGTAAATAACCATTTATACACTAAATTAACAAGATTTTTTCATGATTTGTTTTAAATTACCAGCATTAAGTAAGTGTGAGAATTTTTCCTATTAAAAATTTAAAATAAACTAATTTTTTTTTGAGACATGATGTAATAAACTAACAACGTACCTGTTTTAATGTTAGGCGGGCGGTATATCTTAAATCACTTCCCTCACGTTTAAACATGGCATGTGGTTTATCTCGAATTATGAACACAATGTCGGCTGGTATTTTACCTGGCGATTGATCTCCTTCCTTTTGAAAGGTTACCTTTGTACCCGATTTCCAACCTGGCTTTATCGATATGCTCACATATTTATCTTCTTTCTTTGATGTACCATCGGGCTGTTGAACACGTCTTGAAATTTTCATTTTTTTAACACAGCCATGATAAATTTCCTCTAACGTCACATACAGATCATGTTCCACGGGCGGATCTTGTTGTTTCTCCTTTTTAAATGGTGTATGAACATTAAACGAATGTGATCTATACGAGGGCCTTCTCTGGATTATTTAGAGTATCAATAAATTAATTCAGGTTTTATAAGAAACTTACCTAAACGCACCACCAAGCCCATGACGCGAACCCAAACCACTAAAAGGTGATGAAAAGAAATCATGCTCCGTATCCAAATCAAATATATTCTTATCAAACAGATTATCACCCATATCACCAAAAAATGAGGGGAATGGATTGCTGGAGCCAAAAAATTGGGCAAAAGTGGCCCGTGGATCACCATGAAACTGATATGTAAATGTATTATTCGAACCTGTGCCATTGCTTCTCCCTGAAAATGATATTTTTTTTTTTTATTGTACTTAGATATATTTTCTCATTAAAAATAATGCAAATTACCTCCATTTTTCAAACCATCTTCACCATATTTATCATACAATTCTCTTTTATTTTTATCCGATAACACTTCATAGGCCTCGGCAACCTCTTTGAATTTTTCTTCGGCATTGGCGGCTTTATTCTTATCGGGATGATAACGTAATGCCAATTTTCTGTAAGCCTTTTTTATTTCATCATCGGTGGCAGTTTTTGCTATACCCAATGTTTTATAATAATCTTTTGCCATTATTTATTTGTATATATGTGTGGGTGTACGAGTATATGTATACGAGTATTTATGAAAATGTAAATTTCAATGAGTATAAGCTTCTTTCTTAACTCCGATATTTCCAAGTAATACCTAAACTAAAATTAAATTTTCCAAAATTAATACACATAAAGCTTTTTTTGTTTTTTTTTTTTTTTTGCATAAGCTTACCAATCTCCTTAACTATAATTTAAATTTATTGCTCTTCGTTATTTCCTTTTCTTCTATTTAAACTGTTTTGAAATCCCGTAATAAGAGCATCTTTTTGCAAGCACCATGTGTTTTTCGGATTTTATAAAAAAAATTTATAAAATTAAATTTTTACTATAAATAAACAAAAAAATAAAAGAAAACTATTTAATGTTTTGAGTTTTTAATTATAAAATTAAAATAAATAATTCGTTTTTGACAACAAGAGTTAATAGGGTGATCATCATAATCATAGTGCAATTACATCAAGTGGAAGCAAGTCTACATGTGTTTTTTAAACTTGAATATCAAAATTCTTTTCATTTTGCTTTGTTTGTTTACGAAATAATATTATTATGCTATGTTCTCTTTCTTCATTTTGACATTCTATATAAATTCATTAAAGCAAAACATTAAAGTTGTACAAATTATGTATTCTTCATTTAAGTAAAAATAAATATGCTGTAATTCTAAATAAAATATAATTCTATAAATTTAAGTATACTAGAGAGCTCGATTTTGGGACTTGGTATATATTCATACTTATTATTGTTAACTAGTGTTTATTATAGTTTAAATTGTTATAGATTAAAAATTAATAAGCAAAATAATAAAAAAAAATAAAAATTTTGACATTTGCTATCTAATTTTACACTAACAAAATATATGGTGCGTCTACTTTGTATAATTGACTGCCATAAGGACACATGACACGAAGGTGACGTGGGCACTACTCTATCAAGGAGGAAATTATTGAAGGCATAAAAGTGTTTATTTCACCTTTTTGCTTGATTACATTGAATTATTGGATGATTCTATACCCAATCGAATTTACGAACTAATTTGTAAAAATGGAGGTTCTACGCCTCATTAAAAAGGCTTTAAAATGTAATTAAACTAAAAATTTGTATTGATAACTATAATATGTATATATAAACTGATTTTTATAGAAATGTCCTATTCATGTGACGCAAAATTTTGAAGAAATTTTTTTGTTTTTTTTTACAAAATTTTTTTTATAAAGAGAAAACCATTGTACAGAGTGTCCGCCGGGAAGGTATACATTTTGTTTTGCCGCCATTTTGGTAAAGATTAGTCTTGACAGTTCATATTTGGCAGTCGTGAAGTAGACACGTGCCAATTTTATTATAGAAAAATAATTGATAAGCCAACATGTTTTAATCGTTAAAACATTTTACCAAAATCAATCATCGATTACTATGACGATGAGAAATTTATGTGAAATTCAAGAAATGGTGACGATGATTGGCCTCCACGGTCGCCTGATTTGACTGCTCTGAGAGGATATCTGAAAAGCAAGGTTTATGCAAACAAGCCAGAAAATCTTGAGCAACTCCAACAAAATATTCGTGATGAAATTAATAAAATACCGCTTGAAATGTGTGATATTTATCTGATATTGTATTCCATACATAATTGCCGACATTAAATAAAACATTTATCAATATAAGATCCATTCTCTTTCATTTAATCAAAAATTATTAACAAACAAAGTAGTATACCTTCCCGGCGGACACCCTGTATATATTGAACCCATTTTTTAGTATTCATTAATAACTAAATTACTCCTTTATTGAAATAGAAATAAAAATTGGTAGCAATTTTCTTCTAGAAGCTATGACCCGGCCTCTATACCTGATGTATTTTTATCATGCTAAATATCGAATTCATATCATGATAGAAAATCGCCAGATATAGACTCTATTTATTAATGTTATCGTAGCGTTATGATAGAAAAAGCATGCTATGCGGTATGCTATTTCTATCTTGATATCAAATGTCATTTTAGATATTAATTTGATTTTGAAGTTTGTTTACTCTCAACTTTTTGTTTAAAATAGCACCAAATAATTATACAAGAACTTATGCAAGAAACTTATTTTTTAAGTTTTAAATAATAATAAAATATATTGCATTATAATAAATATAATTCCATCAACGTCTACTACGAAATTGACATTTGCTCTACCGGCGTTATATCTACTATTATTAAAGAAATACATCAGGTATAGATATAGTGTAACCTTGTGAAAAAAATTTGTTAGGGGGTTCTATTCATGTGGCAAGAAATCCCACTCATATGGCAAAAGACCGGACGAGACCACGTCAAAAACAGCTACTATTAGAATAAAAACCACGTTTATTACATTCAAACGATTTTTAGCTGTCAATATTCATAAAAAAGTAAGCCTTATGAAAATTAATATTGAAGTGGGATAAGAGAGCAAATTACGGCATACGACATCAATCGAGATTTTAAAGTAATTTAAATGGAAATTTCATTTTATATCGAATGATACATTTAGGACCCAATTTTTAATAAAAAATATTTTTGTCTCAAATTTAATTTAATTTAAGTCAACTCTTTAGTTTCTTTGCAGGATTCTATTTATTTAACATACAAACATTTGGATAAAATCATAGTCACAGAAAGTACTTTTATCATAAGAATTTGCAGATTTAAAATTAATTTCTATGATTATCAATGTATCAATGAATAAACAAAAATAGTAATAAATTTCAGTGCGAATGTTTTCTTTTTTTAAGAATTTTATTAAATTATTCGATCTTATAAATTTATTATTATTTAATATTAATCAAACTTATTTTTATTTTAAATTTAAAATAAATACAATTTTAAATAAAAACAATTTTTTAAGATCTTAAGTTTTCTTTTTTTTAATTTAAAGAATAAATTTGTTTTCAATTAAATATTAAAAACTAAAAATATTGATTATGATCATAATATTTTATACACAAATTTTAAATTTCTGCACACAGACATAATATATATATTTATACTTCTAGGCAACCCACGCCAAGTTCAAAAAAAAAAAAAAACAACGAAGAAATAAAAAAAAATATTTGATCTAAAAATAAGCCTTGACTGACGTTTTTTATTTCATCTTGCAAAAAAAAAAACATTTAAAAATATGCATACTAAAAAGAAAAAAAAATGAGAGGTTTTTATTTATTATGTAAAGCAATGTTGACATACGAGTACATAGTCAATAATAAAAACAATTAAATGCATACACACATTTATTTAAATTATTTTTTTATGTAAACCATTTGGTATTTATTTAAGTTGAACTTCTTTTAACATATATCAAAAAATACGAATAAAAATTTAACAGTCATATGGTTCTCACCACTTTTAGTTACATTTTCTAGACGTTTATACTTTTTTATGTTTTAACCAAAGAGTTGAAAGCTATTGTAGAGAGTTTGTAAGTTTCGTTATGTTTTTTGTTTTATCAATTTTCTAATACCTTCCTTCTATACAAGAACTTTGCAATATAATTATTTTGCTATTAACAAAATCATTAATAATATTGATAAAAATTTTTTTAAATAAAATAATTGCAAAAAAAACTATTAATAAAATAACCTGTATATTTATATGCTTTAATTATATTTAGCCTTTTTATGTTTATAGAAACGTCTACGAAAAGTATTTGTCACATGTCACAAAGTTATAATATGCCATTATAATAATGATTAATGTTAAGTACTCAACATAGAAAAACCAACAACAACTATAACCCAAAAATATTTGAGTGCAAAAGGAGGAAAGGGAAAATCAATTTAAAAAGGATTTAAATAATAATAGAAAAGAAACATAAATATGGAAATGTTAAGTAAGCAAGCAGTTAATTAAATTATAAATGAAAAACATACACACACATACATATTGGGCCATAATCATAGTCATACTAAAGTCGGCATCTTTATAAAAACGACTTTAAATTCATATAATTCTTGTGACTATGATTATGGCCCATTATATTTTGCACTTTAAAAAATAGTTTTACTCCAAATGGAATAAATTTTCGTTATAAATCATTTTGAAATTATTTGGCTTTTCAGTGAATTATTTAAAAAAGATTTTAATCTTTTTGATACTTTCTGTCAATTGTCACAAGTTAAACAAACATAAAATTAAATTTATTTAAAGTTAAAGCACAAGAAAACAATTTTTGTTTAATTATAATTTTTATATCTCATAATTTATACTTTATTTATAATTTATCTCACGAAATTTATGTTCATTTAATTATTTATTTGCGAATTGTGAGAGTAAAATACTCATTCTCATTAAGAGGTTAAATGTTTTCTTTTGCTTTTCTTTTTTTTTAGTTTTGTTAATTGTACATTTTGTATTTATGTTTGTTTGTTACTTGTTTTTATTTCATAAATATTTTTTTATCATTTAATGAGATCACTGCTACTTAATTAAATAAAGCTTTTTTTCAGTTTTCTGTTTATACAACCAAACATGCTACCCGCGTATCATTTTATTGAATGTTGCACATACAATTGCACACTTTTATTTTCATTGACATTCGTTATGCTTTCACTTTGGTGTATATAAAGCGCACGTGGTAGTTTTTTTATGAAATTTGAATCAATTTAAAAAAATGTTAACCTTTGATAGCTATAGAGGATTTTAAAAAGGAAAAATAAAAAATTACACTGTGTCACAAAAAAAATCTCTGGTAGGTGCTGTCGAGTACAACAAAAATATGTTTTTGAAATTTTAAACGTCCCAGCAGTTGAAGGAGTGGATCTAGGTCACTTTACGTCTACATAAGTCTTGGCGAGTAGATGGTTCAAAACGGAGTCTTGCGACTTTAATTGAAGGCCACGTAACTCAACCAAGCGTAGTGAAATGGGCTACAATATTTCCATAAAAATTCACATTTTGACTTCTTCCCAGACAACCTGGGCCAGTTCAGCGATGAATAAGGCAAACATTTTCATTAAGAATTAATTGCAAACATAAAATAAAAATGATTTTAGAATATTGTTGGCCACTTCAAGGGAATACTGTGATGCTCAGTTAAAAAAAAGGCCAAGAAACATTTTCGAGTGGAATGGCCAAAATGTTTTTCAATAAAAAGTTTAATAACTCAGTAAAATTTTAGTGGATTTAAAAAAAAGTTGGGTTTTACTCCTAAATAAACATATTTTAAAAATAAATTCAAAAATTGTAAAATACTGTGTTCAAATTTGAAAAATGGGAAAAAAATAGAAAAAAATTTTGTTTGGTGGAGCAGTACCCACAGATTGTTCAAGTTTACTTAAATGATATATATACCATTCAAACGGCTCCAGTGTTTTCTTTCTAAACCGCTGGGAAATTTAAAATTGGTTGATATTCAACTAAGTTACTGGTTTATAAGTGCATAAAGGTTTTGTCAAATTTCAAACACAAATTCTTGTTGTACTCGACAGGTATTTGTTTTTTGTGTGACACAGTGTAATTGATTCAACAATTTATTTCATAATATTTAATTATGTACTCAAAAAATAGTATTTGATTTAACAGCTTTGACTAATTGCAGTTACTAAAATGTGGATTTCTTTTTTATTAAGTTGCTACTCTTAGGCACTGCCCTTTTACGCTTAACAGTCTTTACTTAAGTCAGCGTTTCCACAAGGACTCTTATAATCAGAAGCATTAATTATAAAATACTAATTAATCTTTTTAATCCATATTTTAGCAATTTAAACACAGAAGTCGCTCTCCCGCCTGAATGAGTTTGGAAAACTTTGTTTAAATCAAAAAAAAACCGGCATACGTTCGTAGTCACTACATACTCATAGGATAGTTTACACCTATAAAATGCTATATTTGAGATTTAATTTAAGATTTTAATAAAATAATTTAAAGTACTAACGATTTGTTTCCCTATAAATACAATTTTCATCTCTCCCCACAGAGCTTATATGCCATTTGGAAAAATAACTGTGAAAAAACCAAAAACATGCTATCTGGTAAACGCAGTGAAATCGTTTAAAATGATAAATAAAAATCTGACAAGATAATTGCTGGAAGCAAAGAGAAGTAAAAGCACCACTGCATCCCACATACGCAACCGTTTACACACTGTCAATTCACAGTAACAACAACAACAACAACAACAAAAGAATCAATTTATGAAACAGGGAAAGTAATAATTTTATATTATTATTTTTATTGATTCCTTTTTTTTAATTAATTAATCTTCAATACTTCTACAAAAGGCTAAAATAACGCTGTTGTATGAGGGTGGAAAATGTATTTATAAGTAACAGGTAGATAATACATACCTGATATGATAAATTAATTCATGTGGTTTATAAAAAAGATTATAAATACGTACATGATGAATCGATGATAGGAGTACACGCATATTTTAATTTTGTTGGCAGAAAATAATATTTTTTTTTTTAATTTTAAAATGAGGAAACAGCAAATGGTTAAATATGATTGTGGCTTAAATTCATTATAAAGGGTGTCGCAACAAGAACGCAAGATTTAAATTTGGCACCATTCGAAGTGTCATTATTTGACATTTGAACAATTGTTATTGTTTGCTAGTAGAAGGTACGAGGTCAGTAAAAAATGACCATGGACAGCGAAGGGAGTTCGTTAATTGGGTATTGGAGAGACAACATGAAAATGCTGATTTTGCCGATAAAATCATCTTCAGTGACGAGGCCCATTTTCATATTGATGGCTTCGTCAATAGGCAGAACTGTCGCATTTGGGGTGAGGAAATCCTCGAGTGATTCAGGAGAAGCAAATGCATCCTCAACGTGTCACTGTGTGGTGTGGTTTTTGGGCTGGAGGAATCATTGGACCTTTTTTTTATGAAAATGTGGCAGGTCAAGCGCAAACAGTCAATGGTGTTCGGTATCGTGAAATGATAACCAGTTTTTTCTTGCCTAGAATTGAAGAAATGAATGTTGACAGCTTGTGGTTTCAACAAGACGGCGCCACATGTCATACAGCCAGAGAAACAATTCAATTGCTGCATCAGTCATTTATTTAAAATTTAAATCTTGCGTTCTTGTTGGGACACCCTGTATAATTGAAAATGCAATAAAAATGTATAAACATTTGGGGAAGAAAGATTAATATAATGGAAAAAAGTCTAAAACGTATAATAATTGTAATAATTTTTATGATTCTTTTTTGTACAAATTGCAATGGCTCCATGGATCATGAATTAATGAATTTTGTGTAAGTCTAACCTGTTTTAAAAGCTAATTTAACTGCTGCCAAGAATGTTGTAATAAGCGCTTATAAACGGTCTTTGTCTACACAAGATTAAAGTTTTTAAATGTAAAGTATACGATTACTTTACTACTCCAATTTTACTCATATAATTGACATCTCTAAAACTAAATTGAAATCAAATTTTAATGTTTCATTTCAAGTACATTTACTTAACAGTACTACATTGATCCAAGCAATCAACTACACTCCTACATAAAACAATTATATTTAAATGTCATTATTCATCGAAAGTCATCAGCAAAATATTTTGCTTTATATAAATGACCTTAACCCATAAGCAGCATTTCAAAAATACATTACAAGTACATTATGGTTTTCTTCTGCTCTTTTATTCACTTTTGCTCACACTTTCCTCTAAATTTCATAATAAAACGCTTCGTTAATTGTTGAAAATATTCATAAAAATAAAAATTAGACAAATATGGCTTTTATGACCAGCAACCATGTGTTCCTTACTTTTTTTTTCTTCTGAAATCAATTTTTTTTTCATTTTTCATTGAAGCTGTTTCACAACTAATTGGGTCAGCCAACAATTCTGTAATTATTTGAATAAAAAAAATGATTGACAAAATTAATAAATAGAAGTCGATTTATTATGGTTCTAACACGAATATGTCTCTTTACAAATATGTCACAATTCTACAAAAGAAAGAGCATTTGCTTTAGATTGACTTTTAGAATTGTTACAAAATAATTTAAATTTTAGTTTAAAAAAAAAATTAACAATTTCATAATTGATTGGCTTGATAATATCGCTAAACAGTTATCGTATTCTTATAAAATGAAGTTTAGCTCCGTTTTTTATGATGTAACATGTTAACATAAAAGCTACTGGAATGTAGATTTCAGAACTATAAAGTTTATATTCAGAAAGTGTATACATTTTGCGGATTTCAGTATATTTTAAAAATTTAAATTTATTTACTAATAGTGTTCAAAGCTACTGGCCTATTTTTTTAACCAAAAGATTTTCATTGTAAAATATTCTGAAATTCGAAAAATGCATACCCTTTCTGAAAAGTATAAAATGTATAAATAATATTAAGTATGTATAAGAAAGTACAGTCATCTCTTGATAATATGAAATTCAAGGGACCACGGGAAAAGTTGAAATAAAAGAGAGCCGATAAAATTCAGTGTCATTAAAATATAATTATAATTAAATACTAAGGACCCCAATTTAAACCGATTGTTCTAATATTTAACGAAATTTTTTAAATTAAAATTAAAAATTTAATGATTAAAATTAATAAGTTTCTCATTATCAAAAGTCAACTGTACTTTCGATTTTTACCATAGTATATTATTAGTTCGATAAACTGCTATCAACGTAATCAGCAATCTGCTTGTAATAAAAATGATCAAGCTCTAAAAATAATGCACAGCTGCACCGCCAAGAAAATAATCTAATTCAAACAAATTATATCAGACTGTACCGAGTCTTATATTTTTCATTTTCCATATTTTTCTTAAATGCTTTACACTCAAGGCACTTAAAAGGCACACATATACACATACACTTTTGTAAATATAAAATCAATTAACTGGCTTCGTGTGTGAGTGGAAAAATATTACCCACATTTACAGCTTAAAAATTTCCATTAAAAAACAAAACAAATTAATGAAAATCTAAAATTTCGGTCTGTTTTCTTTTTTTTTTTTTCTCTCGACCAATTGACTGTCATTACTAACAAAACTGCGTACAAATTTTTTTGTCTGTTCTATATTTTAGACAAAGTACGCAAAAAAACGCACCGGAAATAGTTAATAAATTAAAGGTGGTTACACTTCAGAGCTCATATCTCTGTCATTTAGGAACCAATTGGGCTGTATTTCAATAACAGACTAACTACAGGAATTTCCAATAAATTGGCATACTAAACTTTTCTGTAGGTCTTCTAGGGACTGCAGATGCTTATTTCAACATTCACACAGACAGACGAACATCGCTAAATCGACTCCACTATTTATAAGAATGCAGACTATAGGGTGTTCCAATTACGGTGTAGATATTACACACGGAATGACAAACTTAAAAATACCCTTTTCAATTTTTGTGTAGGGTACAACTAAAAGAAATATAACAAGAGCTAAACATTAACCACAAAGATACGAGTATCGGTAGTAGCAGTTAGGTCAATAGTAACAACAGCAAAAGGTGCAATAGTAATAGCAGTAAAGTAGCAGTAGTTGTTGTTATAATGAAGTAGAAATTATTGTAGAATAGTAAAAGTTTGTTAGTCGAAATTCTTGAATATAAAATAATTTGTTTAAATTTTTCCTTTAATATTTAAGCGATTAATAAAATTTTATTTCATGTATGAAGTTACTTTGGACTCTGTTTAAAAAAATTTGGAAATTTCCATATACCCTAGTGCTGTTGCTCTGAGGGAATTTAGTAACTTCCGGACGAACATTGGAAGATTACGGGAAGGGACTTATATCATTTTAAAGGGGAGATCGTCTAAATTTGTAATCTACCGCCCAAATACTCAAAAGTTGTTTTGGACTATTTAAAAAAAAAAATTTTTCAAATGTCCGTATAACCCAGTGCAGTTGCTTTGAGGAATTTTTAACATTCCCCACTTTGCCGAGGTGCCATTCCCGTATTAGTAATAATAGGTGAATAGCCGTCCAATCTAAATACTACTAACAATAGCTCAGGAAATTAAATTTTATACAAAAATTCCGCACAAATTTTATTGTTTGAGGTATAGAAATAGCGCTGTTTTTTAAATTAATTGTTGCTTACAATTTTTAAATCACCCTCGTTTTGTTTAATTTATATCAATATAATTATTACAAAAAATGGTTATAAAACACTTTGCTAAAATTAAATAAAAATGTTCTTTTAATTAAACAATTTTACTTTTACAGATTTTTCTTAAATATTTTCAATTCCATGTACTACATACATACAAGAGTTCACTGACATTGAAATTGTCATATACAAGTATGTACATAGTTACATATTTAATTTATCTAATAAATGTTTAAGAAACTATATACATACATATTTTTCTGTTACTCTTTTAATTCATACATTTTTTGTTTAATTTTATTTTAAAAATTTGTTTAACTTCCATGGGAATTAGTGTAGGCTGACTTTATTATTTCTTTTTTAGTTTCTCTGCTATGCTTTTCTTAATGAATTAAAAAAAACAAAAACCCATACATAAAACTAACACATTTGTATGCCTGCATACATGCACAGTTTTCTTTAAAATATTTTTAGATTTTATTAGTCATTGCTGATAAAACTATATTAAATTGGAAAAAAGAAAAGAATAACAAACTAAAAAATGGTTTGTATTTAAGTTTGATGCCCCCTTTTTTGAAAATTATTTCGTGAGTAGCACCTACTCATTAGTATTATATTAGAGTCAAAAGATTATTAGCAACAAAAGATCCAAGGAAAATTCGAAGGAATAATTATGCACATTCAAGCATTTTTGATCACATTCAATCAATCATGAATACATAAACATTAAAGTGAGTAAAGATAAATATGCCGAGTTAAATATGTTTTAACGCAATCTGTTATGTTTTTTAGTATTTGCATATTTATCTAATACGTCTTTTATCATTAAATATTTCTAAATATGTTTTTAGTATTAATGACATATTTATAAATATGTTTAGGTACAAATATTCATAAATACGTTGATTTCTCAAGAGGATTCCAGAATGGGACATATATCATTTTAAAGGGGACATCGTCTAGATTTGTAATCAACTCAGAAATTTCTTTGAATTATTTTAAAAACTTTTTTTAAGCTTCTGCTTTTGCTCTGAGGTATCTGTTTTGCATCATAAAATAAAAACTACGATATGTTCAGTAAATATTCAAAAAGCTTAGAACCTATAGATTAAATTCCTTTTTTAATTTAGTAATTTTCATGTGCAAAATAGGAAATGGCACGTCGGCAAAATGGGGAATTGCCAAAATCCCTCAGAGGATTAAATAGTATTGAGGCATATGGAAATTTAAAAAAAATTTTTTAAATATTCCAAAGTAACTTCTGAGTATTTGGGCGATAGATTACAAATCTAGACCACCTCCCCTTTAAAATGATATGTGTCCTATGTCGTAATCTTCTATGGTTCGTCCGGAAGTCACTAAAATCCCTCAGAGCAACAGCACTGGGGTATATGGAAATTTAAAAAAAATTTAAAAAATATTCCAAAGTAACTTCTGAGTATTTGGGCGATAGATTACAAGTCTAGACCACCTCCCCTTTAAAATGATATGTGTCCTATGCCGTAATCTTCTATGGTTCGTCCGGAAGTCACTAAAATCCCTCAGAGCAACAGCACTGGGGTATATGGAAATTTAAAAAATTTTTTAAAAATATTCCAAAGTAACTTCTGAGTATTTGGGCGGTAGATTACAAATCTAGACTACTTCCCCTTTAAAATGATATGTGTCCTATCCCGTAATCTTCTTTAGAAGTCAACGTATTTATAAATATTTATTCCCATGCACTTATATTTCTCCTAAACATATTTATAAATATGTCATAAATACTAAAAACATATTTAGAAATATTTAATGACGTAAGACGTATTTAGTAAATATGCCATAAATACTAAAACATATTTACAAATACTAAAAAACGTAACGGGTTACGTTAAAACATATTTAACTCGGCATATTTATCTTCACTCACTTAAAAACGTAAGAGATTACGTTAAAACATATTTAACTCGGCATATTTATCTTCACTCACTTTAAGTATAAAAATTCTAATGATCAGCCACAACATCACAAAAAGTGAGATGATAAGAAAAACACATCAAAATATTTTATTAAACTTTTTCTTAATATAAAGCAAGATATGAGCTGTTATTTTTGAAGAACAAATTTCTAAAACACATATTTTGAATTAAGCCGATCTTACGGAAAATGACCTCATAATATTTTATTTCCAATTAATTTACACAAAAAATTTTTATAGTCATTTAACAGGATTAAGCCAAATTTAAAAAAAAAAAGTTTGATTAATATGGGAGTTTTATAAAAAAAACCATTAAAAAAATAAAATAAAGAAAAGAAAAGTTATTTTTATGGGTGTTATAAATCATTAATTAATTTAAAAAAATCCACTAAACATGCAGCTGCGATTTAATCTTTATAAATAAAATTTTAGCAAGTACACACATACAAATACATGAATGCCATTTATTTAATTTTTTTTCTACATACAAGAAGGTATTCAAATACTTCTGAATTATTGAAAGGAAATACGCACACCTATTTACAAAAATAAAAAAAAATTTTGTATTCAGATCTTAATATATATGCTCTTATCCAAAAAAAATTAACGTAGACTTTAAAGTAAAATTTTTTAAAAATTATATGAAAAATTTCGTTAACGTTGACATTAAAGTCTACGTTATTTTTTTAGGATAACGGGGATAATGTTTAAGTAAATGCGGTACAAAAAACGAAAATTAGGATTTAAATTGTTTAATTTATTGTATATACAGGCTTTTTGTATGTAAATCATGCAAATTTGATACACATTTTTAAATCCCTAAAGGACAACCAGTAGCCTCTAAATAACACAAGTTTTCAAATTCAAGTCAATTTTTGGACCAGTAATACCGAAAACTGTTTTCATAAAATTTTGGAAAGCTGATTTGAAGTCTGTATTTCCTTTTATTTAATTGCCTGATATGCAATTTCTGAGATATGCAGTCAGTTATTTCTTAAATTCAAGAGGTGATGCGACATATGCCAGCATAACTTGAAAACCGTTAGTTCTATTTATGAAAACTAAAAATCCGAAATTCCACAACAATATTTGTTTCAAGTCGTAGCTGCATTTTTTTTAAATCTGCTTAGTAGTTTTTCATGCGTAACAAGCTAATGCTGAAGAAAACTCCTGAACAGAAAATTTGTTCTACATACATAAGCTTCAAATTGTTTGTGGCTAATGCAACAAAAAATATTGAGGTGATTTATCCATATGAGAAATATAACACAACCTTTGTTTTGAGAAAAAAAAAATATTTCTTAACAATTGGAAAACACAAATAAATGGTGTAAGATTTGCTTTATTGAGCCTTTTTACAAAAAAAAAAAGACAAAGAAATAAAAAATATATACACATTAATTTTTATGTGTAAGTAAAGAAATCAATTTAATTAAATTAATTTATATTCTTTACCTTGTATATCAATTATGTAAATGAATTTATATGTTAACTGTCATATTCATTTCATATTTAAAAATAGTTTAGTTAATTAGTTTGTCCTTAAAAACAACGAAACTTTTAAGTTTTATTTCAAAATTATTATTTCATATTTTCAATTACATTGAATTTTTAATTGAAGAAAATTCCTGTTTCTGTTGTTGCTTCACAAGTAGGAGAGTAGGAGTTGAAATTTATCCAATAGAATTCACAAAAGGTTATTAACTTTTTATGAGCATTGCAAAATCAAACAAAAACTTTGGCGGATTCCTTTTAGAATAAAAGTTAATTTATTTAAAAAGCGTTAAGAATTTTTTAAAGTGTCCTTGATAGGGTTAGGGTTTGTCAGAAGTGTTTCAAAAGAATTCATTTCACATTTTTAATTTTTTTTTTTTTACAAATTTTTTAATATTTTCATATGTGTTTGCTTATTAAAAATATGTTTAATTTATTTATTTATTAAATTTTATAGGAGTACAGGGTGGGCCAAAAGAAACCAAGGGGTGTAAAAGTTTAATAACTTTTTTGTTTATTAATTTTTTTTTATTTTTTCTTTCAGATTATATAGACAACACTTGGAGAATTTATAATGGAGAGGTTCACAACTGAACAGAGAACCAGAACAATAGAATTTTATTATTTAGAGTTGGCCAGAAATGAAATCAACTTTATTGAAAATTTGATTATGAGTGATGAAGCTCATTTTCATTTGAATGGCTTTGTTAACAAGCAGAACTGTAGGTTCTGGGGTTCTCAAAATCCAAGAGCCATTCATCAACGCCAATTGCACCCCATCAGGTGTACAGTATGGTGTGGGATCACATCTGAAAATGTCATTGGGCCTTACTTCTTCGAGAATGAAGATGGAAGTGCTGTAACCGTAAATGGAGAGCGGTATCGTTTTATGATAGAAAATTTTTTACGTCCTGCTCTTGAAAACAGACCTGGTATGTGGTTTCAGCAGGACGGAGCCACTGCCCATACTGCCCGAGACACAATGGCACTTTTAAGTCAAATTTTTGGAGAGCGAATAATTTCTCGAAATTCGGAAATTATTTGGCCAGCGCGATCGCCAGATTTGACAGCACCCGACTATTTTCTTTGGGGTTTTTTGAAGGAGCGAGTGTATGTGAACAAGCCAGAGACAATCCTTGAACTCAAGGCAAACATTGTTGCAGAAATTCGAGCGCTACAGCCACAAGTTTTGAAAGATGTTATGGAAAATGCTTTAAAAAGAGCCCATCAGTGCGAAGCTGAAAACGGTGGTCATTTTAAGAGACATCATTTTTCATACTTAGTGTAAAAAAATTTCCATTTTGTATATAATCTGAAAGAAAAAATAAAAAAAAGTTAATAAACAAAAAAATTATTAAACTTTTACACCCCTTGGTTTCTTTTGGCCCACCCTGTACAATTTATTTTGTCTCTTAACACAGTGCTGTGGGTGTGTAACTACTTGACATTGTATTTGTTTGTAAATTATTTATTTAAACAATTAAAAACATTAAAAATTAAATAATAATATTTTTTGAAAAACGTTATTTGAATATTTTTTTTAGCTCCAGTGTTTCCATTAAATAATTTCGCATGATAATTTATTTTGCACAATGACAATCTTACACAAGGACTGACATTAACGAGTAAGTAGATGCATAGATAGATAGCCATACACACACAAGAACATGAAGACATATTGCTGCATGTGTGTGCTATTAAAATTTTAATTTGTAATGAATGTCATTTCTAGATGCAAATCAAGTTCAATGAATTATTTATCAAATGTTTTAATGTAATAGAATCTATTTACACACATTGTTTATAGTATTTAATAAAATCTTTGAAACTATTAAAAACAAAAAGAGTATACAAATAAATGAGACACTTTAAGAGCCATTATTACAACTAAACGATAACTAAAAGTAGCATGTTATCCAACAGATAAATGCTTTTTGGTTATTACAGACATACTTTAAGTAAAAAGTATATGATAAGCTAAAGATAGGTTTGTGTTGCTCCTAACTTTTAACGTGAACTTCAAGCATTTAGAGTTGTCTATTTTTTATTTTAGATATGGCAACCTCACCAGCAAATTGATGACATTTTTCAATAATTTCTCGAATTCGCAAAAGTACTAAATACATAGATCAGAATCGATTTTAAGTTACTGAGTAAAAACAAGCATTTCCATTAAAATCCTTGCCGAAGTAATTATTATTGAATCTTAAACTAATATGCACATCATGTCTTTATTATTTTTTAATTTATAACTGTATGTCGTATATATTTCATCATATAGAATATAACAATATTTTTATCTAAATTGATCAATGTAAAAAAACGAAACGCAGATTTGTAATCTGCCTTCCAACATATTTTTGAAAACAGTTTTCAATTGAATTGGTCCAAAATAATCTATACCCATTAGTGTAAATTGTTTGAATTGTAGTCAGTGAAGAAGTAATTATTAATTAAAAATGTATTGAACAAACAAAATGTCTCCAAAAGCATTTTAATTGTTATCTAATACACAAACTAATAATTTCGAATTTTCGATAAGATGCAACCATAATTTTAATTTGATTTTGTTTTGAAAGAGAAACAGCTACTCTCATTCTCACTTGATATAATAAAATTTCAACAGTTTCTAATTTCAATTAAAAAAAAAAAAAATAACTCAAGAAATTTGGTTTTAAGTTCTGAATAAAGGTATTTTTTCACAATAACTTGCGCTGTATTTTTTTAAAAAGCATTTAAATATTTCTACAGTCGTTTTATTACAGAATGGCATTAAATTAAATAAAATCAGAAATTTTTTTAAAATCGCATAAGAGCTGCCAGCAATTTTTCAAATATCAAATTAATGCCCCTATTATGGTTCAAAACTCAGCTCTACTTTAGTTGAAATTTTGATATTATAACCTTTTCGTGGTAATTACATATTATTACTGATTATAACTTTGTATTAGTGCGGTTGACAAAAACTTAAAAAAATTACAACTTCTCAATACCAGTTGTTTCATTTACAACTCAACTCCGTTGAACCATAATAGAGGCATAGTAAATAAAGAGTGATTTTTTTTGCTATTATCTTTTTGGCAACACTAGTTTTGACAGCTCACGCACGTTTTGTATCTTGTGTCACTGTCAAACATCTTCAGTTTGGTCTATAATTTAATCATGAATCGTCTTACAAACGAACAACTCTTGCAAATTATTGAATTTTATTACCAAAATGCGTGCTCTGTTAAGAAAGTTCATCGCGCGCTTCTTCCATTTTATGGTCAGTTTAATCGACCTACTGAGGCTTCTATTCGGGCTATTGTAACAAAATTTGGAGTGAAGAGCAGCCAGAAGCATTGCAAGAGCTACCAATGCATCCACAAAAAACAACCGTTTGGTGCGGATTATGGGCTGGCGGCATCATTGGGCCGTATTTCTTCAAAGATGATGCGAATCACAACGTTACTGTGAATGGTGAGCGCTACCGTGCGATGATAACAAACTTTTTTTTGCCCAAAATGGAAGAGCTTGACTTGCATGACATGTGGTTTCAACAAGACGGTGCCACATGCCACACAGCACGCGAAACAATGGACCAATTGAGAGGCGAGTTCGGTGAACAGTTTATTTCACGCTTGGGACCAGTCAATTGGCCGCCCAGATCGTGCGATTTAACGCCTCTAGACTATTTTTTGTGGGGCTATGTTAAGGCTAATGTCTATAGGGACAAGCCCGCTTCGATTGACGCACTGGAAGCCAACATTACCAACATTATTCGTGAGATACCGGCCGAAATGTTGGAAAGAGTATGCCAAAATTGGACTAAGCGGATGGACCATTTGAGGCGCAGCCGCGGCCAACATTTGCATGAAATAATCTTCAAACATTAAATTATATCGACCCAACTATCGATCCAAATAAATATTTCATGCATTTTTCTGAATTTTATGTGTTTTTTTTTTTTAAATTTCCGATAGTTCTTATAAAATCACCTTTTATTTAAAACGCTTTAATAAAACAAATTACTTATAACGAAGCCTTTTTTCTTTAGTATAAAAACAAAATCAGAGTGATTTTAAAATCTAATAAAGGTGATCTAACTGTGTTATTTACCTATTGTCTGGTGTACATTTGAAAAAAACATTATGCACTTTCAATAATAGGGAATTACATGGAAATATTAATGATAATAGGTACATATACTGAACTAAAAAGCGCGACTAATAATACATACGAAAAACATAATTAAAAAAACAAATAGTTCAGTGAAAAATCATATAGACAAATCTATTACTCAAAACAGAAAGTAATTTTTTTCCTATTTATTATTTCTATCAATTCCAAAGAAAAATAATTGTTAAAAATATTTTTTCGGTGAATGTAAAGAAATTTACTGTTAATATTAAATAACATTGTAATCGTAAATAATATTTAATGTGAATAATAAATTTTAATTTAAATTTAGAAAACGAGTTCAATAATTTTATACTCTTTTTTTTAATATTTTTATTACACTTTTCAAGAGGGTTTACTTAAAAAAAAAAGAGAGACCAAAATTCAATACGTTTTGAAATCTCTTTTTTTATGTTATTTACTTAAAATATTTTATTTTATTTAAACTTACTGAGTGTTTATTCACTCACACTTCTTGACACTTATTGAAGGCCAAAAATCTTTCAATATGAAGATACTTTTTTTTAATAATATTTTGGGGTTTATTTTATGTATGTAAAATTCAAATGTGTTAGCAACTAAAACATGTGTACAGCCATTACATTCGTATTTACATCCATATCGTCATATAAATTGATAAAAGCCTTAAGTTATATTTAAAAATCTTACAGTAGAAGACAAAAATTTCTCTAATATGAAATATTAACCTAAGCTTTTCAATTTTTTTTTTTAATTTTAGAGTTAGGGGGTCCCCTTAAATTTGTAGGTGATATGGGGGTCACAGCTTCCATTCTTGGCTGGACCCTTTTTTGAATCGTGGTAAATATAGCCTAATTAAAAAAGTTGCACTGAAACATAATTAGAATTTCAAATCAAATACGCTATATATTTTCTATGTACTCGTACATTGTATGTTTGCACATAGGTTCATATGCATTTGCTTTAGTTTTTTTTAACTGATTTTGCTGTTTGTACCCTTTCTCACGGGGCCAATATAAATCGATAACCTTCCAAGTAACCCGCATTAAAGTAGGCGTGGCCAATCCAAGAGCACATGGTGACCATTCTTGTTGGAATATAGTGATTTTATGTAACAAATTTAAAAAAAAAAAATCCGTTAGAAAATATTTGTTAAATCATTGAATAATAGACGTAAAAGTGGGCGTAGCATTATATAGCCCATGTTACTCACTGATAACGGAGCTTTATATTAGTGAGAGAATTTTTAAAATCGGTTCAGCAGTTTTAGAGTTTATCCGTTACAAACAAATAACTAATTTTTGCTTTTTATAATATAAACTACTTGTTTTTACCCGGACTTGCCCCGTCCCCCTGTATGTAGGAATTCTTAGACTAAGCAGATTGTATAAATAAAATCTGGTTTTCGATTAACTTTTTTATCCGGTCTTGTGTGGGCAGTACAAATTGTCAACCTTTTAACTGACCATCTTAAAATATATTGATTTTATGTACCAAATTAAAAAAAAAAAATCTTTAGAAAATAAAATTTTTTATTATAAATATTTTTCAAGCTTAAGATCTTAATATTTAATTTTAATTTTCCAATATATAAAAAATATCAATTATATAAAAATATCTATAATTAATTAATTAATTTATAAAGATCAAATAATTATTAAATCATGAACGTAAACGTGGACGTAGCATAATGTAATATAGTCTATGTTACACGATTATAATGTAACTTTATAGTGATGAAAGAATTGATAATATTGGTATAGATAAATTGTTGTTTAACAAGTCTCCTATAAAGCGGTGTTTTTATAACGAGAATCCCATATAACACGGTGTGAAGTATGTAAGAAGTTCTCCTATAATGCGGTCTCTTTATAGTGCTTTTGCAAGAGTAAAGAATAAAAAACAAAAGAAAAAGAAGAAAAACATTAAAAAGCAAAATAATCTAAAATTACGCAGTTGATAAATAAAAATGTTGTTCCTTTTTTTCTGCAAGTGTCATCCGATAGACTATGCTTTATTACCACCAGATAAGAAATTTATAAATCTAACTAGTTGACCCGGCAAACGTTGTATTGCCTTAATATTTTTATATATTCGATCTTCTTACACTAAAAAATCCTACTCTTAGAGTAAAGAACCGTGCGAGACCGGGTAAAAACAGGTAGTAGGCAAATAAGCCAGATACCGACTATAGCGCTACCTGCCGGGCGGATTTGTGACGTTAAACCTTCCAAGATTATACGTATAAACCTTCCTCTTCAATCACTCTATCTATTAAAGAAAACCGCATCAAAATCCGTTGCGTAGTTTTAAAGATTTAAGCAGACATAGGGATATAGGCACAGAGGAAGCGACTTTGTTTTATACTATGTAGTGATACTTTCCTTATTAATATATAAAAAACTAATTTTTGCTAAAAAAAAAATTAAGCAAAATATTTCTGAGATTCCATATACCGTGTTATATAGATTTATATAATTTGTATAATATAACATATAATTTGAAAACGAGATTAATCTGATTTGTCTTATTTATATGTCTTTCAAAACGTGGTTTGCATTGAAAAAAAAATATTTTGAAATATTTCATTGTTCGGTTTCCATATAACGCGGGACGAACAATCGCGTTATAGGAGACTTGACTATATTGAGTCGTTTAGATGATTATTACGAGCCTAATATTACTTATCTGTCATTAATTTTAACTATAATTTGTCTAGCTGTTGAATAAACCAACTATTTACCATATACACTCACAAAGTTTGTTTTCAAACGTGTTTATTAATCATGTTTTTTAACAGCTGATTTCTTGACTAGTTTTTTTAAATTTCTCTTGATTTGTTGGATTTGTTTCATCATTTTTTTATTTTTTTTTTTTCAATGTCTACAAATTAGTAACACGTATGTAGTTGTGGGAAGGTAGTTTTAAATAGGAGAGTATTCATAGATAGACTTAAATTAAAATAAATATTTAGCAAAAGAAAGTTAATTATTTGCAGATATCTTGAATCGAAGTACCTTTTACCATTTATGTACTTTTTTGTTTGAATTTATAATTTTTATTAATTTATTGTATTTATTAAATTTCCAAATACAAATTTATATATGCAAAAAATCTGAATTTTTTAAAAACTATTCTATTGGTTCTTAACTTATAATTATAATAATTTATTGTTACATCATTATTGAAATTTATTATTTATTTCGCAGATTTAACAAAATATATGTACATGCAAAAATATACGAGTATATTTTATAAACACTTATTTATTTTATCTATTCTCATAGATACATACTCTTGAACTTTTTTTACTTTTTTCCATAGAAAATTTGAGAAAAACCAAAAAAGAAAATACAAAAAATATATATATTTGTATGTATGCATGTATGCATATACCTATGAATTATAAAGTACGAAAAAATCACAAGAAAATTTTAAAGGAAAAACCACATTTTAATGAAAATATCTAAAACTGTGCTAAAAATAAGTTTTATTTAAAGATATGAAACCATGAAAAAATATATATAAAAATAAAATATAAAATAAACAAAATTAATGTTAAAGGCAAAAGAAAAATTTGTGAAAACAGCCAAAGTAGGTTAGTGTTTATTTAATCGACGTAAATAGATCATAGATAGGGTCTTTCGATGAAAAGATTAATGAAATTTATAAGGCAACACAAATCTAAGAAGCTTCTTGGATAATTTGTAGATGACACATAATTTCTTCAAGAAATTCGAACCTGTGGCCCTTAGACTTGTAAGCTATCAATGGCTTATACGAGTATGTGCCAGTAATTGAAAAGGAAAAATCTGACGTTACATTTTTTTCTTATCTTTATTTCAAACCCTGCTACACCGTTCTATTTTTGGAGACAGTTTAATTTGTATAACAAATTGTACAATAATTTGTGTAAGCTCCTAAATATATATATATGTCAATTCATTCGTTCCTACACATATATACGTACATATATCCGGTCAGCACACAATTAACATGACCGGCAAATGAAATACTTTAATTTTCTATTCAAATGTTAAATAACAATAAATAATTAGGCATTAGGATTGTACCTATTCGATTTCGACATTTAGTTTTCTTCAGCATATAACAAAATAAAAAAATTGAATTCGTTATAACCGTGTGCTAGTGTTTTCAATGCTAGCAAAATTTTTAAATATTTTTAGTACGTGACTCTTGGCTTAAATTATAACTTAATTTAATAATTATTAAAACAAACGTTTTTAAGTTAAATTTACAATATTATTTATTACAATAATATAAGAAATTTCCTTTCCTCATATAAAATTAAATATACCTATTTCGTGTTCAAATTATGAATAGGAAATAATAAAAACTGCATAAGCAATTTCCAAAAAATAATAAAGAAATTATTGTTGTTATATATTTAACGAAAATTTACTCTAATGTCGTGTTTAATACTGCCAAAAAATTTTATGCCTACTAGGCCATTTATTATCTAGGTATTGGATATCTATCTATATAAATGAAAAAAAAAATTTTGCTATACATATTTTTTTCCAACGGATTTGTTTACATATAACGTCTGTATACTCCAATGATGATGGCCATATACTTACTTTTTAAAAATTTTCACTAGCCATTGCTCAAAAAGACTTAGTTTAAGCCTGAAATTATGCTTTTTACCATTTTGGTTGTGATAATAATCCTAGCAAAAACATGAACCACTTTATAAAGTAGTGGGAGGGTTTCTTAACAATTCAAATTCTATTACGATTTCTCTAAAAGCAGGGTAATAAGAGACCGGAGGGAGAGACCGGGCAAAAACATCTACTAAACAAGTAAAAAATTCCTATGCATAATAAGGTTTTTAAATTTTTTTTCTATTGGCAAATGAAGAAGCAAAAATTATTTATATGCTAGTATACCTAAGAAACTATGTAAATTACTATCAATATCATTTAATTTTCTGTTGTGTACACATGCGCAAAAGGTTTTCATTGCATATGTGTATGTGTTTATAAAACATGTAAATTTTAATTCGCTTTTGACATATTAAAATGCAATATTCTGGCAACGTTGACTTTACACATAAACATACCGCTTGTACTAATTTTTGTTGTTACTCTGTTTTATTTTTCTTTTTTAATTTTTTTTTTCTGAGCTCAAAGAGAGTATTTTATTTCTATCTCAAATTTTTTAAAGATAGTTATAACAATTTTAGTGGCCGCATATGGCAGCAAAAACAATGACGATCTTGATTTTTTTTCCATTATTATTTTATGTTTCATTATTTTATCTGTGGCTGTTGTAGTTTTTATATTTTATATATATTTTGAAGGTGAATTAATAAATAATATTTCCAAAAAAAGATACGTTCAAACAAAAATTATATGGTAGGTATACCAACAACAAACGTAAAATATTATACTGTAAAAGAGCTTTGTGCACTCATTTAGATAAGAAAAAAGCTCTTAACAAAAACTTTTTTTCTCATTTTCTATACTTCTCTTAGTAAACGTTATAAAAAGAACTGTTCAATTTTTATAGATGAAAAATAAAAAAATTAATTCTTAAGAAAAAACACTTTTATTATGAAACACATTTTAAAAATTAACATTTTTAAAATTTTTGAATAAGCAAACTATTTATGAACATTTTTATGTATGTATCTATGTATATCAATTATATATCTATATTATTTTAAATTTGACACTTATTCTTTTTGTTTCTTACTTTTTTAAACACTTTTTCTTTTCTACGGCCCACGACGATCAGAAGACTTTTGTTGTTGTTTTTCGGGTTTTCTCAATTTATTTTCTTTTTTAAAAAACACGTTAAAAATAAACACTTTTTAAAACACACATGGAGTATGTGTGCGCATATATATGTATGTATTTTGTATTTTTATATCATACATGCATAAGAAAATCATACACTCACTCTACAGGTTAAAGAGATTTCAATAATACCAACATATAAGTATGTACATATGTATGAATTTTTTTTTTAATTTTTCACTAACAATATATTTAAACAACGAAACGTGAAGTCTTGATCACTGTTTTGCGCAAGAGGTTCGTTCGTGTGGAGAGCGCGCACGGTTCTGACGCAAATTTGTTAAGTATTATTGTGTTTAGATGGGCAGATATCCCCAAAAACTTATATACTTATTTTCAAAATGTTGGACAGCTATTACAATTCCATCATATTGAGAGAACTGACGTTCATATTTTAACTTTTAAAGCTTTAAGTGAATGTGCTTAAATTGAAGCTTTTAATTCATTAGTTGCTTCTCTTACACAGTGATGGGGTGTATGAATCGCTATAATATTATACAATAGCTCAAACATCCTATAATATGCATACATACACCTTGCTGTAGATATATATTAATTAATTTAATTTGTTAAATTGTTCTCAAGAAAAATTCCGGTAAAATTTCTATTCGTATTTCGGTTTTGGTTAATATTTTATTTTTATGAATATGTATAAATTATTTTGTATTAATTTTTTTAACTAAAAATATATTGTATGTACATATATATACATATATATAAATACATATATAAATACATATAAAAGAACTGCAACTAAGATTTGCTAATGCGAGTTTATAAACTTATTTTACAGCACTTACATAATGAAAATGTTTATGCTCAAAGTTTTTATTCAGAGTCTGAATCATCTTCATTGCCGTCCGAATCGTCTTCGAGCTCTGGCATAGGAAATCTTAAAATAGCTGCTATCCCTGTTAATTGAGCTAATTGTTCGCCAGATATATGCATACTAGAAAATATTTTCACATCCCCTCCCGCATCACGTACGTTTTCTACTAGATGCACGTATTCTTTACGCTGATTAACGTCTTTGCACCGAAAGAGGTTATCAGATATAAGCAGAGTTTCAATAGCCATGCTATCAGCAGCCACAAGAATATGTTTTTTTCCATAAAAAGCTTTAGATGGCTCGCACTGCAACATTGTGTAAAATTGTTCTAAAGCTTTTACCTCACCAGCAGCCTTTGTATCTGATATCTTTGACATCACTGCTGGTTCTTGAAGAACTTCTTTAAGAGCATGTTTGAAGCCAGATGAAGAATGCACTAGCATAAATTTACTTTTATTATCCAACAATACTTTAATATCGGACTTAATTGCCTGCTGATACATATATTCAAAAAATTGGTCCCTAACAAATCCAGGCGAAGCCAGCAACACGCATTTAACCACGTCGAAATTAACATGCCTTAGTATGCCTTGCATAACACTTTCATAGAATTTAGCAAGCCCTTTCTCATGTTGCTGAATGTTGCCCTTTCGCTTGCGGGGTATATTAACCTCAATTTTACTACGCACTAATGTCATACTAGGTGTTATCAAGCAAACATGTGCCAAACCTTCCTGCATCACAACAGCAGCCACATCCGCAGATTGCGTAGGATCACAAGCCATGTCAATGCGTTCTAAAGCTATAGAATCCCATTCCGGTTTACGCAGTTCAAACTTACGATTTAATTCTAAGTCTAGAGTATGGTAAGCTCCCATTTTTACATATTGATTTTCCTCAATATTACGTCCTTTTAAACGTAAAACACAAGCCTGCGTATCAAAATCTATGGACTCCACAGTAATCGTTAACGTGGTACGAACACGACTACTTGTGCTAGAGCCGGTAGCTGTCTCATTTTGAACTTTACGTATAGTGGTACTACGCACACTATCTCCTTCACATATTAGATTATATGCATGCCACATATCCTCAGGCTCTTCCGGTATCAAAGCTACAGATCTGTAAACGTAGACGAATATTTTAGTTTTCCTTACGTTTTATTTTATTATACATACCCTTGGCCTCCTTTATCCAAATTTTTGTTTATCAATTTCATGTTTGTTCCTGTGCTGCTTATATCAAAAGGGGTTTTTGTGTTAATGTCACTTTTGCAATTTAATCGTTATAACTTGCAGATGTTGGAGAACGTTTAACATTTTTTGCATTGGTGCCAATATATTTATTTATTTCCAAAATTTATATAGTTTAAATACACTCAAATTGCAACATTCTTCAAAAAGAAATAGTGTTCTTATGCTGATTTTTAACCAGCCAACAGCACAGATTTTAATTCTAATGTCAAAACATTAACTCCTCTTCTTACATATAACAAAAAGTTTCACGAAATGTTACCACCACACGAAAACAGCTGATGTCGGTAAAGAAGAACTTTTAATAATAAAAATTTGCAGAAGCTATTACATTTAAATAAAAATACAAATCGGCTATTACTTATTATCGTTTAAAAATATATTCTAAACTTTATTACAGCAAATGATCGCAAGTTTCTTCCTTCTCATTCCTGTAGGATTTTATCTTGTATATATTTTAAACTCTAAAATACTTGTGGCTTTTTCACCAAGTTCCATAATACACTATATAGAATATTTAACAAAAAAATATATAAATTTTCTAAAATTTCTTAATCAAAATTAATTTTATATATTTCGCTCTTTTCCAAATAGTTAAATAAGTTTCTTACATTTTTTACATATTTAAATAAATACAATTTATGCAAGAGTTAAACCAAAGAAAAATACAATTAAATATTTGGAAAAACAAGATTGTAAAAAATACTTAAAAAATAATATATGAAATAACTTAATTGACAATACATGTATATGTATGTAATATTATGTAGTATTAAAATCACACAGACTCATAACGAGACTTCATCATTTTCTTAATATATGATTTGTAATCAACAGTAGGACCCATACCCGACTTTGTGCCTAGGCCAGCAGTAGTATTATGTGCATTTGCCTAAAAAGCAGTTTTAATAAAGAAAAACTTATTTGAAAAATATAATTACGCTTACCTCGATTATATTTGTACGTCCCTGATTTTTCCGTCCCAAGCCTTGACCTTCGGACCAACCCATTTTTTGTAACAAACGATTTCCTACATTATTTGAACCTATAGGCATGACGGGTGTATCCTGCTGTTGTTGACGGGAAGTAAGGTTAGTAATCTCCTTCTCAAAACGCTCACGACTCCGATTTGGTGGTGGAGGATCACTTTCACCATACTTTAGTCTTCTTTCTTTAGCACGATCCCGATACCTACAAATAAATTACAATACTTACTAAGTATTTGTGTACAAATAAGCATGTAAAAAAATTTAATTTTCAAATTAAAAAAGAAACTTACGATAACGCAGCCGACAATGAATCTTGCTCAGCCTGTTGTTGTTGCTGTTGCTGCTGTTCCGTTAAACCTTTTTCGAGGTTATGTTTTGCTAAATTTTCCTTGTGTAGGTTCGACATTTTTAAATGTTTTTGTAAAATCTCCAAAGACTGAAATGCTCTTTTACATAAAAGACATGTCAATTTTTGAAAGTCAACATAATCTTTATCTCCCGGTTCCACTGTCGTCATTGTATTTAGCTTAGGGGGAGCTGGTATATTGTCATCATCAGAATCTGAGCCATAAGATGGTATAAGCTTGCTACTTGTCGCTGTATTAATACTCATAGGAGACATGAATGAATTAGATGACCCTAATTTAGCTGTTTTCTTCTCTAAAATGGAAAATCCGACATCAGCATAGCCGCTTGAAAGGCCACCACTTGTAGATGGCCTCATCACATCTTCAGCTCTATTATTAGTTAGTATTGGCTGAGGTGTGGCTACTACAGTATAATCTTTTTTCTGATTCAATTGCTTTGCCCACTTTTCCATATCTTTTACAATCTTTTTTGCCACTTTAACTTTATCATGTTTATTTCCAGTCTCTTTCTTTTCTTTTTTACTTGTCTCATCCTCTGCTGGTAATGGGCTAGGTTTTATTTCTGCATCTGCTTCTTTCTTTACCACATCTTGAACGGTGGCCGCTGCCGCAGCTGGCGTGGCTAAAACATAAGAACTTTTTCGCTGATCCCAATACAGATATGCTCCTGTTTCATTGTTATAATAGTATTGTGAATGTGCATCGTAATATAATCCCGTAGTTGGATCATAATAATAACCAGAAGTTTCATCATACTGGTACAAAGAAATATCAGGAGTAGCTAAATAATGATGTGGAAAAAATTATGTTTTATTTTAAAAATTTAGAGATATGTATTTGTACTTACGATAAATTTTGCCATCATTTCCTTTCGGTGTGACAATGGTTCGTGCTGCCAGTGCTGATTTCGCAGCAGTTGCAGCTGCTACAGCCGCCGCTGTCGCCGTAGTCTCAATGCTATTCATTTTCCTTTGCTTTCGTTGTATGGCCGATAAGGCAACAGCCGCTCCTGAATTCGCTTCGGTCATTTGTGAATCTGTTGGTAAATTGGCAAAAGAGCCTTTTGTAATTTCTGACATATAGTATTCGGTATAATATTGCAAATAATGAGCATGTTGTTCTGGCGTGCTGGCATATATTGAAGCACTGTACTCAGCTAAACGTGGTACATCGGCTATTGTATATTCGGCAGTGCTGCCTGCAGCTACAGACGCCAATTCTGCTGCAGTTAAAGGACCAACATTTGTCTGATTACTACCAGATGATGCTGACAAAGATGTATCAGTTTTTTTAGGGACAATTTGCAGGTTTTCATGATCAATGCAATAAGTTACTATAACTAATAAAAAAAATTCATTATTTTAATGTTTTTAATTAAACGAAAATATAAAACTTACCAGGTTTATTGTCAATTTTAAGAGGCGGTTCTAAAGTACTCAGTAAGTTGTGCATGTTCATTGAATCCACTAAGTTTTCAAAGTGTAGATAACAAATACCTCTAGATGTTTGTGTTAATACATCACGACTCACAAATACTTTACTTATTTTTTTAGCCAAGTCGGGTGCATGTAATGTTACGGCTGTTAAAATCCCCTCCTCATTAGTCAGCACATCCAAATTGCGTAACATGATTTCTGCATTGTAGATGTAGAGTTAGGGAGATTCATTTTGTTATTAGCGTTTTTTGTTATTAACAATTATAATGAATTATGTACATATATGCAAAATTGAGATTTCAAAACTAGATTTGCTAATAAAATTATTTTGTGATTGTATTTTTTTTAAAGAAATTCTAAATTTTTTTCAATGTTTATACTTTTAGTTAGAATGTTGCTTATTTCATTACTGCCTTCACCACCGCGTTCACTTTCTTCACGAGAAGCATAGCACTTGAAACAACTGTCACGTCGTTTAAAGTTAAACATGCCACACTAGAAATAAAGAAGATTCAACGATTTCATATTAATCTAATTAATTACCTTAATATAAATTTTATTTACATACTTTGCCACAATACCAATCCGTAGGATTTGTTTTGGTTTTATTTGATTGTAATGAATGGCTGTACTGTAATGTTGCCCGACATGTGTCCTGTAATTGCAGTGAACCCTAAGAAAATAAAAAGAAAAATTTATGATTAGTAAAATTCTATTCATTAGTAAACATCCCACAGACTATAAGTCACCGGTTTGCTGGTCAAAATTTTTTTTTTTTTTTTGATACTAATTTTTTTATTGGTTCTAGTTTTAATTTTTTTCATGATGCTCATAATTTAGTTATCATCTTTTAAGTCATCATTACTATGGCTAAGATGATGGCACATCCAACATTGCATATTGTATTTTTATTTCAACAGGATGATGTGATCGTCAAAAGTCTGTCTTTGAAACTCATATCTGGTAAAATGTACTTTCTGTCTTCGTATACTCTTTTTGATTATGAATTATGTATATATAATGGAAAATAAGAACGAAATAAATCATATCTTGAATTTTCATGGAAATAAATATCAAATAAGTTCTTCTTTTAGTCAATTGTATTTACTATTTATAATTTAAGAAGTTTAATATGTTTGTATATATTTGCCATTCCTTAAGCAATTATGTCTTTATATATTTAAAAAATATAAGTTCATAAGTATTTTGTCAATCTTCCAAAAAAAAAAGTTCATTCTTTCTGTTTTTTCACAACCCATTTTGTATTGATTTTATTGTTTGTTGATACCTGAGTTAATTCCATCCAATGTGCAGCTTCATCAACCGTATTAAACTCGACGAATGCAAAACCACGTGATGCACCTAAATAATTTGAATAAGAAGCAAATACAAAATTTTTTTGTAAAAATCAACTATTTTTGTTTTGAGGTGGTTTTTTTTATAAAAATAATTGTTGAAAGGGGATTTTTTTTTTGTAAATGATGCAGAACGTAGTTTTCTTTTTTGAAAATTTAAATACTTACGATTTTCACATTATTATTTTAATTAAATAATTCATTAAATATTATGAACGTCTTTTATCAAACCTACCTGTAGTACGTTTTCGTATAAGACGAACAGAAGCGCGCGCCACTCGCATTTGTATCAGAGAACTCATGATCTAAAGACCAATTTTGATTAGTTATAAAGCTATAATATAATAAATAGTACAAATATTTACATCTGCCTCGGTGATATGAGACTGTAATCCCAATACTATTATTGTATTAGATGGTGTTTTATTATAAAATTGCCTGCTCATAGTTTCATCACTGTCATCACTATCGCGATCGGCAGAGTTATAACGTCTGCTGCTGTGATTACTGCTATTTCCATTTCCACCATAACGTCGACTGTCTCTGTATAATGATGCATATATTTTTCTACCTATTTAAATGTGTATTTAGCAATTTGTACATACCTTCTATCTCGATTGTCGTAATCACGATCTTGATCACGGCCTTTATCTCTTGCTCTCTCATTCCAATGACGATCCCGATCATCACCATAATCATCATCATTATTACGTGACCTATAATTGTTGTTTCCTCCACTTCGAGAGTATCCACCTCCATTACCACCATAATTTCTTTCGTCTTGATAATCTTGGTTAATAATATCACGATATAAATCATTGTCATTACTATTACCGCGTCTATGATTGCGATCACGAGAACGGGAACGAGTACTTCGTTTACTTCGGTAATTTTGATCTCTACCACGATCCCTTATAATTTTTAACAATTAAAATGAAATTAATACCGGTTTTGTATTTTTTGTAGAAAAATTACTATTAAAACTTTTTGAATTTGGCGTTTATTATGATACAAAAATATTATGTTAAAGAAAGTACCTCGATTTAGAACGTGAACGACTATAATGACGATAACCTCCTCCACCACCACCATTACGGTATCGTCTGGGTGATATACTGCGAGAGCCTGCATAAAAACATTTAAATTATGGAAACATTAAGCACTTTAGTATGTATTAAGGTGCAATAAATAAAAATATATAGAAAATGTGTATCTTTTTTTATTTTTTGTTTATGATTCAATAAAATGAGATTAGGAAATACGTAAATAGCAAGAGACGTGAAGAGTGAAGGGTAAACGCTGCGTCAATACCTAAACCAGTTACTCTGTTAACGAAGTCAGATAGCATGCCAACCTCTACTATCGCCCGCGAAGTAAAGCTCACGTTTATATTCCAGTGCAGGGCAAAGGTACAGAAAGTGTTCCATAGTTTCTTCCTAATTCTCGTCCTGAAAACTTCTTGAGTAGTCATTTGAGGGCACTCATTCTTCTCGCATGGTTATCAAAACTGACGTGACCTTTTACTGCTGCCACCCCATTCCTCAACTGGGTTCGCCGGAGCCCCGGTACATATCTGCTGCGATTATTATCAAGCCTGGTATCGGATAACTGTTAAGACGGAATTTTTTTAGTACAAAGGCACCCTAGCAGAGAATCGTGCATACGCAGTGGTCCGGGATGTTCACTTTGTATTTATGAAGATTACACAACCCTTGCCCATAATACAAAAAATATTTCACATAAGGTTAGAAGGGCGTGGAGTCAAAACGACAATCGGAGTTGCAACTCGCGACTCAAATATTCCAATAAATAATATCCCATAGAAAAAACTAGTTTTTCATTTCGATCTGATATTAATCGAAATATATATATGTACATATTAAAGGTCTGCACAAGCATACTTGAAAGGGCTTAAAAGAACTTTTTATAAAATATTACACGTTTGCAGTGATGTGTGGCTATAAAGCATGGTTGTGCAGTCCTTTAGTACATATATGTATATATAAAGCAATTTTGAGGGGCGGCTATTCGAGTTCATCAAAAATTTAGGACTTCGCAGTCTTCTTGCAATTTAATTTTTAATTAAATAAATAATAAAAACAACGGATATGAACTGTTATTATTTATGTATATGATATATATAGTAGTTATATTGATATATAATTTAATATTTTTCAAACTTAGAAATTATTTAGATTAAAAATTACTACACAATTGTATTATAAAAAAAAAATGGCGACTTACGTCGATCCATTTTGTGTCAAATTAGCACTCAATTTTCAGAAGTATATTTTAAAAACTATTTTTACGATTTTTTTTTACAAAACACCGTGTAATAAGTAACAAATTTTATATATTTTATAAAAACTTTCAGAACAAAAGACAAAAATTTTTCCGCAAAAGCAAGACTCACTAATTCTGTTAAAATATTAATGCCTCTTCTTACATATAACAAAAACAGTCACAAGAAATGTTCACACGAAAACAGCTGTTGTCATTGCTTTTACTCAATATAATTGCACATGATTAATTTCTATCATGCTGAATGTCAAATTAATATCACGATAAACAAGGTGAATTCGCCTTGATGATAAAAAATCACCAGGTAACTGCCAGAATACAAAAACAGAATAATGGCAGAATTATACACACTAGCGACAAATCCACAATTAAAATGCAAAAACAACAGGCGGCTATTTTGATAGCTACGAAGCCAAAACCATGGAGAGCAGAAAATTTACAGCTTCCTTAAATGCTTCATCATAGTGTAATTTTGGCATGAATTCACCACTCAAAAAAAAAAGAAAAAATACCGGCCATAAATAGAAACCATTTTGTGTTAGAAAATTTTAAATAATTAAATATTGGAATTAGTTTTTAAAGAAAATTAAATGTGTAAAATCGTAGAGTATTAAATTATGGGTGGTAAAAGTTATTTTTGCGACTATTGCCAGTGTTATATGAAAAACGACAAAAATGTGCGCAAAACTCATAACGATGGCATGCAACACAAAATAATAAAATCATCTATTATGAGAAAATATGAAGGTAACGTTTCGAATAAAGGCCAAGACCTACTCAATCGTGTAGAGCAACAATTGTTAAGCATTTTTCAAGAAACGAAAATGTAACCCATAGTGCATAGACTGCCACAGAGAATATATCAATTAAAATACACGTTTCGTATAAAGAACGCTTAAACTTGAATTGGTCCTTCCCAAAAGCAGAGGTTAAATTAACTAAATTCTAATTGTATTTCGAATGAAGGAACTAAAAATCATACATATTTTTCACCTTTATACAATTATTATATTATTATATGTGTGTTTTATTTTTCTTTTACAATTTTCAGAACCAAAGAAGCTTTATGAAGAAGAAATTAATAAGCAACCATGTTTTCGTTATTTCAAAGGCTATTGTAAATATGGCTTGTACTGCCAGTTCACACACTTCAATAATACACAATTAAAACAATTGGAAGAAATTGTTAAAAATTTCAGCACCAATTCTAAATCTATCACAAATTCAAATGTTGACTTAAAATCAAAAGAATTTGTTAAGCCACCTTGGCAAAATAAGCTTACTAAAAAGACTTTAAAATTATTACCACCAAAACTGCCACCATCATTAAGGACTCTTAACTTGATAAAGTTGTCAAAACTAGACACTAAAATAAATGAATGGGAATAAGTAAAAGAAGCTCTAATTTTGATTTTTTTTTATTTCTAATAAAAAAAATTATTAAATAAGTCAGTTTGATTATTAATTGTTTTTATGATAATAATTGTATTACCTTATCCATAATAATGTCAATATTTAAACTAAGATTTAATGATTTACCAAATTCACAAAAGTATGCTTTACAATCTAGACCACTTAAGTTTTCAGTACGTGGGTCAGTCAAATGTGCTAATAAAAAATAAATTAAATGTTCTGAAAATAAAATTTCGATAGTTTATTAGTTAGGCATTATATTTTGAACTGTTTACCATATCTGTTATCCAATGCAAAATACAAAGGTGTATTCCCACTTCTACGATCTCCGACTTGCAATAGCTTTTGTTTCAAATCGGAGTTATTGGCCACACACGAATCTGTTTCATCATCGGAAACAGCAGATAGTTTTAGACATATATCTTCATAATATTCTTTGAACTGTCTTTTTAATACAATTTCATCCGTTTCTAGTTCGTCCACAGGACGTTTGAAAATTATTTTGTTTATGAGACGCTTATCCAAAACATTAATTAAGCATTCAGCTAATAAATATCGATCTTGTCTTATAGCTAGATGTAAAGGAGTATAACCATCATCGTTTAATGAAAGTAGTAGTTTTAGATCTACATGTTTCATTAAATGATCTAATGATGCTACAGTAATATCGTTTAGTATGGCTAAATGTATAAGAGTATTTGAATCTGCATCTAAAGTGTTGGGATTAAGACCTCTTTTTAATAGGAGACTTACAATTGAAGGATCACAAGTATTAAGAACAGCTAACTGTAATAAATCCTGCAATGATTATTAAAAAATGCGAATTGTATCAACTTATACTGAAAACTAAAGTGTATTATTAAAATTTTAGTTCTAGTTTTAAAGTATTTACCTCATCCTCTTCGGTCAGTATGTCATTAAGATCTATACCCTTACATGATTGCCATATTACGATATGCATATTCAGTTTGTTCGTTTGATTTCTAAGAACTGCGTCCTGAATAGGCCTAAAAACAAAAATGATTAAATATAGTATACAATGGTGCAAAATGTACTTACAATAATCCATTTTCTAACGGAAAACTACACTGTTCAATTTCTTTAGAATGATTCGTCTCCGTGTCTTCGTATATGTTTTCCACATCAGAACTACATTCTGAAACACAAAACGAACTAACGCGTTGACGCTTCTGTGAGTTTATTATTGCTGGTTCAATTTTAGGAGCAATATTATTCATTAATATTTTCGGCTTATTCATTTTGGCTAACTGTTTTGAGCGAGATTCTTTATTGACTTGTGGTAAAGAAACTTTTCGTTTCCGTTTTCTTTTTTGCATAACTTCACCTGATATGGATGTAATATTAACTTCTGATAAATTATTTTCAGTTACACAACCCATTTTTTGACATTGATGATATACCGACGACTCTTTAAATTCAACGGGGTCTGTTTGTGTTTCTACTGTTTTATATTCAATTGCCTGGTGGTTATTTATCACGTCTAATAATTTCTTTTGCAATTCTTTGTCGGCGAGTCTCATTAAAGCAGTAAATAAATCTTTGCATTCAAGCACCATTCGTCTACGTTGCTGGTAAACTTCCGCTTTTCCAGCAGTCATTGGCTGTGATTGTTTAATGTCAGTTATGACATCGCCTCTTGAAATTGGATTTCTTAGTACAGTTAAATTTCTAAGTGGCACCATAGCCACAGTTTGTGTTGAAGACACAACGTGTATAGTAGTTAATTTGTTTGAATCTACCATATTTTTGTCCATTTCGTTAAACTCCTTTTTTACAATGACATTAATCTGATTATTTTTAGGAGTTGATATCATAATTACAATAATTTAAAATCCTTAATTAAAAATTTGTGTTTATATACTTATAAGTGTTTTTTCGGTACATCCCCAGAAACAAAAATTATCGCAACATATGTTCCTAAAGAAGATATAAAACTTGGGTGCACTTTCTAAACCCACGATGAATTCATATTAAGACTACAACAAGGTGAATTTATAAACCCGTCTTGAACACTTTTTAACAAAAGCCAAATTATTTTTGTTATTTATTTAGTGCATAAAAAGTTCTCGCTTAACACTTTTTTATATATGTAACAAACTTCTGACAGTAACAAGCCGAATTCACACATTCGGCTAGCTTTTCAACAATAAAGCAATAAAAAACCAGTGTTCATAGTAATAAGCAACACTACTTGCTACATTAAAGAACTAGTTCTTATGACAGCTGTCATATGTTTTGTTGTTAAGCAGATTGTTATTATTTGGCAAATTTTTCAAATCAAAAACCTTTCCAAAAAATAGAAAGTAATGGTTACATTACAGTGCTCTTATTGCTCTTTGGACATAACAGATGAACGGTTCTTGCATTGTGGAACTTGTGGAGGGGATGTGCACATCAAGTGTTTCAAACATTCCAGCACACCTGGTGACTTGTTAGGTGATGTTTTTTTCGATTTCACATGTGCGAAATGTATGCAATTCGATTGTGATACACCATCAACTTCCAAAAGTACCAGTGATGGAGATTATGTTCGGGAAAAATTTGTGCGGCAAAGGATGCCGTGGCTATTAATAATAACTTTAGCTTTGTATAATTTATCCATAAAATCAAAAGGATTAAGTCGTCATGGATATTTCCATTGGAGAACACATATCGTTAATTTTATTGATAAAAATTGGGACTTTCTATTCGATCCTTCAATGTACGTAATTTTTGTATTCTAAAACTGCAATATGCTTATGGATTATTTTTATAAATAGAAAAAGACGTAAAAAGTGGATTGGCTCAATTTCGGGTGCTTTGTCACATAATAGTCCAAAATATTTTACATCAGGTCAAGAGTTGTTTGAAGAAATGGGGTGGTGGAAGTTAACCTATGCCAATAAGACACCAAAAAGTATTTTTAATTTGTGTAAGTGGGTTCAAGTTCTAGACAAACTCCTTAATAACTCCTAAATAGTTTTTATACGACAGTGAATCATTACATAATGTCTTTCGGCATTTTATAATAACTTGTGCATATAAGCACATAGGTACATATATTACAAGAATTAAATTTGCCAAAAAATAAAATAACAGTAATGAATGTTATGACTAATAAAATTTTTATCTCAGATGAGCAAGAATGTTTAAAACGTCAACAAATTCGGCAAGATAAACGGCAACAGGATGATAATTATGCTAGTGACACATCTGCAAATGAAAATGAAATTAAACGTTCTAAACGTCATGATTCTTATGAAGACTTAGTTCCCAGTGATTCTTGCAGTCGTGCAATGTAAGTTAACAACAGCAAACAGTCGATGACGTGTGCCTATATATCATTGTCATTTATCTTTTAGTCCTTACATGGGTCGTAAACCTAAAGTAGCAAAACCTTTAAATGTATTAGACGACGATTTAACAAATAAACACCATACTAGTGCATTGTCACCTCTTGATGATCCTGTTATGCCTCTTAACACTGTTCAATCGAGCTTAATGGATTTTTTAGCTGAAAGTCTGGCAAGTGATGATTTGAATATGTTCAATTCTTTACCAAATATAGCACAAGAGCCCTTGGTAGGTAGTGCTGATAAAAGTGATATTTTACCTCTACTTGAACCTCACAATGACAATGCAAACTTTTTTGACAACTCTTTGGTAAAAGCTGAGCCAATGGACTTAAATGGTCATTTGTATAGTGACTTTTTAAACGAAAAACAGAAAAGTTTTTATGCAAATTCGACTTATTCTCTAAATCAAAATCAACTTTTAAATAATTTTTCAAGTTACCAAGAAGCTGGCATAGGTAAATACATGCCGGAAAATATTAAACAATCGTAAGTATTAACACTATTTACCTAACTGAAGAAATAACTAAATTAAATTTAAAAATATAAAGCTTGTATATGAGTAATTTATATTATTCACGTTTTAGTTCATATTTTTTGACTTTCAATACTCATATAATAATTCCATATTAATAGTCAACAAGTGTGTATATTCGATTTTACTTGAAATATAAAAAAATTAATATTACTCCCAGACACTAGATTGCTGGAGTGACGTTTTCCTAATTAGCAGCTTCTGTGTCATCAACTGGGAATGGTTCATTCTATCAATTTGCCTTTCACTAGAAGTTATAAAACTTGTAAAAAATTTAATAAGATAAAGAGAAAGCAAACAGATATATTCTTATATGTTTTTCTATAAAATAAAGAAAAATCATGAAACAAATGTGCAAGTACTATAACTATAATTATTGATTATATTATATTTTATTTAGTCAAAATAACAATTCTTCACAAGAAAATTCGGAGTTTTCTTATGAGCTTGAAGATGAAAATACTTCTACATCTACTGTGTCTAAATCAACAACTCTTAAAGTAGAGCATGGAACGGAAAATGAAGATTCAGATTGTGAAGAATTTCAACCACGTATAGTACAAGTAACAAATTTTCAGCAATTTAGTGAAAATCCATCGCGTTCATGGCTTGGTGCCCGTACATTTAGCACAAGAGAACAAGATAGCACAGAGACAGAACAAAATACAAATACTGTCGATGATGAAAATTTTTCTGACGATGACGTTAGCACAACTCGAAGTGCTTGTAAACCAAGTTTATTCACAAAGCAACCGAAACGTCGATGGCCCTGGTTGGTAGCTAATCGCTTGGAAGATTTAGAAGATGAACTTGAAGATAAAACAGATTCTGCAAATAGTTCAGAGTAAGATTTTTTCTGTAATTTTTATCTGAATGCATTCATTGTAATTAATATAATTTTCTTCTATGTATAAGACTAATCTTCATAAGCGAATATGAAGAAAAGGAATTGTTACAAAAATTACGTAAAATATTCTATTTTGAAGAGAAGTGTAAAATACATATACCTGCGTATATTCGAAGATTTCATCGAAAATTATGTATACGAGAGTGGAAGCGAAAAAATGGTAAACCAATATTTAATGTAGATGACTACGTTAACGGCAAGAGTCATCGTGCGAGAGCACAAGGTGTTGAAAAAGCTAATCTTCTAGAACGTTATCAGGTAAGCTTGAAAATTTAAATTTGTGTAGAAATTTATTATTTATTTCTATATTTAATTGAGGTCCAAACTTACATTAATTAAATACATATACACATTAATTAATTCATTAATCAGTGTGAATGATACAAAAATTGAGGAAAAAGTTATTCAGGAGTTCTCATGTACCTATGTTAGAGTTCATAGAGAACGAAAATATATTTTAGTTTTTTATGTCACTTCCTCAAGTGATTTTAGAACAAGGCATGCTTTTTGAAAATCGGTTAATAAATGGCTAAGTTGGGAAACAAAGAAGTTAGATTTGAACCTCTTACAAACCCGTTTTTTCACTACATTTACCGTTATAAAATCACTATACGAAGTGGCCTAAAAAAACTAAAAATATTCTTGTTTTCTATCTAATCCAATAAAACAGAATTGGTATGAGAACCCCCGCATAATTTTGGTGTAGCACAATATTTATTTTATTAAATATTTTTAAAGCTCATCACTCTATCTACTTCCGATACAAAAAAATCGTTTTATACACGCCTTGCAGGCTCTTCACAATATGAAATGTTTGAGTCTCCTTACTCACATCGTATTCTACATCCATTTATATATCGCAATAAGGAAATTTTCCCACCTCTTTTAAAGGTAATATAATATATCAATTTATACACTGTTTAATATGACTAATTCCTAATTCAAGCTTTTGTGTGAATTGCAATATAAAGTCAATTGTACACCTGTCGGTCGAGCACCAATAGACTTTTGTTATGTTAGGCCCAATCACATAGCAGCAGTTAATGCTCTTTTACAGACTGAATTTTGGCCAGGCATCGACAGTAAGTTATAAAGTATATTGTAAAGGTTTCATTTATATATACAATATGATTTTTTTTTTTTTTTAGTGTCCGAGTGCTTAAGTTATCCTGATTACAGTGTTGTAGCATTGTATAAGCGTTTAGTAATAGGGTGCGGGTTTCTAGTACCTGATGTTGGTTTTAATGAAGCATATATATCGTTTATGGCTGTACGGCCGGGATGGCAAAGAAGTGGTATAGGTACATTTATGCTTTATCATTTAATACAGGTGGGTTCTGTTGTCAGTTTTCAATTTTAATATTTACACTATGATTTTACTATTTTAATTTTAGACTTGTATGACCAAAGATATTACATTACATGTATCAGCCACTAACCCTGCAGTCGTATTGTATCAAAAATTTGGTTTCAAAACTGAGGAAATTATTTTAAATTTCTATGATAAATATTTACCATTTGATTCAAAACATAGTAGACATGCTTTGTTTTTACGATTATCTAGATAAAAATAAAAAAATTCATTTTGCAAATATGTACGTATGAATAAAACAATTTATTAGAATTATATTATGGTCTTAACTGACTGTTGTTAATGATTTTGCATATTTTAAATGCAAAAGATAAACAATTAAAAAATTATGCAAAACTCTTAACAATGTTTCACTTCAATCAATTGGAAACCCATATATCTGCACTGATAATAAGCTTAAAATCAAAAGCTTTGTGTACGTTTTATGTATTTACATCGCAACAATTTAATTTGATTTCCCTTTTTTAGGCAATTAGTAATTTTAGGCAAATATTTTTTCTTCCCGACGTTTTTTAGTAACAACTGTTCCAGGTTTATGTTGTGCATCTGGATGATTCATAAGCTCTGGCGGACATACTGATACAGGACTGGCCATGACACACTGCTTAAGGTCGTAGAACAGCTGACTGTCATCTTTGGTAACGAAAGATATAGCGCAACCAGTTTTGCCAGCCCTACCTGTTCGACCAATACGATGTGTATAGTCTTCAATAGTTTTAGCCATGTCGTAGTTGATAACAAGAGAAACGTCTTTAATGTCGATACCTCTACCAGCAACATCTGTGGCAACCAACATATCTTTTGCTCCTGATTTCAAAGCTGCTAAAGCATATTCACGCTGTTCTTGTCCCTTACCACCGTGAAGTGTACACGCATTATAGCCAAGTTTTTCAAGGCCCTTCGCCAAAACATCAGCACCCTTTTTCTGGTTGACGAATATAATAACTGGAGGGTCAATGCCCCGTGAAAGAATTTCCATTAGTTTCTTGCGTTTATCATTTTCACCCATCATGTACACAATTTGTTCAGTACGTTCTGTTGGTTTACCAACTGATCCAATGTATACAGTAGCAGGTCGACGCAAATATGAACGTGCTAAACGTTCAACAGCGGGAGGCATTGTTGCTGTAAACATGACTGTTTGTCTGAAATTGTATAAATTTTTTTGTTATTTTCTTTTACAATTGACGTAAAAGAAATCTCACCTATATTTCTTCTTTGAATAAAAGTTTTCCATTAGTTTGCTGGCATCTTCGGCCTCTTCAGTATCTGGTTTTAAATTTGTTACAGGCATATATTCTAAAATTTTTTGAACATCGGGTTCAAATCCCATGTCTATCATACGATCAGCTTCATCCAACACAATATATGTACACTGGTTTAAAACCAAATATCTATTTTCCAAAACGTCTATAAGACGACCTGGAGTAGCAATGACAATTTCACAACCCATGCGCAAACGAAAACCTTGTTCTTCACGAGATAAACCACCTACAACTACAACAGTGCGAATGCCTAAAGGTTGCCCAAACTTAGTGGTTTCTTCTTCAATTTGTTGGGCTAATTCACGAGTAGGTGCCATAATTATTGCATACGGTCCTTGATCAACGTCCTCTAGTCGTTCAATTTTCGGCAGAGACTGAATCCATGAAAGAAGTGGTATAAGAAAAGCCAAGGTCTTACCGGAACCAGTCTCAGCTACGCCGATTATATCACGATTTTGTAAACCAATTGGTATGGCTTGACGTTGAATAGGAGTAGGTTCCTTATAGCCAACACGATCAATAATCTCTAGAATTTCTTTGGGAAAGCCTGATTCTGTCCAACTTCTTATTGGATTTGGTATTTTACCACCTTTAATTGTGATATTATAGTCCTCACGAAAGATACGCCAATCACGCTCTGTCATTTCATCCATATCCTTTTCAGACCAATGACGATCATCCCACTTCTGCTTGTCCTCCTTCCGTTTTACCTTTTTAAGGCGAACCTTCTCTTGTTCTTTTTCAGCCTCGGTACGTCGCTTTTCCAGAAGATCGCCATAAAATTTACTTTGTGTACGTTTTTGTTCTTTAATGTCAATACCAGCTACATTTCCACGGCCGAAAAACTGGACATGGTGACGTTCTTTGTAAAGATTATTATAATCCACTGAGGTATCTTCTGCTGCATCCCAATCAAATACGAATTTTCGGTCATTTAATCGCCGTACCCTTCGTTTTTTCTTAACTATACCCAAATATCGTTCTCTTATGGCTTCCAACTCCTTTTCTTTGTCTTTAGTTGACAAGTCTTCGACGCGTTTATTTTCCCTTTCTCTATCTCCAACACGATCTTTATCTGAACCGGTACGATTTCTGTCATCTTTACGATCGAAATCACGATCTCTGTCCCTACCATCTCTTTCACGAGCATCTGATCTGCGATCTACTTTGACTTCTTGTTTTTTCGCAGGAACTCCGAAGCTATCAATACCGCTGCTGGAAGCTATTATTATACCAGACGTAGATGTAGATAAGCCCATACGCATTCCAGTTTGTGCTGCTCTCAAAGAGGCCACTTCCTCCTGACGCCTTTTTAAAGCTTCAGCAGCTCTTTGTTCTTTTGTCAAAAACACTGGTTTAGCTCGGGCCTCCTCTTCCTTTTTCTTCTTTTCTAATAGTTCTTCTAATGATAGTGGTTCTGATTTCTTTTCTTTCTTTTTATCGTTAAGCATATCTTCATCTTCAGTTTTCAATTCTTTTTCCCTCTTTAACTTCTGTTCAAATTTTGACGATTGTTTTTCATCTTTTGTTTTAATATCTTCTTCGGTAGTTTCACGCTTTTTTTCCTTATACTTAAATGTATCAGGTTCACGGAGCCGCTCTTTAGAACGTGATCTTTCCTGGCTGCGTTCACGATGACGACCTTGCAAACGTTCTGGAGATCTGTCACGAACAGCACGCTCCTTTGAACGTGAACGGCTACGTCTGGCCGTGCGACGGTCATGTTCACCACCTCCACGGCATTCTCTCACACGCTCTCTATCCCTATCACGTTCTTTTTCACTATAACGCTCTCGGGAACGCGAACGGCGCTTTCTATCATTTGCCATGGATTTAAAAATATATTTCTTTTGTATTTTTTAATTTATTTTTTTTCTAGATGAATTACAGGAGATAAACCAGAGGGTACCACATAAACGTTTAATACAAAAATTTACAATGGTTGCCGTATTATTAAAATTTTTAAATTCTTTTCAGTAAAAGACAAAGCGTATTCAATAACGAACCGTATCTGAAAATTTTTCCACAGCTGTAATCAAGGCGAATCATATATATAAATTCGCCATTTTCTGTATCTATCATGACCATAGAGTAATTATTATACAGGTACGCATTAGGAAATTCGCCTCACGGCTGATTTATCCCTACTTGTAAAAATTGATTTCTCATCTGCGACTATCGGAATAAATTCGCCATGGGACCATATGAAAAAAGTCGCCTCGCGACTACTTGAATAAATTCGCCTTGGTACCATATGAGGTCTAACATCCGAGATACAAAAGTGACACAGCTGATTTTATTCACAAGAGTTAATTATTGATCTAAGTTGCAGTCAAGACAAATTTATTTATTTTATTATTGCATTATGGTTTCACTGTTTATTGAAATAAATACACATGTTGATTATTAAAATTAACAAGTAATTAAGTATTTTGTTATATAGAATATGTACAATTTTTATTGGAAATCATCAGCTGTCCTGTTGAGCACACCTGATATTATTTTATTCACAAACAATCTACAAAATTTTTTAGTATCCAAATACAATAGCAAAACTGAGCTCCAGTTTTGGAGTATATTATGTTTACGTTAATATTTTCATACAATACACAGATCTCAATAACGGATGACGCATTTGTGAATAAAACGAGGAAATTGTGAAAACAATACCACAATACTTTTTGTGTGAAAACTAGAACAGAAAATATACTAGTGGAAAACCTAGATTCAAATACACAAGATGTTAAAGAATATAGTTGCTTAAACTTTCTCTTTAGTTGAAGGTACATTTTGTGTATGTTAATTACATATATTTTCTTTGTATTGTTATTTGTGCTAAACTACAATATGACTTGACTACTACGAAAGCATCATTAATATTTAAATGTCAGCCATTTCGTATTTTATAAATCAACATTAAATTTACATATTGTTAATCACTATTAGTGGGCGGTATTTATCTTTCTAGCAATAATAATAATAAGAGTACATAAGTAAACGGATATTAACTGTATTGAACTGATTATAAAGTGAAAATAAATAAATAGTTTAAAAAATCAAAGAAACATCTGCTTGGTTGTTCAACATTTGGACCACAATGAACCCTCAAGCCAATATTAACGGCGATGTCGAAAGTGCACCTATAAGTACACAACGTTTGAACGGACCTTCGTCTATGATGCGCTCATTTGGCTCAGTTTTTGCCCCCAATAATGTAGCCCGTAGACGTTCCAACTCACAAAATGGTGTTGATGGTTATGTAGAGTTTGGAATGCAAGATCCTGAAAATAGCGGACGAACATTAGGAACTTTTGCTGGAGTTTTCAGCCCGGTAGCCTTGTCTATGTTTAGTGCTTTGGTTTTTATACGTGTTGGTGAGTATGATTTTAAATTCATATGCATACATTACGCATGTACACATATTTTATTAATGAATAATGATGGTATTTATTACCGGTGTTATATCTTGACAAATATCGAATAAATATCTTATATGTAGATAGAAACAATTTTATTATGTTAGATGGTATTTTGATTATTTTATGAAAATCAATTTTCATTTAATAAAATATGTAAAATGAAAAGTAATTTAAAACAAATTTCATATTAGCTTCCGTGAAGTGTCCATATTTATATGGTATCCTTATTGTACTAGATAAAATTTTTTTAAATATTCCATGATAATTGATTCAGCATATTTTTATTAATTTGCAACACCCAATAAAACTATATTTAAAAAAATATTAAAGGAGAAAAAGTAGCAAAGGCGGAAATAGGATTGGGCTTTATATATAATTAATTTTTGTGATATTTTTTAAATTATGTGCAAGTCTAGAATTGATTTTATTTGTACAAGGTGGGCTAAAAGAAGTCATCTGATGTTGTTTGGCTCTAATTTTTTTCTAAATAAAAATTATATGTGTGCCGTTGCTCCGTCCTGTTGGAACATATATCCTCCTGTCCTAATTCGTTCAATTGCTGCAGAAAAAACTCGGTTAACATGGCCCTATAGTGCGCACCGTCCATTGTTGTCGTTTGACCAGCCCGATGACTCCTCCAGCGTGAACAGCGCACCATGCAGTCACTTTGAGCGGGTGTAATGGCTCCTCGTACATCACTCGTGTATTTTCGGTGCCCCAGAAGCGATAGTTTTGGTTGTTCACGTGCCCGCTGAGGTAGAAATGAGACTCGTCGCTCATTTTGATTTTGGTTGAAAAATCGTCCACGTCGATTATTCCGCGTTGTTGGGGAGTGTATCGCTCCATGGCTTGTTCACTTGTATTCTACATCTATCTAGTTCACAAATGTCAAAACAGATTTGACATTGGCCGCCATTTGCAAAAATAAGATTATCTTACAATAGGGTGATTTCTTTTAGCCCACCTTGTATTAAAAAACCTTGAACTGAGATTAAATAGTCTACAACGAAATAATAAATTATAATAGGGACAGTATGGTACTTCGCTGACGAAGTAGCAAGAAAAATGCTAGTTCAACATAATTTCATACTAAAGTAAATTTCATTTGAAATTTTTTAAATTTTATTTTCGAAGGAAAACAGTTGTTTACTTCAATATAAAGAAGTGTCAAACATATTGTACGTATTATTAGTACTGACTAAATATTACACTGACACAATTAAAAAAATTAAGTGCATGAGAATTTTTCTCAAGAATATATTTTACATGCATGTATGCTTGTATAAAGGGACACGTAATTACTTACATATGTACATATGTATGTATATTATAATAAAAATATTTCATGATTTATTAAATCTTTTCTAATCTTTACATTTTTAGGCTTTATTGTTGGCAATGCTGGCTTATATGTTACCCTACTACAATTTGTTATTGCCTATATAATTTTGTTATTTACTGTAGCTTCTGTGTGTGCAATTTCCACAAATGGTGCTATTGAAGGAGGAGGAGTATATTGTAAGTTTTGATTACATAAATCTACAACAAATGTTATAAAAATGTACTTTGATTTTTATTTGTGTTGTAGTTATGATTAGTCGTACACTAGGTCTTGAATTTGGCGGTTCTATTGGCACACTCTTCTTTTTGGCAAATGTTGTTGGTTGTGCCATGGCTATATCCGGTTGTGTTGAAGGAATTATGAATAATTTTGGTCCTGGAGGTTATTTTTCAAGTCATGAAGGGTTTTTGCCCGACGGAACTTGGTGGCGTTTTCTTTTTTGTACATTAATTAACACCTTAATGCTATTGGTATGTCTAATTGGAGCATCGCTATTTGCTAAAACATCAGTCCTTATTTTGGGAATAGTAACGGTTTGTTTGCTGGCCACATACATTAGTTTTTTGGCTGAGGGTCCCAGTATGGTAAGTGCTAACTAATTTTATTGTTTTTGGTAAATATTAAGTAAAAATTTCATCATAAATTAGTCAGGAATTTTATGTATATTCCTACAAACATATGTATATGTACATACATATACATGTATAAAGTTGCTATCATTAATATTTTTATAAAAAGATAATAAAGTCCAGTAGTAAACTTATCATATAAATTATAATCCCTATATTTTCAAATATTTTACAATCATTTTTACACAAAACAAACAAATATTTTTCATTATCTTTTATTAACAGTATTTTTTTAAATTGATTCCAATCAATTATCAGTAGCTTAGTATTTAAATGAGCCAATAGATAAGATGAAAACTTTTATTATTACTCATTTTTGGGTATTCTTTTTATAAATTTTTAATTTGATAAAACTTTCCAATTTTTAGGTCCCCATACCAGACGAAAATATACTAATGAATAAAAGTGTAACACCATTCTTGGAATATACTGGCTTAAGCTCAAAAACTCTCAGTAATAATTTGTACGAAAGCTATGGTCCTGATTATACATCAAAAGGAAAAATGGTTGACTTTGCTACTACTTTTGGCGTTTTGTTTGCTGGCGTTACGGGCATAATGGCTGGTGCAAATATGTCTGGCGAGTTAAAGAGTCCTTCAAAAAGTATCCCCTTGGGTACATTATCAGCTGTCACATTTACATTTGTTTCATATGTTATATTATCATTCTTGATGGCATTTACTACGCCAAATGAAACCATGAAAAATAATTATCTCTTTTTAATGTATGTTAATTTCTGGCCTCCATTTACCGCTATTGGTATTTTGACAGCCACATTTTCGACAGGATTAAGTAATCTTATTGGTTCTAGTCGGATATTGGAAGCTTTATCAAAAGACCAAGTTTTTGGTCCTTTAACAAAGTTTGTTATTAGAGGAACTTGGAAAGGTAATCCCATAGCTGCTGTAGTTACTAGTTGGGTGTTGGTCGAGGGTATTTTATTGATCGGTTCCTTGAACACCATTGCCCAGATCAATTCAGTACTATTTATGCTCTCTTATTTGGCAACAAATTTGGCCTGTTTGGGTATTGAGCTAACGGGAGCTCCTAATTTTCGGCCATTATTCAAATATTTTACCTGGCATACGTGCCTGTTTGGTTTAATTGGTACATTGGTCATGATGTTTGTTATCAACCCTATTTATGCTTCATCAAGTATTATATTATGCTTATTACTTGTCATTGCTTTACATCTATTCTCGCCAGCAACGCAATCTGCCCAGTGGGGCTCAATATCACAAGCTTTAATGTTTCATCAAGTAAGTTAATAAATTAAAAGTAAGTTTGTTTTATTTAATTTTGTTCATACGAAAATTCTTGAAAGGTTCGTAAATATTTACTTATGTTGGATCCTCGTAAAGAACACGTTAAATTTTGGCGCCCCCAAATGCTTTTATTAGTTTCCTCACCGCGTTCTTGTTGTCCCTTAGTGGATTTTGTTAATGACATGAAAAAGAGTGGCTTGTATATAATAGGTCATGTAAAAGTCGGAAATCCCACAGACTTGGTGGATCTTACTTCTGAAGAAAACAAACAATGGTTATCATTTGTTGATCATATGCATGTCAAAGCATTTGCCGAAACAACAGTTGCAAATTCTGTACGAGAAGGAGTCCAGCATTTAATACGTTTATCAGGCATTGGTGCAATGAAACCTAACACAATAGTATTAGGTTTCTATGACAACGAGGCGCCAAAAGATTTCTTTGAGACGTAAGTCAAATCTATTTTTGTATTTTTTGTTTGGAGTAATAAATAAGCTAATAAAATTTTTTTAGCGCTACATCGCCTTATAAAACTGAGGGTTTCAATTCGGGTGAAATGCAAAATTTCCCGATACGTCGAGATGGCGAAGAAAAAAATGTTAATGTTACTGAATATGTAGCCATTATAAGTGATATTTTGCGCATGAATAAAAACTTATGTTTATGCCGACATTTTCATCGCTTGGACAAACATTTTATAGCAAAGTAAATTTTGAGTTTTTCATTTCACTTAGTGCATTTTAAATTTTGATTTTAAATCTTGTATCACTCTGCAGAAGTAAACATGTTAAGTACATTGATGTTTGGCCAATCAATGTTTTTAATCCTAAAACTGAAGATCCTTTCGATGTTGTGTCACTATTTATGATGCAATTGGCTGTGATTATGGTGGCCAAATGGAATCACTTACGGCTCCGAGTATTCTTGTGTGAAACTAACAATACAAGTAACACTACAACATTTGAAACGCAGGATCCCGATATGCCACAAATTGAAATTTTTTCTAAAATGAAATTGGAGCAAAGTTTAAAATCACTACGAATAAATGCTGATATTGTAGAGGTAAAAAACTTGTTTTATAATTTAATAAAAATTGAAAAAAAAGAAAAACTATTAAGAAAATTAACATATTGTACGTTAAAAAAATAATACTGTTAAACGTGTTTTGTATTTTTATTTATAAAGATTCAAGAATGGGCACGTGACACAGAATTTACTCGGCATTCTAGAATTCTCAAACAATTTACACATCATGCCGAATCCGCCACAGAAGTGATGACTGAGGAGAGTCTTAATCGTTCATTGTTTTATATGCAGAGGTAAGTTATTTTTAAATATGAAACAAGAACACACGGTTGCTTACACAAGTTTATTATTTTTATTATAAAATAGTTCCTATATTCTAAATATTCTAAAAGGATATTAAATTACAAAAAAAAAAATTATATTAAGTAAAAAAATTAAGTTTACCCGATGCTATAAAAATGTTCTCAAAAATATTTTATAGCAGTTTCATTAAGTAAAAATTAATATATAATAAAATTTACTGAAATCCTTTTCTTGTATGTATTCTTAAAGTTTTAATAAATCTATGTATATATGTTTGTGCTTCTATTTTCTGCTACGCTAGTTATGATATAATAGAAAAAGCAGACATTATTATTATCATTTCTTTCTGCAATAATAGTTTAAAATGGGAAAAATTATATGAATAACAAAAAATGTCTTTTTTTTTTTGGAAATCATAAAGTAATTAAATATGTATTGCATAAATTAAGCTTTTTTGTTGTTTTATTTAATTTCAGAGCAAATCAAATAATAAGTGAACGGTCGGATCAAACAGCTTTATCTTTTATATATTTAGCAGCACCACCACAAATTAATATGCCGGATTTCAATGAACGTAGTGCACGTTACATGGAATTACTAACAGAATTAACGGCTGAATTACCTCCTACAATTTTGGTGCATGGTGTGAGCACCGTAACTTCCACTACTCTCTAAAACAAGCGATCAAAATATACATTCATTTATAACTATATAATGTATCTATGTAAAGTACTAACGATATAATTTTTATATAGAATATTTTAGAAATGAATAATTTCTTAAAAACAAAAGAAATTAGTATGTATTATCAGGCTTAAGTTCGAATTACATATCCTAAATAAAACTGTTTTATATAAAATGTAATTGGTATAAAAATTACAAACAAAAAAATTAGTGAAATAGATACATATATAATTATTTTTTATTTTTAGATTTTTCAAAGAGTATAAGCAAATACATTATCTAATTAAAAAATTGTAATTCATTATTTTTGGTACAACAGGAAATTTATCAATGCCCATTTTTTTTTGCTAATTTATGTATTAAAGACCGTGTTCCCTTTATTCTGATTTATAGTAAAAAGTTGCATGCAAAAATTGTTGAACAAAAACAGCTTCATAAAATTCAAAATCTTATATTGAAAGATAGAGGCTGTAGATTTTTATTATTCAAATTATGGAAAAAAAATTTTCAAAATTTTGATAAGTTTACAAAATTTTAAATATGTAGCGTATATATAAATGTATGTACATAACTATGTAAATTGATTGATCATATCACTATTAATCAAAATACATAAATTATTTTTAAAAAAGTTTTTTTTTTAATATTTAATGGAAATTAAATTTAAAATTTAATAATTATATTAATTTTTTAGTATTTTTTTTTTATTTATGTACATATGACCATATTTTTTATTAATTATTAATTTAGATTATTTTATTTTATTATCATTTTAACATGCAAACCTTTGACAAAAAATTATGCTCTTAAACTTAGAAATTTTAACACTAAACGAATGTTATTCAAGTTAGATAAAAATAAATTAAATGTAAACGTCACAAAAACTTAATTTTTCAAGTTGCTTTACAATTTTTAATAGGAAATCCCTGCAACAACCATGACAAAATAAAAAAAAAAAACAATTTTTTTTTTGGGTAAAATCTACATTTTTGTATACGATCGTTTAAAATTATATCTTGTGTTAGTTGTTACCTTATGGTTTTCGATTTTATATTTTATATAAAAGGTTGCTTTTGTTTAAAATTTGCCACTTTTTCGAACAAACAAATTTCAAAGAATTCCTTTGTATACCTTACTTTAACAGACATCTTAACGCCAAGCATAACTAAAATATACAAATGACTAACAGCTATTTCACACACCATTTTTAATACACAAAATAGAACAGCATCTGTGAAACAATAGATATTACATATTATGTCGGCAATGATCTGAATGATCTGCAATTGATCGATTGTGTGATGTCAAAAATGCCACGCGACCGCAAAAACTCTTATATGTTGCAGCATTTAGCGTACTACTGAAATTTCACAAAAATCCAAAAACAATAGTGGAAATTCAAAATAATACAAAAGAAGGTTTAAGCGATAATTACAGGTTACCTTAAAGTTGTGTAACGCCTTCATTATGTTTCAATAAAAAATATAAAATAAAATAATCTCACAAAATTCTAATTAGCGGCAAAATATACAAAACCGAGGTAGTGTTTGCACAAAGAAAAAAAAAGAAAAACAAAGAAAGTGAAAGTAAATACAATATATACAAATACCTGTAGGCCTTACTTTTTTGTACGTAAGGAGATCACAGTACATAAAGCAAAAAAAATTTTCATGTCAAAATAATGACAATAGAGTATTGATCATGTTAGGCGTGTTTGATTTCAATTTTCTACATTTCAGTTACAGTTTTCACTTGAGAACAGTGTTGCCCAGAAATGACTGCGAAAAATACTAACGATTTTTTTTCTTTTCCCTCAACATTCTAAGCAAATTTAAAAACCAAAGAACAAATTACGGTATTCGATATTGATGGAATTTGCAATTTTTTTAACAAATTCTTAAATCAATTTAAAAAGTTGTAATTGAATTTCCGTTACTAAAATATACTACTAGGTGACGGCATTTGTATAACAAACAGGCCAAGGTTAGTCAAAATGTGTTTTTAGGAGCTATTGTTTGAATTTCTTAGTGTTGTTAATGTATATAAATATTTGTATACATTAATTTTTTTAAATTTTTAACATTGTACATATTAGCAAAAAATCAAAGTCTGTATTGAGTTATTACAAATTATTGGCAACACTCTTTAAGACAAAAAATTTTCAATTTTTATAAATTTTGTTTCATTGTTTCCAAACTATTGTTTTGCAATTCGATGTAGTACATATAGTTGTTTAGCAAAATAATAGTAAATTTAAGTCTTCAACTGAATATACGTTACATACGTATGTATGCATGTATGTGTCCATACACACAGGTACGTAAACAATAGTTTATAGAGAGAAAAAATGATCAATGTTGTGAGGATTATACGGTGGCGTTAAATTGTTGAAATTTTATCCTTACATGGTGTTTTACTAGGAATTGAAATTTTCAAATTTACAAAGAAAAAAATTCTATTTTATAGCTTGATCTTTGTTTTTAATTAAGGTCTTTATTTTATTTTGTGTTTTTAGCTGTAAGCGCACGATTATGTTCCATATCGTGTGTCTGGCTGTTATTTTTATTTATTTATTTGGATACTAAAATTAAATTACAGACTTTATATGAATGTTTTAAAAATACAAAAATCGAAAAATTTTTTAAAAACAATTAGCGATTTAAAAATAAAATTATATTTCGTTTAATACTCGTAGTTTGCAAACTTAAAGATATTAATTATTCTCAATGGTACGAAAAGTTTTAACCGCAATCAAATCAAAATAACGTGTTTGTCGGAATGGCACACTGATTGTAATATGGCTTAAAAGGAATAATAATATATCAGTTTATTTCGTATATACAAGATGTAAAATAGTTGGCTTAATACGAGTATATACCGCACCGAACAAGTAATCAAAATCAAGTAGGTTATTTGCTCCATATATCGAATCGAAATACTAATTTAATTTTTAAACAAATCAATTTTTATATTTTTTGTTGGTAGTATTTTTGAGGTATAATAATAATGCTTATATCGAAATTTTGCCTTTTTAATAAAATTGCATTAATAGTTAGCAATAAATTGTAAATTTAAGCTAAATAAATAATACACGTAACTTGCAACAAATTAAAAATTTAAGGGAAAAAAATTGTCCAAGTTAATTGCAACGCAATATACAAAATAGAAAAGTACTAACCTATCGATTGGGGGGTTGCAAGTTCGATTCCTGCCTAAACATTGGTAGCCAATAGTTTAAGTTGTTAAAAGCTTTTTAAACTTAGAATGAATTTCTATTATTAAATAATTAAAACTATGTATAATAGAAATGTGTAGTTTAAAATAATTTTGAATTGATACCACAATACTGCCTACACTCGGAGTACCACAGTAGAAATATGAGCTCTAGTAAATATCTACCATGAGTTCTTGTATTGCGGTAGCACATTAATGTAAGCTTTACAAAAGAGAATTTTCAATTAAAAAAAAAAAACTAATTATGTAGAAAATTCTAAAAAAAATTAACATTTTTAAAATTACCCTTAAAATTGTTAATGTAACCCTGCTGGATTTTCGAAAGGTCTGCATATTAGCTTTTTCTTTCGAATTGAAAATTCCTTTCGAAATCCATTTCGATTCAAATCGTGTGTACATCATATGATTTCAAAAAATTCAAATTTAATTTACATGTTCCGACGAATTTGTTTTACTACTAGAATTAGCAAAAAAAAGTTATTGCTCTAAAATTTAAACTGAAAAATTAAAAAAAAAAATTTGGTTAATCTTTCATAATATAGCTTCTTCTGTAAAACTAAATTTATTTTTATTTATTAATAGTAAATAAATTTACATATTAATAACATTATAGTAACTGGCTGTCGTGGCCTTCGTCTTTCTGTAAAACTAAATTTTGTATTGTAGTTCAGGAATTCTATGAATTTATATGACGAGAATTTTATTGGCTTTCACAAATGACTTTTTAAACTATTTTGTAACATCTCTTAATCAAACACCCTTTATAATTACAATTTACAAATATGTACCTGTTACTACATTCTTTTTGTTACTTTTTGAATTTAGCAATAATTGCGTGTTGGCCTTGTGTATTAAAATCTTTAAAAAAATTTCTCACGTTTTTTAATCTAAATTAAACAACTGCATTTACCATCTTTTTAATCTTTATTAATCTAGACTTTGGTTAGAGTTTTAAATTATATTAGCAACAATTGTTTATGCAAAAAAGTATGTACATACTTAAATATATAATTTTTCTTTTTTAATATTTGCTTATGCATTGTTTATTTCTATAATTTCTTTTCTATCATGGTGTAAAAATTAACATTTGACTACAGAATTCCTAATGCCTGGTGTAGCATATACAAAAAAATTGTATTAACAGGTGTGCGAATTTGTTTTGGTGCCAAAGTGGCTAACATTTTTCTTATACATTTTAATACCTAGGTTCGTTAAGTTTGTTGTTGTAATTTTGATTTTCTTGAAAGACTGAGAGGGAAAGTAACTGGTTTGTATTGCCCAAGATTCGTATTCTGAATAATATTGATTTGCATATTTCTACTCTTTACATTGTTATCAATAAAACTATGAAAGGGTGTTTTTAAGTTTTTGAGTAAATAAACATAAAGTTTATTCATCCCATTGATGTAAAAAAATCTTACAAAAATTATTTTCAAATTTTTCTAATATTAAAAAAAATTGTTATTTATAACGGTCACTTTTATTTAAAACGGAGTCTGGCGACTCTAATTGAGGGCCGTTAGGCCGCCATGTAAAATGTAATTTAAATTTTATATTTAAAGACTGAGGATGCTTATTTTGTTTTTTTGATCACTAATATTTATTTGCAATTTTTTTTCTTTCTTTGAAATGTTTGTTATAAAAAACTAAAAATGTGTAACATAAGAGAGTGAGTAGGTAAGTATTACACTAAGGAGTTATAGTGTGTGTACAAATTGCATGATTGCGGTCTTGTATAATGTAAGGTAGTTTTTCTTCCTGTTCATGTTATAAATTGTATGTGGTTTTATAAACTTTAGCCAACATTTTATTGTTGACCCACATTTATTAAAAATATTTTAATTAAAATTTTAGTTTCACTCAAAGTCAACAAATTATACAAATTTTATGTATGAATGTTGAATTCAATAAATTTAGCCTCTCACCGATCTCACGTGTTGCTATTCACCGATTTGAATTAACTTATCATATTTTTATCAGCTTTCAAATTTTGTAAACGAGTTCTGGCCCTGGCGTACTGTCTTCTCCATACACATCGGTTAATTTCTTTCTGGCTTGAACAGCATTTTTACCTTTTCTTTAGCAAACAAGTTAAATTCTACTGTGTCGAGTGTTATGTATTTTCACTGTACTAGCCAAATTTTATTATTTTTAATTTTACACACGTTCTTAAATATTAAAAATATATGTAAGCTAAATTATATAAAATATTTTTAATGAATGACATATATTGAATAACAAAATTATCTTTGCAACCCATTTTTTTTTTGTTAATTCTAAAATAATTAATTTCAATTCAAGAAAAAAATATGTTGTGGACAAGGTAAATTCGGCTGTAGCGAGTCTTATCTACCCTTCAATGTTAAGTCCATATATTCAGTTGTGGCACATTCTCTTACATATTAAAAAGAATTATAAAAAAAGATTTTTAATGAAATTCAAATATTGATTAAAATCATTTACCCATAATCATAGCCACACTAAAGTCGGTATGTTTTTAAAAACGATTTTAAATTTATAAAATTCTTATGAACAAAAGTCAGCTCTTTTATTGTGACTATGATTATGGCCCATTTTCTTTGAATACCTAAAAAAATAATTAATTTCAGTTCAAAAAATCCAAATTAACGACATTCACGATAATTATTTTTAAAACCATTAAAATTACTGTAAGTACTCAATTTTTATATATAAAAAAAGGGAATTTTAATATGCTCTTTAAAGGAAACGAATAATTTTTAAAATATTTTTGAGTGTTTTTCATAAATTTTTTTTAGACGATTAGATAATTCGTTTCGTATAAACAGCAAATAAGAATGCAAAATACGAGTAAATTCAATTTAAAATGTTTATAAACATTTTTTAATTAAATATTTAATATCAAATAAAGAATTTCAAATTAAGGACAAGAGTCAAAAAATTATTTTTCATTAATATGTTTGTATTTGTAATACTACGCCACTCAAGGCAGTTAAAAGACACACATAAAAAGACCGCTTGCTGGCTTCGTGTTTATGCGTACATGTAGGACTTAAAAAGTTTCATAAAAATCAAAACAGAAAATTATGCAAACAAAAAAATAGAGAGGTAGTTGCACTTCAGAGCTTATAGCTCAGCCTTTAGGGACCGATTGGGCTGAATTTTAATAGGAACTTGAATTTGGCATACCAAACTTTTTGTAGATCTTCTAGCAACTTCAGGAATATTCGAATAACCCAATAGAATAATTATAAAAAAATCAAAAGTTCTGTATCGATTTGAATAAAATATGGTTTATGAGGCTATACGCTTGCAGAAAAATAGTGTTAAACTTTTGTGTTTTTTTCTATTTTAAATAATTTTTTAAAATTCTTGACGACTTTTAAACTACGAAGCAAATTTAAAAACGTTCATTCATAAAAAAATGGTCAAAGGCCAGCTGGGTGAAACATTGTGTTTTAGAGAAATTGTACTAACATAAGCATTGTTTACACTATATCACATTCTAAATCAAAAATTAAAAATAATTAAGGATGCCATTCGTACTAATTTTAGCAGTACTGGTACTTCTTTTTGTAAAAAGTACTTCTTTCGTTAACAGGACATTGTTTCGTTTACTTTGTAAATTTTGTTAAGTGTATATTTTTTTTTAACAGCACAATTTCTTAAATGTTTTTCCTAATTTGAAATCCTGCTACCCTAGAAATAACATGTACGCCTGATGCATATAAATGAATGTATGCACAATCTTGTTGATTACAAAAATTGTGCCTGGTGAGTATCTGTAATATACGACTGCATATAAATATTTACTGTAATTTTTTTCGTCAATTTTAGTAATTATAATTTCTCAGTAAAATAAATAAATTTGATAAAGAATAACAAAGCCATTTTCATCGTTTTAAAAGTGTGACATCATAACACCTCACACGATAAAATTTTTTCTAAAATTCTTCACCATGTTATACGAGTCCTAAGCAGCCGTTTAATTTATTTGATACCGTTTTTTTAACCCTGCCGGCATATAAGACAAATAAATAACAAACTTTTTTTAATTGCAACATTTTAATTGATTTAAAATATGTCATTAAAAAATCGTAGTTAACAAGAGTGTAATATAAATTTCAATTAAAAAAAGGATCACCATTCAACTGTGACACTAATGTTCTTAACGTGCGCACAGTTATCCTTTTTTTCTATTTACAACAATTTCAAACAAAGTGTGAATTGCTCAACAGGTAAATACAATCATACTCACGTACCTACATATATAGTAAATAGAGCTACCATTCTCAATATTGATTATGTTTGGTATTTGCTACTAAATAATCGATTTAGGTGTCACTTTCAGTTACACTCATAGAGCCTGTATCAAAACCAGTCATCACATAAATATTAGAGACCAAACTATGATGTGACATTTATGACTTCTTTTGAAAATGAATTTAGTAGAAAATAGTTGTTATCTTAATGAGGTCATATCATGTTGCTTCATTTTGTTTTATTTTTTTTTTTCGATAGATCACAATAAATGAAAGGAAAAAATAGTATTACAAAACAAAAAATGCGAAAAAATTATCTGAGTGTCACCAAATTTGAAATTTGTTGTATAAATAAAAAAAATTTTACTCGGGATTATCTTTATTTTAGAACTTTGTTGATTCTTACTGAGAATAAATAAAAAAACAAACGGTTATAAAAAAATCATTTGTTATGTTGTACAATAAAATCGAATGCATACGAATTCACTTTTGATTCAATAACATAAACGTAACTGAATTATTATTTTAAGGAGAAACATTTTAAAACTACGGTCACATTATACAAATATTTGTCGAAATAAGCATAACAACTACTTTTTGACAAATATTTTTATAGTCTTATATTACATACGAGTAAAATTAATTAATCTAAGCGCATATATGTAACTCAAAATATATTAACGTGGTTATGCTTACTTCGACAAATATTAGTTTAACGTGACCGTAGCTTAAGTATGTAAAGAAATTGTAACTAGAGAAAGGAAATCATCGCATATTGAATGAAAACTATATAATTTTAGTGTTTCTGTATAAAAAAATTTTTAAAATATCGATACGAGTTGCTAAATATCAAATGCGCTATTTTAGGTCCTGATTTTTGAATTTTATATAAGATATAAGATTTCAAGGGATGTTTGGATTAGCTCTATTAATATTTTTAAGCACAATATATACCGAAATTTTTCATATATCTTTGTAATACCTGCAGTACAATTCAATTACTAATTTAAAATTATATTATTGAAATTAATATAAAAAGCACTTCAATTTTTAAAAACTTTTGTTGCAATCATTAAAATTAGTTCGATGAATGAAATCAACTTTTTAGGCAAAAAGCCCCACTTTCCAAAAACTTGACTTTGATGCTTAAATAAAATTCGATCTTAGCTTCGAATATTTAAAAAATAATTCGATTTACAGAACATAGCCGATAAATTTTTAATTGAATGATTACCTATTTTTAGACAACAATTTTTTTTTTTTAATTGAATTGGAGGTGAAACAAGGGAGTTAAGAAAAAGATACAGATATAAAAAAATTAACTAGAGCAGAATTACAGAAACTAAAGCTCGTGCCAATTATCGAAACCAGTTACTGCTGCTCTTCCACTTAATTTTGTGATTAAAATTTAAGCTAAAGAGTATAAAAAATATCCCCTGAAATCCTCCTACAAGAACCACTCGACGTTTGCAAACTACTATTTAGGAAATGTAGTGTTCAAGTATTGACTTTGATCTTTAATTCCTTGCAATGAATCAACAAACAATTGACCTTGTCAATAATAAGAAAAAAGTAACTAACAAATGATGGATGATATAAAGAGACAACGAAATTTTTTATACATACATACACACAAATGTACATGTAAGTACATCCTGTAATATAATAAAAGAAACAGAAAGTGAAAATTATATACATTTTTTTTTATTTGCTGTATAAAATACCACAGTAATTATACTTTAAAGAATAGTGGCAAATAATTTTACTAACAAAATGTTCAACATAAAATGTTTATGTACCAAAAAAAAAAAAATAAATAAAAAGTATAAAACATTATAAGCATTCATACAATGCATGCATCTATGTGGATCTTGCAATACAATGAAATTAATAAAAGAAAATTAAACGTTTTAACCGCAAGCCAATTTTATAACAATACTTTGAAAACACATAATAACAATAACAATAACATTGTATAAAAGACATGCAACAAACACTCAAAACAAAAGGATCAAACAATATTGCTGCACGAACGCAATACAGCAACTTTTTTTTTTTTTTTTTAATTAAAAGGAGTGTGAGACTGCGCATGTGTATGGGTATTTATATAAAAACAACGAATCAGAAACTTTTAAAGCAGGTAAAAACAAGTAGCCTACATTGTTCTAAGCCAATCATAATGAAGTTTATACGCAAAATATATAACCTACATTTCTTTGGGAATCGTATAAAAAGAAGTAAAGGATGCTGTTAAAGCAACAGTTTTTTAGAACGTTTTCAAGGGGCAGCAAGTGAATTAAACGTACAATGATATCAAGTGATTTTAATGAACAATTTTATTTTACGCATTATCATAATCAAAAACATGACCAGCAGGAGATGCAAACTATACAAACTAGTACAACTCTAGAGGACCAATTGAATGCTTTGAATCAAAATATGGATTTACATTTTGACACTATAGATTTTCAAAATAATGACTCAATGTCAGAATCAAATCATAGCAATGAATTTGGTATTGAATCAACAGAGATTGGAGAATTGGAACAATTTTATAATACTTACCAGCACAATCCAAAATTTTATTATAAAACCACCATTTCAGCCACTGGAATTAGTGACAATAAAACGGAAATGTATAATCAAACGTTTACATCAACTGATCTAAGATTAAACACAGCAAAATTTGGCTTGAAACGGAATCACTCAGTTGTGAAAACAACCACAACTAGTAGCTTTTGTTCTCAAGAAATTTTGCGTAAGCGTCGTTTGGCTGCCAATGCCAGAGAGCGTAGACGAATGAATAGTTTAAATGATGCCTTCGATAAGCTACGTGATGTTGTGCCATCTCTGGGAAATGATCGTCGTCTATCAAAATATGAAACTCTACAGATGGCTCAGGCGTATATTGGTGATTTGGTTAAACTATTGACAAGAGAATATTAAAATTAGTATTTTAATAAAAATGTTATGTAAATATTATTGTAGTCATTAAATAGTGTTCAATTAATAAGTGTTATTTAAATATGTATGAATTAGTGATGTTTTTAAAAACTAAAAAATAACAAATTTATTTAAAACAAAAAACAAACTTGCTTCATTCAAAAATAAAAAATTTATAATAACGGAAATTATTTAGTTACTTTTTCAAGTTTTACTGTCATATTGACAAAAGTAATACTAAATTAATTTGAAATTCAAACTTTCCATACATTCGGACTATTAGAGTTTAATTATAAAGAAAAAAAATTTACCTAAATTTCTTTACCTTTCAGACTATTTCTTTGTTACGAATAGTATGTATCTTTTTAGATGAGCTATTTTTGTAAAAAAAAAAAAACGATCAACTCATGTACAAATTTTTTTAAAAAACCCTAAACTTTTTGAGCACTTTTCATAAAAAATTTGGAAGGTCGATTATTAAAAGTAAACAATAGCTGAAGTAAGAATTTTACAAAGCAAATAATCTGTTTTTGTCTAGACTTTAAAAAAGAATTCATAATAAGTCAAAGGCAGTGGTGGTTATGTGATCCGTAATAGCTGCTTTAATAGACTTTATAATCGTGCCTGTTCTGTATTCCACACGGATTTAAAAAAATGTGGAAGTAAATTTTTTTTCTTCTTATTAACTGAAAATTTTTATGTTTTTTTAATTCCAACAATAATTTCCACACAAAACAAAATTTAAAAAATCCTAGCATGGACCACAGATTAGTTATGAAAAGCTGAATTTTTCAATTCCGAATAAGATATTTGGATTCGGAATACAGAACAGCACTGAATAATTCTGATTTGTAAAGTTCTTGAGAAAAACATACGTCAATAAGTTTATAAAAAAATTTATAATTATATCCTGAAGAAGCTACAAAAATTGGAGCGAAATATCGATATAAATATAAATTTTTGAAAAATAAGACCTCAAGCTTAACAAAATAGCCATATTAATTTTATTTTATTTATTACTGCACTGTTGGCTTTAAATAAAAATTGTATGTGATTAAAATGAAAAACGTAAAAGCTTGAATAATATTTGTAAATATACAGCTTAATTATGATTAAAAATTTCGTGGAAGTTTTTTTTTTGTACTTCTTTCTTCTTATAATGAACTAGAGACCCGACAGACATTGTCCTATCTGACTGTAGCGTCGTGTGCCGGGCTGATCTAAGCCAAACTCATATAAATAAATTCATTTAAATCGGTCCAGTCGTTTAGGAGGAATGCAATGACATACACATGTACAGTAGAATTGTAAATAAAACATTTAAAATTTTTCCCGACGACAGCCAGCATGTACCGTCAAGTATTTGGCAAGCGGAAAATTATTTTCCTTGAGAAGGACACACGAATAATATTTTAAATGAATTTAATAATAATTAAAATATATAAAAAGACCTAAAAGCTTAAAAATATTTATTTATTGATGTCAAATATATTTTGATATTTTGTTGATGGTGTAGGTATACGAGTATGCTGAAATTGTGTCAGTTGAGGAAAGTACCATGTATTAAAAATGTAATTTATTGAAAATAAAGCTATTTCTTCGTAAAAGCACCTTTTATTCTTTACATTTTTTCTCATTTTTTTATTTATTTATAGCAAAAAATTTTTCTACAGGTAACAACGACATTTCCAGTAAACTTTTTTTAATGAAATAAATATTGTACCAGCTTGAAGGCATGTTATGTGGTGTGAGATTATTAGCTTAATCACTTCATTGCGCATGCATGCTGTTCTCGGGTATAGGCTACTTAAGAGTAGCAACAAATTCCAAACTATAAATTACTCTGCTGAAAATGTTTTCTGAAGTAAATAAGCGATATATTTATGAATAAATAACATACATATAAAAAAATTAAATTTATTATTAATTCTATCCGTAACAAGTAAAACTACTTACTCACTTCTTGCCAATCAGTAACTTTCCCAAGTAGAAAACATTTTTTTTTGGCGGTGTTGTTTGTTTTCTAAAATGCTTGTTAATTTGACAGCCACTTATTGTGGTATCCTTAAAGGAATATTAAGTGGTGGGCGTTATTTAAAACAATCACAACAATGTTTAAACACAACATAAAAAAATTGCCGCAGTATAATTTGATGCGTGCTGATCCATGCACAAGAAGTTTGATGATGACTTCCTAATTGCATTTCCGCATTACAAGGCATAACAAATCCCAAATAAATTTGAAATATACACACACAACTGTATGCATACACATAAATATGTATTGCTGAAATAAAACTAACTAGTTAAGAAAAACATTAAATACAAAATATATCTAACTAACGGCCAAATGCATGAAAACCTTTTTTGTTTAATAAGGGCTTATTAAGCAAATTTTCTATGGGAAATTAAACAAAAAAATTTTTAACAAAATATTAATCTTTAAATTCCAAATAGAAATTATTACATATAAAATTTTTTTATAAAATTGGCCGTACAAATAGTATACTGCACGAATAAAATAAATTTTTTTTTATATGTAGTTCTTTTGTTTACTTTTTGTTTTCTTTAAAACATTTTCTTACATTTTTTTTTCTTTTATTAATAGTATTTACATAAAACTATTATCTAAAATTTATTTATATTTACATACTATACAAACATATTTTTTATTGTAAAAATATTTAAAAAAATTAACAAATACTTACATATTAAAATAACTATTTTATAAATTCTAACCAACTATTTCGATATTCATTTTTATAAATTACGAAAAAAAAATAAAGCTATTCTTTAATATAAAGAATAATAGTGTATTGCCAATAAAACTGGCAAAATTATAAAATTTCAAATGGGTTTGGCGGTTTTGGCTGAATAATAATAAATTACATCTTAAAGAAAAAAATTTAAAAGGTTGTCGCTTCACTTCTTTGAAGTCAAATTTAATTTAAAATAGAAAATAGACGAACTTGTCAATACGCTAGTTTAAAACAATAACACAACAAATCAATGAAAAAAGATCAATATCAACATTAATTATATGATACAATACAGGAAATCAAGTGCCGACAACTAAAACTACCATAGATTCAAATTGTTTTTCTTTTGCACTTTCTAATGAAGAAACAACATAGAACACTTTTTTTTTATTTAAGATATAAGATGGCATAAAGTAAATCTATAAAGAACACTACCTTTGTAAGTAAAAATTAATATTTCGTGAAAATGAATTAATCACTTTTTATGTATTGGTGAATGCTTATTTGGGCTTACTTATTATTTTTGAATTTGTACTTTTTTTCTTTTGCATTTCACACAAATTAATAAAAAAGAATTATTTCCACATACACCAAATTACATTCCTTTCTCCGCCCGTTGAAAAATAGGCTTGCAGCAAAAAACTTGCTGAGTAAAAATGTATGATTTATAAATCTATTGGGCCATAATCATAGTCACAAAAAAGTACGCTTTTATTAAGAACTGACATTTCTTCATAAGAATTATATGAATTTAAAGTCGTTTTTAAAAAGATACCGACTTTAATGTGACTATGATTATGGCAAATTATATTTAATTGAATTATTTGATAACATATCCTACAAATTATTATAATACTTTTCTCTTTTTATGTAAAAAGTTGAATACCAACACAAAAAAAACAAATATTTTCGTGTTGCTTTTGTCAAATAATTAGTCTTTTTTAGTACAAATATATAAATGCTTCCAGTAAATTAGTAAGCACGACTTGCTTCTATCATATCTGCATAAATGCAAATCTTTGTATTCGATGTTGAGCAACATTGATTAAATTACTTTGAGAATTTTTAAACAATAAACTCAATATCCAGGGTATTGATTGTGCCTCAGGATTAAAATTTTTATTTAAACTTAATTATTTTGCATGACGTTTTAAAAATTTTTTAATTATACAATAAAGTTAAAATTTATTAGAACTATAACTGACTGTTAGTTTAATTTGACCTTTTTATAATACTTTAAATAATATGACTATTTTATTAAGCTTGAGGTTTTACTTTTATAATAAAATAGTTTTATTAACTATAACTGCCTTTAAAACTGTTTAGTAACCCAATTGCCATAAATCTGTTATAAATCAAACATATTTTTATACATTTTACCTAAAAAAAAAAAAATTTTTGAAACTGTACCTAGAGGCTAATTAAAAAAAGTATATAAGAAAACAATATGTATTCGATTTTAATTACACTATTTCCAAATAACATCAGCTATACACTTCGCATTGATTTTATTATAATTATAATTTTCACACAAATACAACGGTTTTTGATACCCAATGTGCAAAATGAATTTGAAATTGATTTGAAATCACACCACTCAATGTGTTTCCCACACTTCTTGCAGTTCGCAAGTCTCTTAAATTTTATGTTTTTCATTAAAATACAATTTTAAAATTTAAATGCTGATTCTTTTTGTGTAAAGCAAAAAAAAAATTTTTTTATAAAAAGAAGCATAAAGAAACACTACAATACAAAAGATTCAAGTAACGAACTTTATTATAAATAAAAAAACATTATAAGCGAGCAGCTTCTCTTGAGTGCTTAGATTTTTTTTGTGGTTGCCTGTAAAATTTAAATTAAAAAAAAAAATTGCTAATACTGTTGTATGTTTAAAAAATATATATAACAAATGTGTGTAAATAAACTTGGGGACAGTTTCGCTGACACCGACCACACAGTATTCTGATGTTTTTTTTTACTGTAAAATTACTGCCAACCCACTGCACATCCACTTAATGAGTTTTTTATCTTTAATATAAAACTAACAATTGTTGTTGCTTGCTGTTTATTTTTGTAATTGTACAATAATTGCAGCAGCTAAATAATTTATTTACTACAAGTCATATTACCAATTTAACATTGTTAAAGCATCCAAATGGTATGAAATGAAAATGGCATTTTAATTTTTTGTTACATTGTTTACACTAGTAAATACTGAAAAACTCTCCAGAAGCTTTGTATTTGTTTCAAATTAATTAAAGTGTGCTGGTTAAGAAAATGACAGTGATTTTTTCTATCATTTTTAGTTTTTGAAATTTTCCAAACTATTCGCATTTACTGTGGCTGTGTATATAATTTCTAATAGATCGAGAACTAGGCTCTATGATTAAACTTACAAAAGTACATAAGGATCCGGAATAACTTATTGTTATGAACTTCTAACCATATTCACAAAGCTTTCTCTAGACAACTTATTTTTTTCAAGAAAAAAAAAATAATAATTTAATTATTTTAAAATTAAATGTAAATCTTTAATGTTAATACATTCATATGTTATAAACAAAATGAGCCATATTTCATCAAAATCCATTAATAAGTTCTTACTTTATTCACAATTTAGTGGCAGCGCCTAAGGCCTTGAGCCATACACTTTTTTTATATTTCAAAATAAAAAAAAAAACAAAATTGTATTTAGTTGCTTCCACTTAATTGTGAATAAATTCGAAATTTATAAATACATTTTGATGAAATATCGCTCATTTTATTTATAACACATGCAGCTATAAATATTAAAAACAAAATTTAAAAAAATATTTAGTTTTTTAAAAAGAAATGTTCTCGAAAAATATGTTTGTTTGTTTTTTTTTTTTGCAAAACTTTGTAAATATCTCAGAAATTGCAAGGCTGGCACAAAATTGATAATAACATAATTTAAAGGCTATTTTATTCCCGATCCTTACGTGTTTTTGTAAGTTTAGTCAGAGAGCTAGTTCTCCAGTTATTGCAAATTATATACACCGCTCCCCCAAATGCTAGAGCTGCTAGAAACAACCAATGTTATTTTCGTAACCCAGACACACTTTAATTAACCGAAAACGAATACAAAGACTTTTCTTCCGCTGTGCTATTTAACTTTACAGTTAAAAAAATTTATGAATTTGATTTCAAATGCAATGAGACAAAATACTATTAGGCCACATCCGCCAAAGGACAACGAACAATAAAATTTTTTAATTAATATTTTATTGGTAACACTACAAGCACAGACCTCAAAATAACAAACAGAAAGACAAACTAATTTATTTTTCACTTTTGGTTAAGCACTTTTACTATTTTGGCTCATTGTTGTTATAAGTTACCAATAGCTAACGTTAGGATTTGGCAGACCATATGCCCAGACCTTAATGTTAATTGTTGCTTCATCTGTTCTTAACTTGCCGTGAATAAAAGTTTTAAGTTCTAGCCAAAAACCGTCTATTTGCTTTACCAAATCTAACTTTAATTATTGTTAACTTGTAATAAGCCTTAATATATCGATTTATCAAACCTATATATCATTAATACTATTAGTTCTATTCAGAGTTTTATGCAGCATTTTATATGAAAAATTTTTTAGCTTTTCTTAATATTAAAAAATAAAATAAAAATACACAAATTAGCACTACATCATTGCATACATGCAATACTAAAAATATATAGTATTTACCAGTATTGCAGCCACAAGCAAGTAACTATTACAATTAAACAGTCGATAACTCTGGAGGAAGCAAAAAAAGAAAACTTTCTATAAAAAAGGGAAAAATGGGAACTTTTAACTGATAAATAAATGTTTCTTCGTTAAAAAAAAAACACTAGTTTTTCATTTTCCAAAAGCTCAAGCTGCTAGTAAATATGTTATATCGTTAAAAATATCAATTTAAATTTATTTTATTAACTTTCTAAAACCGTGCACTGTTATGGATTTTTATTTCTTTTCAAAAATTTTTGTAAAGGCGTATATTTATGGGCAGATTTTTAGTGATACTGCTGTTCATGATAGAAATATGGATTAATTCGTTACAGTAGAAAAAAAAAATAATTAAATAATATAATAGGGTGCTCAATGTCTCATCTTAACAAATAATATAAAAAGAATTAAACGTATTAATGCCTATCTAACTCTTAATAAGTCTAACATTTTTTAATTAATTACCAATAAAACTCGTAATTCTCTTGCTTTGAAATTCTTTAACCCTTTGAATAGCAAAAAAAATATAATAACTTTAGTGAAATAAGTGTTTTTCGTTAATAAATCATCAAAAAAAAAAAAATTGAATTAAATTAAAAAAGTATAAACCAAACGGGTGCATTCGATTTCGTACAAAATTGTATGAAAAACTTAAAATTTAGATACGAATTGCTGGATTTGATCGTGACTAGATCCTTTGGGCAGCTTGTTTTACATCTCGCCACTGCTGGGCACTCACAAAGAACATATTCCGACGTTTAATTATATTGCAAAAATTGTATAAGCGGCAATACTCTGAACAATAAAGAAAATATGGAATACTGTTGCCCTTGACCAAGAGGAAGAGTGAACTAAATTCTAATTTTTATTCAAAGCCTATAATGTCTTTATTTTAACATCATTTAATTCTATATTATCACAGTGAAACTTTGATAAGATGATCCGAAAATACTTCGTTATAGCTATTGATTCGATATACATATGTAAGTATCAGTGAAGCTTTGGAGAAATTTAAAGAAATACGAGGAAAAATTCCTTATATCTACAGTTTTTTTTACCCGAAATGCTATGTAATGAAAATTCAATATTCAAGAAGTAAATAAAAATAAAACTTTTCGTTGTGTACAGGCTTTAGAATCAACACTTCGTTATGTAGGGGGTTTTAACAACAGGACGTTGACGACTTACATACTTAAAATTTTATATTTTTCAAGTATGATATCATTGTATAGACTTTTGAAAAAATATTTCGCTATATAGCTCTGAATTTCTTCGTTATAGGTATAGATCAGCAAAAAAAATTAGTTATATCGAAGTTTCGCTGTATAAGCAATTAAAAATCCCTTTTCAAAGCAGCGTCTATTCAGATTATTTATTCATTATCTAACACAAAGAAATATGTATATGAAAAACACTCAAATATCAACAAATTTGGTTTTTCTTAAGCAATATTGTGAAAATCAAATAGCAGCACGGTTATTGTCTAAGCCAGAGTTGTCACATTTTACTTAATGATTTTATTTCCAAAAGGGAACCTAATGAGAAATTTTTCATACACATAAAAAACAAGGGGTAATTTAAAGTTTAGTTTCAGCTGGAAATAGAATGCGGTCTTTTGTACGTATTAGTTACAGAATCTTCAATATAATAAATAAATTTACTTAATTCACAGTACACTAATATTTTACAAAGAGAAAGCTAAGGAAGACGAAAGTTATATAAAGTCAGTATTTGTAAATGCTACAACTAAAGAAATGAGAAATTTTTAAATTAGTAAAAAGACAAGGCAAACTTGATCCTTGGATGCTTAATAAAAATACTGTTCAGTTTCCCTTAACGTTTGGTAAATTTTTTTCATAATATATACAAGAAAAAATTTTAAATTAAAATTTTAAAAAGTATATACATGTAATATATTCAAAATTCGAAAACAAACCGTGGTTAATATTTTTTATTGATTTTTTTTTAATTAATACACTAAGCTTGGGTTTTATTGACTTAATCGTTTGTTAAGAGAAGAATAACGTATATGTGTATTTATGTATCTTTGTATGTGTATATTAAAGGGTTGCACAAGCCCACTTGAAGGCCACACATCACTACAAATATATGTAATATTTTATAATAAAAATGCTTGTAAGCCATTTCAAATATGTTTGTGCAGCCCTTAGTGTATATGTAATTATTACGTATTTAACTTAATTAGATTCTAGCTTTTTTTTATATTGTTTATAAATTTTAAGGAGCAGCGTAATTATTTTTTAAATTTAAAATGTTTTTGGTGAATAGGTATGTATTTATAATTATGAAATATCAGGGTGCGCTTCGTTACATTAATTTCCTAAACTTTAATTTACTCAAAAATAAGATAACTTCATATACTGAAGCTTAGAAAAATTATTTTCAATTAAAAATGATAATCATTAAAAACAACTGAAACGTAGGCAATATGTATGTATTTCGTAAAAAACGAAAAAAAAAGAAACGAAAGCTTAATGTACAAAATTAGAAATAATTAGACTTCTCATTAATTCGAGTATCGAAATAGTCGTTAAAATTTAATTTGTTTTTAAAACTAAAACGTAAAACAATTTTTGATGATTGTTAAGATACTTATAAATAGTTTTTTTTTTTTTAAATCTAAATATCTTTTATTTCTGAAATATAAATGGGAAAAAATATGTTTTTATAGTTGTTGCCTATTTTAAACCAAAGTAAATATAATATATTGATCATTTGTTGCCACATCCGACGTACTACAAGAAAAATAAAATAATATTTCATACAAAATAAATTTTAATTTAATTTAAGTTCAACTTTAAAGAGTTGCCTCTCATAATAAAAATTATTCAAAATATTCAATTGAACCTTTTACAGAATGTAAACCAATACTGTAAACAAATTGGCATTTTAAGTATTAAGTGGTATAACGTTGTTGCAGCAAATGAGCAATATGTTTTAAACAGTTCTTCTTTTGTTTTTTAATATTTTGAACAAAAAGTTATTTTAAAATTAGGTTTTCAATTAGGATTAAAATATAAATAATGGAGATGTGCTCTGTTTGATGCATTTGCATCAAATACTGAATAATAAATCTTATTATTTTTTTAAAAGCTGATTTTAATATTTGAATTATATACAAGTGTGTACGTATATACAAAAGTGTTTTCATTTTTCAACTTTTTTTTGTGAAATAAAAACCTTGGTTATATTTATGTATATATTTCTTTTTAAATAAGGCAACATTTACATAAAATCGCCCCCATTTTTTAAAATATTTTTTCCCATTTTAGGTATCTCTGCTTAGATTAGTATTTACATTTGAATCCAGATGTTATATTACTTTTAAATGTTTTTATTTTTTTATATTTGGTTTTATTTAAACAACTCATTTGTTAAAATTTTAATTTAGAGAACATTTAAAATTAATATTTGTTTTCTTTTGCATTAAAAGCATTGAACTTTTAAATCCAATTATTTTTTCCACGAAATTTACCACGAAAACCTGGCCCTCCACGACCGCCTCCACGATTAAAATAGGGTGAACCGCCTCCTCTAGGAGGCCTGAAAAAATTACGAAATTGGTTTTGGGGAGAATTCATCCAGCCGCGACTGCCACCACGTCCGCCAAATCCACCGTTTGGTGGTCTGAACGCACCATTGTCATTATTTGGAGCAATTGCATAGGGAAAATGCATGGGATAAGGAGGCCTTGGAGGTGGGGGAGGAATATTTCCTTGACCCATGCGATTATTATTTTGCCATGGCATGGATTGCAATTGGTTCCAATCTTGTTCGGATGTTTGTCCCATACCAATTGGATCTGATGTATTCCAGCTATTTGTCTGTTCGTATTCTACTGGTGTCTCTAGTAGTGGTGGCCTCTGTTGGGTAGGTGGAATATCTGGTTTTTCCACATCTGGTTTTCTCTCATTATTATCTTCTTCACTTTCAGTCTGAATGTCAGCATTTTTTTCCTCTGCCTTTTTGTTTACCTCTGTTGTTTGTGATATTGGTTTAGTTTTTTATACAGTGTGCGAGAATAAAAAGATGTTTAACAAAAGTTTTATATTAATTTCCTGTCGAAAGATATATGTAATCTGAGTTACATATCGAAAAACAATACGTGGGTTGTTTGACATAATAAAACTGTTATGATTTTTCTTTATAACTACGAAAGAAATAATAATAAAAAAATTCCCGTTTAATTTAATCACATACATATTTTTTTTTCTAAATCGTAAGCATAATCAAATATTGTATTTAATTAATTTCAATTAGTTTTGTTTTTCTGTGTTCGTCTGTGTAATAGACCCGTTTTGATATAACAAAATTTCATGAAGAACCTGCGGATAAATTTTCGTCAAAACAACCCACGTTCAATATTATGTTACGTCTTTTAGTAGTGATCTTGAAATTTATCCGTATAAAATATAAAACCAAACACAAAAATATATTGTATAAAACAATAAAAAAAATTTTAAATAAAAATTAATAAGGATTAATAAACCAAATGGAGAGGCTGTGTAAGGAACCAAAGAAAAATTATAATTATAAATACGCAAACCTCTAAAAATATCATCAAGATCATCATCAGACATGTCCATATCAACGACCATATCTGTTGGATCATAACCAGCCGTACCTCCTTCTGTATTTTCTAAATAAGAATCATCTTTGTGAGATTCTTTTGAAGGACCTTCAAGTATAAAACATGAATTAAAATAAAGTGCAATTAAGTTGCAAATTAATTTTTAACAAACTTACTGTTGGTTTTCTGCTTGGGTGAAGTTGCAGTTGATGTTATCTGTTAATTATAAAAAGAAATATTTAATTATATATTTTTGATACTTTTATTAAAAAATCAATTAAACTTACATTTGCCGAAGTGTCATTAGAAGAAACTGACGAATTATCGTTTAAAAATGGCAATGTTGCTGTTGTTTCTATAGTTTTAATATTTTGACTAAATGTACGATAATCAATATCTCCAGATAACTTAAATGAGAAATTATTAGATGAAAGCTTTCAATTAATTTTAAAAATTTTAATTTACTAAAAGAATCTTTTAACGAACCTCATTTGTTTCTTGGTACCAAGAAGTTTTTTTATCGTTATCACTTGCTCCCGGGGAGCCAGTAAGTGATATTAGATTTCTATGATCTATATCAAGTTGTCGGGATTTTTCTAAGAAATAAAATATGACATTATTTTGTTTCGAGTAGATATTAAACAAACAAAAATTTACCTTTGCTTAAACCTAATTTAGTACCAATCCCAAAAGCTGGTAATATTAACTGGCGGTGATCAACATCTTGAGCTGTTGACATGGTACCATCATGTTCAGAATATTCTAGAGTTGTTGAATCTGAGTTGTGTGCATCTGCATCGAAATGAGGCGGGGAATGAGGCGTATCGATTGATGTATGACTATAGGATGAGTTCGAAACACTAGAAGCATCCATGGGATTAGTCCAAGACATATCCATATCCCATGTAGAATTAAAGTCACTTCCTTCAGTTGAATCAAGTGATCCAACAGTAGGTGGCATTGGTGGTGGAGGCATTAGAGGTTGAACAGATGCACCAGTCATTGGCCTACGGTTATATACATTCGGATTATAAGAATTATCGGCATTGTACGTTCTTGGATTATGTGCACTGTAACCAGAATTTAAATTGTGATGCAAACTATTTGTATGAGAGTTTGAAATATCACTAAATAATGGTGGATTAGGGGGAGGCGGTAATATATCTCCATATTGATGCGATGCTCTTGCCAGAGATGTGTAACCCCCAGCAGGTACTGATGGTACTGGTAACGGCACTGGCATAGGCGTCAAACCTGGTATTGACATATTGCTATTACTTTGATAAGGACTTATCGAGTCAGGTTTATAATAATCAGTACTAGGATTATAACTTTCATCATCCGATCTAGATCCAATAACTTCAATGGGTTGGCCTAGTTATTACAGAATAATTTAAAATAATGAACTCTTTTCTGAATAATATAAATATGTATATTGTAAACATACTTGATGACTTAGCGATATCATCCCGTTTAAAATCGTTAATATCGAAAGGTAAATTTCCATCCATGTAACTTGAGTAGCCATTGAAATTATTTTTTAAAAAGTTCTGCAGTATTTGGCAAAAAACAAAAATTCAGTATTAAATTATATTTAAACCTTTTAGAACTTCCTGTTATATCAAAAGTAATCATTCACATTCATTTTGAAAAAATTACTAACTAACTTATGCATACAACAAACGGTATATTAAAAAAAATATTTTTAATTTATCCTTAAATAGAAATATAAACTTACCATTGTAAGTGATGATTGGTCATCAGGCAAATGTAAATCTGTATCTGGTTCCGGTGACGGTGCATTTATATCAGGTGAAGGTATGGGACTAGGTAAATTAGGAGAGATTTCATCTAATTTCTTTTTAACTAATTTTATACGACTGCCAAAATTCTTATAAGCCTGAGTAAAATTTAAAAAAAACCATTCAATATTAATTTATATATTATAATTTAAATTCTGCGACATGTACACTTACACTAACTACAACTTTTACTTCACCCCTCTGATTGGCGTAAAACTTAACCGCCGTATCAACATTGTTGATCACACTTTTTCGACATTTTATTTCTGCTTGTAAGTTTTTCGTAAATGCACCAATGTATGTAATATAACGTTCTATTTCTTTTTCGACATCATCCGAGTGAGTTTTATCTTTAAGTTGTTGTTTAATACTTTCTATATCACAATTTGGCGTTTTTGGCAATTTTTTAAAACTTTTATCAGTTGCTTCTGATAGTTCAACACACTCTCGTATACTACTGACAAGGTTAGCATTTTGAAAATCGTCAGAATCAATAGCTGGTGTGTGTGATTTTTTTGGTGGTGCAATATTTAATAGGCCGCACAAATCTGTTAGAAATTCTTCATTGTATATTTCACGTTTTTCCCAAATACTAAAGATACGTAAAATTTTATTTTTGACTTTTTCATCTCTGAAAATGGATACAATTAAAAAAGGCTGAAAATTTTTAATTAAATCAAAGTGTAGTTACCTGACCATTGTAGTGGCTTTCTGTAAAGCTGTAGCCCAACTTTCAACATACTCATAACGTTTTCTTTTACTGTATTGTATCACGTCGTTTGCTAAGTAAAACAATACTAGACGATGTTCAACACGTACTATAAAAAAAATTATATTAGTTGTGTATTTGTAATTGTATTTCTTACATATTTATTTTAATTTAAATAAATAAATAAATATTTTTTAAGCTTTTAGGTCTTTTTATATATTTTAATTATTATTAAATTAATTTCCAATATTTCGACACGCCTTCGTATGTCTTTCTCAAGGAAAATAATTTTATAAACAATTAAAAAATTATTTTCCTTGAGAAAGACATACGAAGGCGTGTCGAAATATTGGAAATTAATTTAATAATAATTAAAATATATAAAAAGACCTAAAAGCTTAAAAAATATTTATTTATTTATTTTCAGATAGAAAAGGTCAAATAAACAAGATTTATATTTTAATTTAATTTAATTTAATTTAAAACATCCTAACGTAAATTACCAACACAATTTTGTCCACAATTTCATGGTAAAATGAAATTTAAAACATTATTTTCTATTTTTGTACCCAGTTTTTTAAACTTTTTCATTATCAATCGGGTTTAAATAGCGATTTATGTCAGAACAAACGAGACTAATATCATGACATCCAATATTGAATAAAATTAATCCAAGTTTTAATGGTTAAATGAAATTATTTCGATACAAGTTATCAGATTTGGTCTTTAATTGAAAACTACTAAAAAAAGGTGTAAGTCAACCTAATATATCTCACTCTTATTTCCCAAACTTTGTAAAGAAACTGGAAATGTAGTTACAACAACAGACATTTTACTAACAAATATAATCGTGCCAAAATATTTGAATTAATCAGTAAAAATTGAACTAGTATGTATATATTTTAAAATACATCTAAAGTATACGATTTTATTTAACAACCATTTTAAAACACTTTGCCTCATTATTACAAGGTAATAGTAGTTAAAATTAAAGGCTTTGTTGATTGTTAAGTTAGAAAAAGTATGTTTGGATGGACATTTAAATTATTATCTTTCTAACAGAAAGCTGATTATATAGATAGGTCTTACAAAATCTTAACTTCAGCTACTACTAACTTGTAATAATGGGACTTTATATCATTGTAAACATATATTAAGAATTTTTTTACTTGTGGGCAGATAGACGATTACTTCGGATCAATATGTAAGTTTTAGAAGTATGCACAAGCATTCATTTGTAATATTTTGTAATAAATAGTTCTTTTAAGTATTCTTGTGCAGCAGTTTAATACATAGATAGGAACATATATCTATTTTTGACATCAGTTTTGTAAGAAAGACTTTAAAAAATAAAATCTAAGATGATTGTTGTTTAAATTACGGATCGTTTCAAATGGAGAAAAGGACTTTGAAATTTTCTACTGATTAGGATGCTGTATAAGGTAAGTTCAATTTTAAAACTTCTAATAAGCATTTACTGGACACAGTTTTTTTTTGGTGTATACCCAACGGGCGGCGGAGCTCATGGCCTAATTTTAAAATGTAAAGACTGCCGTAAACTGTAGTAAATATCAATTCCCCTTCATATTAAGTGAAATACTCTTCAACAAGAAACGGATCACCTATAGCATGCGCTAGGACTATTATAGTTCTCTATTACGAGTATATAATTCTTATCAAGAATTACTTTAATTGATGAGGCTATTTACACCCACTCAAACCAACAGCAAAGCCGTTAGTAAATCCCATAGCGACGTAATTAATAAACATAATCCTAACTCCAATCAGACGAATCAAATTTCTTTTAAAAATTGGACAGGTCTCTTAGAAAGGAAAAAGAGTAAATAAATTCAAGACTTACCTCTTTTAAAAACATTTAACCATGAAGTTACTATTTTCTTATGATGTGCACGTTGTGCCAAACACCAAGTTGACATTTGCTGTATACCATCTTGTGTGTCTTTGAGGGACTCCAATCGGGTCTCAAACAAATCGACATCAAACTCTGTTGCTTTAACAGATGCCATATCTTTTTATTTAAGCTAATATTTTAACACTATGTGTATTTCTTTCTATACAAATATATTTTTTCTTTTCGTTAAAAGAACAAAATAACATTTGCCGCAACAAAAAAATTGCTTGCCGAAAGGAAAAAAAGGAAAATTTTCTTAGGCAAAAATTTTTTCACTAACAAAACCCACTTGATTTTAAACGAATTATATTGCAAAATTTTCTTGCAAAACATTTGTGGAATACGATAAAGTTTCTTTTAAGCACTTATAATATTGTAAAATTATTAAAATTTGCAAAAACTACGCGCGTTTTTGTAAAACATATTAACACTTTTTGGTTTTTTCATGCCTTTTCTGTTTTTAATTTTCTTTTGACATTTGGCTGCAAAAATGTGAATAGTTGACGCTATAGTGCTGCCATACCAACATAAAATATTATGTAGCAAGCGTCATCTAGTGGCGATTAGTTATTTTATATTTTAAATTTATTCTATAGAGGAAATTAATATTTTTGTAGGTTCTAAATATTTTTATTATTATTAGTATTAGAAATTAATTAAGTTCGAAATAAAATTCATGAAAAACATACTTTTGAATAAGAACTAATTTGAATATAATTATTTAGAACTTTTACATATATACTTCCATATTCGTATGTTTTTACTGATTCAAGTATCAGTTGGGGAGCGGACTTCGGTTCAGTATTCAAAGCCTTATGGGAAATGTTTTTTTTTTTCAAAATGGTTCAGAAGATTTTAACTGAATATTATCAAGTACATGTGTTACGAAAAACTATTTTGTTGTAGTTGTACAAAATGTGGAATATTTTTATTTTAAATAAAAACATTTTTAAACTCTTCTGTTCTATTAAATAAAACGGGACATTCTTCGATTATGAAATTTTCCGTAAAACATTTCATTATAAGGTCATTTTTCTTTTTTAAAAGTATGTATTATTGTTCGCCTTGAAAAGCCGTGGATCGTATCCTCCTGTGCTGATTTAACAGAACATCTTAATTTGTTTTCATTGATTTAAAGAGCAGTAATTAATATTGCATTATATATTTATTAAACAAATCTGCATTAACAAGTCGTAGTATCTAAATGTATCGTATGGATATGTCTACACAGTTTTAAGTAAAGAATAACAAACAAAAGAAACGAAATAGCCAAAGAAAAAATGGCAAAAGTTTAAAGGATATTTTTTGCCTAAGGCTTAGAAAACTAGTAGTTTTTCTCTATGGCCACTGAAAAAATTACCTTTATTCACTCAAAAGCCATATAAAACCGCGTGGTTTACAGAACAGGTATGATAACGAGTTAGATTTTCTTTTCTCTATGTGTGTGTTTTATATTTTCTAACACATGAAATAATTTTGAAAAATAAGAAGAAAAAAGTTATTTAGTTTAAACTCAAAGACTATGTAATGCATCAACTAACCTTTTGTTTTGTGTTGATAAATAAAACAGCATGTTAATATAATGTATTTTTAGTACACTAAAAACAAATTTTGTTTTTTTTTTATTTTTTCAAAATAAATATTTTTTAGAATTATAGCTTTTGTTACATGTAGCTGCTTCTTTTACAGTACTGTTGACCACGAAAAAATACAAGTCTTTTCTAACTTAATACTTAATTTTTTTACTAAATAATTTACTTAAGTATATATTTATATTAATACAAGTATGTACATACATACATATGTATGGACATTTGTATCTAGGGAACAATGTATATGTTATGTAATGCTTTATAATTTTGATTATTAATTTAATTATGTTATAATTTTTTATTATAATTTTCACTACAATTATATATAAATAAATGTTTACAATTCATTATAGAAAATATTTTATAAATTAATTCACTGGGGATTGTCTGTCTATATTTGATACATAATACAATAATAATAATATATATAAAGATAATAAGAATAATAATAAATAATTTATTTTAAAGGTACTATAAATATACTTATTATTATTAAATTACTGCACACGTATTTAAGCGCAAAAAAACAATTTAAATAGTAACTACAGTAAGATGAAGCTGACGATAATAATAAATATCTATATTTATTTTTTTTTTTAGAAAATTACACATTTGTTGGTGTGCAACTTTTTATGTTCTTCCAATGAACGTAACTTTTCATCGTACCATTTTATTACGCGTTGATGATATGTATTACGTTCATATTGATATCTGGCAACATGATAGGCCTTGTGGTACGTTGTTATAGGCAAAAATTCTTGCTGATGACGGCCTATATTAGCCGTTATATCTTTACACTATTTACAATGAAGAGTGTAAGTGTGTTCATTAGATATGACGCGCAACTTTTGCTTGTAATGGTATTCTTTTAAATACGATTTTAAGCGTGCCGGTAATTCTAATTCATTTATGCCATCGTATGTTGTGTTCGACACAATTTTGGCACGACATAGTGTCTGCAGGGAAAAACAATTTTTGCGGTGCAGCGGTATGGTAAGCATAGGTTCAAAAAACATTACACAAGACGGACCTTTATAGTGCTCCAACAGGCCGGTAACAGTAGGTGCAGTAAAAACACAAGGATCATGACAGTCAAAGCTGTTGTAGAAAAGTATTATATAAGATTAATTTTTGTTTAAAAAGTTTTATTAAGCAGTTATTTACTTACCTAAAACGATGATCACTTTGTTCGATACGTGCATGCAAGGAGCGGCCATATTTACGAAACGTTACTGAAAAAAGAAATTCTTCTTGTGCTGAATCGCGCAGTAAAAATGTACCTTCTGGCTTCCCTTCTAACAGACGTTCGGCTTCATAGCGATCCATTTTACCCCAATAGAAACTTGAGTTGGTTATGCGTTCCAAGTCTGGCACCAAATAATGCACAAAATCAACTTGAGAGTGTACAATAGGACCTGTAGGCACGGTCGTAGAAGTAGTGGGTATTGTACTATTATTTAAAGGAACTGTAACCATTGATTCGTTGGGAGAGTTGGAGGATGTTGAAGGTGATACATCTTGGGCTGCTATCGATATCAGGTTATTGCAGGTTGCATTTGTGCCAGGATTTACTATAGCACACTGCACCACAACGAATTGTGATGGCGTTGGTGTTGTTATAGGTATAACTACATCACTGCTGCCATTTGCGGCAGAAGTAGCAGACGATCCCCACAATGACACATGACTGCTCACTGAAACAGCGGCTGTTGTAGGAGGACGACCGGAATGCAATGAATTACGTTGCTGTAGCTGTGATTTGTTGGTATTATTTAAAATGGGATTATTAATGGAATGCCTATCTTGTGATTTGGTATGTTTTTGTTCTTTTTGTAGTTTGCAGTTTTTATTTGTTGATCTCGATAGTGAAGGATCCAAAAATCGCTTGAATGCATCACGACAACTACATTTACGACATCTACTTTTAGCTTTTGCTCCCGTGTTACTACTGGAAGACATTGAGCTTCCACCACCAGCTGTTAATGATTTCGATTTACGTCTACAGCATACATTTGGCTCATTATCTGTTTCTATTAAAAAAAAAAAAACAAAACAAATATTAAAAACAAATTTTATAAACGTAACAATGAGTATTTGCTTGCGTATGTACATATATTCATAATTGTTTCAAATATATCAGAAAGATATAAAAATATTGGACCATAGCCGTGGACACAAAAAAGTAGACTTGTGTATGGATTGAAAATAATAAAGCTATCATACCAGTAAGCAATCAAAAACCCAACGAGTTTTCTCTTAATTAATAGAATTTAAATATGCGAATCTCTTCAAATAATGTATGTATGTATGTGTGTTATTATTTAGAGAATAAGGTAATTTATAAAATTATTTCACTGGTGCTCATCTCTGATCATCGAGAAATTTCAATTCTATTTTTTTTTTTTTTAAAGAAAAGAAAAACAAACGAATTTCTTTAATTTAAAAATAAACGAAATTCTATTCTGGAAATGTTATTTTTGTTCGGAAAAGAAAATATAAACTCAATTTTTATATCTTAAAAACAATTTTTTTTTTCCTCTGGAAACCAGTTTTTAAGGAAAATCTTTTTTGCCAAAACAGGTGTTCTTGTTTAAAAGAAAAAAATCAAAAACTTATACCTTTATATGTATGTACGTATGTATTTGTTATAAAAATAAAGAAAAAAAAAGTCCTACCGTCATTTGTTGATAGAATTTGTGCGTTATTACAGTTGCTTCTAGTTGCTTGGGATTGTAAATGAGGATTTTCTAAAACTTCGCAATATTCCACAATTTCGCCAATATTTTGTTCAAAAATTTCATCATTAAATTTTAAAGAATTCAAACGTTCTGACCGTTCATTTAGATTTGACGTTGATAGAACGCTACTATTAGCGTTACCGCTTGCGCCAGCACCACTACTTGAATTTAAATAATTGTTATTTTTATTTAAAGAACTGCCAGCAGTTCTAAATAACGAAGCAGTTGATGGAGTTGATGATGATGTTGGAGTTGTTGTGGTTGTTATTTTAATTGGTGGATCCATTGTATTAGTATTAGCAATGGGACTTGTTGAAGAATTACAATTACTAGTATTACTACTATTCAAGGTAAGATTTAAAAATTGTGTGCCTGCTGCTGTTACTGTTGTGGATAATTCTGTTGAATTGAGATTACAATCAGCTGGTGAAGTTTCAAAGGAAGTGTCCTGTTGTTGTTGCTGATGTTGAGATAATGATGGTGACGATGATGATGTTTCATTTCCGTTTTCCATTTTAGCCAATTGAATTTTAATGATTATCTGACGACCAAACGATAAATTGTTAACTGATGTTAAACTACTACTAACACTATTATTTATATTATATTGATGTTGTTGTTGCTGTTGTAAAATGCCAGCTGTTGTTGTTATATGATTATTAAGACCAACACTGTCAGTTGTGTTATTGCCACTATAGGTAGTTGAAGAATTTTCTTGTATTTGTAAATTAATTGTAGGTCCCACAAATTGTTGTTGTTGTTGTTGTTGGTTACCACCATTTGGTATTGGTATTATATTTGTTGTAGAAGCTGTTGTATTAAATGCTTTTTTATTTATTGAAGTTGTCTGACCAGCAAGATTATTTGCAGCATTTTTACTAAAACGGTGACCCATCTGAATATATACTTTTTTATCTTTTATCGTTTTATAAAATTACTGAGGTTTTCCATTGATGTGTTTGATTATTGCATGTTTTCTCAACTTTATTTAATACTCCACTCCTATATCTGCAAAATAAATAAAAAGAGAAACAAAAAAAAATTAATTAGAGATTTTCTTAATAAAAACAAGAATTATATGTAATAATTTCTATTTGGAATTTAAAAGTTTAACAAAAAATTATAAAAAAAATAATAAGAAAAACAGGGTTTTTCTTTTTTTTTCTACAATGAAGAATAAAAATAGAATATATATTTTTCAATATTAAAATGTTGGTTGGGAAATTTATTTATTTATTCGGTTCAATGCTTACTGAGTTTTTTGTTTGAATATTTGAATCTTTTTGTAACTATTGATTAACAATTCTTATTTAGTCAATTGCTTTTACAATATAAAGGTTCTAATGTTTGCAAGAAACGTTGGGAGTAACCTGCTGAGGATTCAGAGTAGCGTCTGATGAAATGGTCCATATAGGTATGCTATCCCCTTCAGTATTTTTTGTACTGAATAAATAAATCATGAGAATATCATGTGTAAAAGAATAAATTTTAAAACCAACACAATTTCTGGAATTAAGCACAAATAAAGATTAATATTTTGAAAAACGAGAATTCTTAAAACTAGCTTTAAAAATTAAGATTTTCATTATAACTATTTAAAAGGAACATTTTCTCAATAAATTTTTTGAGTATACATAGGTGTGTACGAGTACTATGAATATACACATAAAAAATTCTTTGTAAAGGTCTAATTTACAAAAAGAGATACTTTTGATTAATTCATTCAAATTATGTAATTTGATTGACAATATTTTGTACGAACTTAGTAAGGGAGGTTTTCAATTTTGGTCTCCCCATAGCATACAGTAAATATGTACAACAAATGCATACCTCCTTTTTTACTCCGATACATTATGTAATTTGAATACATAACTCATACGATAACAAGTACATAAATAAATATTATTCTGGGAAAATTTTTGTTTTTGAGTTAAATTTCCAAAACATTTTATTCTTGTTTAACATTAAAATAAATTTAATATTTCATATTTCTTCAAACGCAACAGTATTCCAGTTCATGGAATCGATTTTAACTTTAATGAGTTTTATAATTTATTTTGTAAAATTCTTTATGTAATGCTGAACAATAAATAAATAAATAAATAATGAATATATATATTTGTGTATATAATATACATACTGTGTACATATATTTCTAATAATTACAATGATGCAATAACATGAGCATAATCATCTAATGCTTACAAGTACGTATGTATGTAGTTACGACACAAAAATCATATACAAATAAACCATGCTGTTCATAGATACAGTAACCTAACAGAGTTGGTAAAATAACTCAGGCAAATAATTCTTAGAAGAAAAGATAAATACATTCGAGTTGTATGTAGAGAGCAGGCAACCAAAGATTTATTTTCTAGAAAGTGTGTACAGTAGGGTGATCAAATTGTATGTATAAAAAAGAGCTAAAAATCATTTAGCAAAATATATAAACCTGTGAGTTTGACACAATACAATTTTTTCTTTTTGAAAAGATATGTATTTTAAGAAAAGTTATATTAGAAAGGATACCTATTTTGTCTAAACCTTGAAATCTTTTATATATAAATACAAAACATATAACTGACGTTACCAAATATAGCAGTTTCCCCACGACAACGACACCCGTAATCAGGCCTATTATTTCATGACGGTCGGAGTCCAATAACTTTTGGTTTTAGCAACAGACTTTATTGATTTTTTTTCTTTTATAAAGTTTTTAGAATTTGTCACAACTTACGTTTTTGCTGAACGATTGACAAACCCTAGTATTTTTATGTAAAGGATGGTTAAATTTTAAGGGCCGATGTTGAATGGGAGCCACACCTAAACGTCAAATTTTTTTTCTGCATTTCATTTGACATTTCTCAATTTAAGACTAACTCAATTTGAACCATGGAAAGATACGCAATCGAACAACGCGTTATTTAGGCTTGTTATGAAAATGGGCGTTCAAATCAAAATGCATATCCTGCACTTCGTGATTTTTCCGGTTAATTTAATAGTCCAAATGTGCGTACAGTGGATTCGTCAATAAGCAGTATTGCCGCATTTGGGCGAATGATATCTAATTCAAGAGTGATTGTCGAAAAACCAATGCACCCACAAAAAGTGACTGTTTGGTACGGTTTATGTTCATACAATTACTGTGAATGGTGTTCGCTATCGTGAGATGATAACGAACTTTTTATGACCCGAATTGGAAGATATGGATGTGGACGATATGTGGTTTCAACAGGACGGTACCACTTAATACACAGCTAATGAAACAAATTCAATGGCCGTGTTATCTCACGTGGTGGCGATGTCAATTGGCCGCCAAAATCATGTGATTTGACACTGTTGGACTTCTTTCTTTCGGGTTATTTGAAAGAAAAGGTGTACGTCGATAAGCCAGCAACAATTCAGGAGCTAAAGGATGAGATAATTCGGCACATTAACGGCATAGAACCTCAATTATGCCTCAGCGTCATCGAAAATTTGGACCATCGGATGGAGGGACCTAAATATAACTGTGTACTCCTGAATGTTTCTTCGCCTGCATATAATAGGTAAACAGCACTAGTTTTTTACTACTGCTAAAATTTAAAAAAAGTATATCACATAGTCCAACAGTTTTTGTAGGGCGTTTACGCGTATACGCGACATAAAATTTTTTTCTAATTTTTCTGGGAGTAGTCACCATGTGAGCTAACACCCACTTTCGGCTTGACGTTGAATTATATGACACCCTGTATCTGTACATACATACATAGTTAATAAGAACCAATCGTTTGCATATTTTCAGAAACATAAACGATAATGCTGTCGATAACGTAAAAACAACAGATTCTAATTGTTTCAAGTTCCCTTACTTTTAACACACACACAAAAAAAACTTCAAAATAATACAAGATAATCAATGAAAACGCCACAAACAAAAATTCTTGGATTTGAAGAATGTAGTGAGAAAGAACTGAATTTCATAAATTCATTGGAAATTAATTTAATATAAGACTTCAATATAGTAAAAAAAACAAATTTCAAAATCTAAAAGACTAAAATAATTTGAAGGCTTATAAGACAAAGAAAGACGGAGAGAGAGCAAGAGAAATAAAAGAATAAGAGATATAATTACAAACTATACATAAATAGACATTAAAAAGTTTTAAGCAGTATTGAATGTGGTGAAATTATTAAAACTCCCTTTAGGTTTAGTATTACAAAAACATTAAGGCCACTATTAAAACCAAACGATAACTAAAAGTAGGATGTTATCAAAACGGAGTCTTACGACTATAATTGAAGGCCGTTTAGGCCGCCACGTAAACCAACCAGGATGTTATCGAACAGATAAATTCTTTTTGGTTATTACAAGCATACTTTCACTAAAAATTGTATGATAAGCTAAAGATAAGTTTGTGTTGCTCAAAACTTTTGACGCGAACTTCAAGCACTTAGACATTGAATAATTTTTTAATAATACCAAAAAAAAAAAAAAAAAACAATACAATTACACAATAAAATAACATATTAAAATAAAATTTTAAAAGTAAAGAATTTCTTAGTTATTTGAAAAATAATCGTCAAAAAATATTATAATATTTATCTTATTGAGAGCTTGTAATAATGGAAAAAATGTATTGATCACTATCAGTTACTTTAACTAAAATTAATTATAGCTATCTGAGACCTTATGAGTAAGTTGTAATAATGGCAATAAATAGTGTGTACCTATACCTCAATGCTCGTTATAGGTATTTAAATTTTGATGATGAAACACGTATTTAGACTGTGCGTCTTTTTCATAAACTCGAGTGTATAATTTCTGCCCGAAGGTGCACTTTCGGCGGCACAGTTAACAGTAATTGAACAATAAAAATTTCTAAATTTTGCATAAAATCTTTTTTGTTTTTAGTCAAATATAGATATAAAACTATTAAGCCAATTTAAAAAACGTTGTACATAAGTGCGACTTAAGAGAAATTTCAATATTTAATTTCGGATTTTTTTAAAATTAAATGTAACAATAAATGTCGTGCCACTTACCGAATTTAAAAAAATGACGAAATTAGTGGCAATTAAAAATAAACGAAATGAAGATTTGAAATCCTCCCAAATACTTTGGAATCACTTTTCGGTTGGTTCGATTCAAAAGTTAACTTTAATTTGTTAACTTTTAATTCGCCGCTCTCAACTTTATTGTATGTAATTCCCTCAGCATTTATTAATACGCAAGCATTGCATGCATAAACATATAAATACCAACAAATAAATACATACCTACACACATATGCCTGTAAATTGAAACGCTTGAAAACTTATGATTTTGAACATTTCTTTAAAAAAGTTTTAATATTCACTTTCATATTTAATAAACAACATTTTTAATTTAATCACAAATCTGAATGTCTTGTGGATTTAATGTCTACAATTCGTATTTCAACAGCCACTATCAGGAAAACTAAATGTATCTACTAGATACACAACTACAATAGCAAAAACCAAAAACACGCCATTAAAAATTCTGGGAAAATTTAATTCATTTTGATTGCTTCTATAAACACATATTTATATACATACATACATAGACTTGAATATACATACATACATACACAAGTATGTACATATGTTGGAAGATAAAAATTTTTTTTAATTTACTTAAACATCAAACAATTCTGGGAAAATTTAAATGTAAAAAACAATATATTTCATGAATTTTTATAGAAAATAAAACTATTAATTAGTAAATAATACACTGATTAAAAAATGTTGTTAATAAATTTATAATTCATGATACCACTAACATGAAATTTCTCTATCTAAGAAATTTAATCTAAAATAATCCATAAATTTCGATAAGAGTTGCTCGATATGGAATGCGCCGACTTGGCCCCGCAGTTTGGTTTCATTTAAGCCAACTAATTTGAAGTCGTCCCATTAAAAAAATTACATTTTCTTTTATCAGACAATAATTAAAATAAATTAGGGGAACGCTCGACGCTCGACGGTGAGTGAGTGTCGTTTTTACATCTAAAAACTTTATTCAACCGAAATAAAAGAAAAATAATTTTTAAAAATGAAACACTAAATAGGCAAGAATTAACAATTTTCTACTTTGAACTTTTGTGTATCAAGTTTTCTTTGAAAAACAATTTAAGTTCGCCTATGCCGAGTCTTGTATCGCTTCATGTTTTTCACTTCATTTCTACTAAAATATAACAACAACAAAATTATTAAGCTTGAGCTCGTATTATAAAAAATTATTTATTTATTATTGAAACTAAATATCGATATAAAAATTTATAATACGAACACAAGCTTAATAAACTAGTCGTTTCAATAAACAAGGTCAAATAAACTTACAAATAAAAACAATTATATTAAATTAAAAAAAAAATAAATGAAATATTGATAACAATAATTTTCTTTATTGTTTTCTTGATTCTAAAGTAAATAATTAATTTCAGTTCAAGAAACTAAAATTAGCGATTTCTAAAAAAAAAATCATTTGTGAGAACATTATTTTTAAAAGCAATAAAATGTCTGCAGGTACTCAATTAATAAAAAAATAAATTCTAAGAAAGATATCCAATAGGTTTGCAAAAAAAAAATTATAATTCAATTTAATTTTGCAAATATTTTGCAAGCATATTTAATATCAAATAAAAAACTTCAAATTAATGGCAAAAATTAATAAATTCTCTTTCATATTTGTAATGCATTTAAAAGACATACACAATTTTGAATAAGACCGACTACCTGTTTTCGTATTTGTGTGCACAAACATTACACACATGGAGGTGACCAGGTTGGTGGGTAGCGCGCTAACTTATCAATTTGGGGGTCGTAGGTTCGATTCCTGCCTAGACTCTGAGAGCAAATGGTTAAAGAAATTAATCTTAGAATTAATTTCTAATACGAGTATCAAATAATAAATAATAATAATGACACACATGTACAGCTTAAAAATTTTAATAAAAAAACAAAACAGGAATGATTGTACACCACTCAGGAAAATGGTCAAAAATAGAAATAGCAGGTTTTTGACTCAAAGCTTCGCAATTTATGGACCCATCCGGCTGAATTCAATAGCAACTGAAAGATCAGCATTTTAAACTTTTCTGTACGTTATCTATAGAGTTCAGAAAGTTGATTTCAATGACTACACAGATAGACAGACAGGCGACCATCGCTTATTCGATCGCGCTATTTATAAGGATCCAGAATATATATATTTATAGGGTGTAGAAATTACAAACCGAATCACAAACTTATATATATCTTTCTTACTTACAGTGCAGGATATAATAAAAATAGCAAGCAGATTAAATTCGGTGGTATCGAATCTTATATATTTATATATTTTTAAATTCGCACATTTTTTTAAAAAAAGTATTTTTTTTTTTAATTTTGAAAAAATTAATTTTAATTTTAATTTGATAAAAATCTTAATCGAATTAAATTTTTTTTAGAAATGAATGTAAATCTAACTCCATTCTTTAAATCACGTGCTAATTATATTGAAAGAGGTTGGTTTTTTTATCACTTGGATCACAAGCTAAAAACATTTTGTCACGAAAATTAAAAATAAATGTTAGTTGCGCTTTTGTTTTCTTAAAAAAACTGTAAACTGTTGTCGTCGCAGTAAGTTTGTTATAAAATACCAAATCAGTGTCAAAGTGATGACAATGAAAAGCGAAGTTGAAATAAAAACGGCAACGAAATGCTCGGGGTGATTGCTCTTTTTCTATTGATGGCACGAAAATTATCCAAAGATGTTGAGTAAAACAAAATGGGATAGGAACATTCTGTAAAGATGTTGATTTTGTTCTACATGGGAAGATGTTATCATCTCGATGTTAAATGCGCTGTAGTGTAAAAACCCTACAAGTTCTTATAGTCATACGATAATACGATTTTTACTTAAAAATTACTTTTGCGGAGTTATGATGGTCTTGCAAATCAGCTAAATTTTTTGAAACTTTGAATTTTGTAAAAAAATAAAATAAACGGAAGTTGTCAGTTATATATTTTTTATGTGACGTAATCATTTTAAATAACTTAAAAAAAACACAATTGTCAATTGTTATTGTTTAAACCGTTTTATTTAAAAAAAAGAAACAAATATAACTTAAGCCCTTAGTTGATATGGGCAGATAAATACTGTGTATTTAATTTTATTTAATTAAAATTCATTCCCCGAAATATTTTCGCTTCCTTCTACTGTGTACTGTGAGCAACAACTCACCGTTGTTTATACGATACATATTAATTAGCAAACCGGATTAAGGTAGGGTTGTCTTCCTTTTAACACTTGGACTTTATTTGTCAAAAAAAATTAATTACAAGGTAGGCAGCACAGCTTTGGATACATACAAACATACAAACACACACACACATCACTTGTCAGCTTTATATCCTAATAAAGTTGTTTAATTGATTTTTTTTTTTCAAAATCTTAAACACAAAATTCTTAATGTGAATTTAATAAACTTATGGCTGAGTGAAATGTAAAACTTTAAGAAAATATTTTTGTTTAAATGAATAATTAAAACTATTGAAACGTGCCGTTTACGAGTATTATAAATTATAAAAAAAATTTTACATGTAATACATTATCAAGTTAGGCATTCACCTATAGACTCAAAACGACGGAAGTTGAAACCAAATAAGTTTTTCTTTTTTTAGGATTTTTTGTTGTTGTTTTATTTCTACATATATATATATATATATATATATATATATATAGATAGATAGATAAATACATATGTATGCGTTATTAATAACACATTTTCATTAACTTTTCATGATTAAAAAATATATATTTAAGGCACGTCCACAAATAGATAGAAAAAAAAAAACAAAACGTTTTAAGAAAGTTAATGAATGGAAATTGACACTATTGTTGTAGTTGTTGTGTTTTTTTTTAACTTAACACACCTTTTTGTTAAAATTTTGCTTATTTTCTTTTTTTAATTAAAATTAAACATATTTTAAAATAATAGTTAAGCACCGTTATGCGTTAATGCATGATTATAGCTGAACAGCTGAAATTTAAATGAAGTGAATAAGTGAATGAATTATTATTTGCCAGTGTTTAGACAACAACTTTTAAAATTATTATCAAAACGACAATACCAATCACGGTCATGCTAATAAAGATGACGAACATTATGATGACGACAACAACACGTTACAGAGTTGTTAAATTTAAAATTTATAACCCTAACAGAAAAAAAAAATTAAAAAATCTTACGTACCATAATAAATTATATGGAATAGGTTAGGTATTAATCTTTTTTGGTGCATTTCGGACTTATTTTTAAAGATATTGTCATGAAAGATAAAAATTGTTTACTTAGTATATACACGGAAGCTATTCCGTTGGATTACTATAAAACTTCATAAATGCGATTCTGAATATCATGGAAAATAATGCATTTAGCAAAGCAACATAGTTGGAATTAAGCACCAAAAAAGATTAATATTTTGTTAAAGAATTTTAGCCAAATATTTTTGTTTAATAAGAGCTTATTAAGCACATTTTCTACGGAAAATAAGCCATGATTAAAAATACTATTTGCGAATAAAATGTTAGACGTTGCCACTTATTTTTTAATGTTTTTTGGCAATAAACGCTTATTAAACAAAAATACTTTTTATGAATTTGGCTTTTTAACTTTAAAAATATTTATAAGCAGGCAAAGTAAAATATTATATACTTATAAATAATATTTATGAATTGCATACTACGTTTATATGCACGTCTTATTTGCAATTAAAGTTATTGTAAAAATATAAAAAATTCGGAGTAATTTAATTATTTGCAAATAACTACGAATATAAGTACTGATTAAGAATACTATTTGCGAATAAAATTTAGACGTAGGCACTTATTTTTTAATGTTTTAATGTTTTTGGCAATAAAACAACTCTGCAAGTTTCAATGCTTTTAATTTTCAAATTTATATATTCTCAAAATATTGATTAAAATTTTGTAAACACATTTGCATTGCCACACATACATTTATTACATATTTGCCATCCGGCACCACCAAAATCTCAATAACTTTTTATATTTATCTTATGCATTTGCGTATTAATTTTATGCGCAAATAGCTGCGACATCTATTAACGTAGTAACACAATACTACGTTGTGTTCGACTCTAATTGAAGGCCGTTAGGCCGCCATGTAGACCAACACAATACTACATTCAGCATATACTTTCAAAAATAGGAAAAAAATATTTTTCAAACACTTTACGCACATATCAACTGGGCCCAAAATTACGATAGCGATAGAAATTTCAAAACAATTTAAATGGAAATGGAAATTATTTAATTCCTTAAAAAACAATATTCATAACCTATCGATCTAAGGCGTTTTCCGCAGACAAAGCAAGAAAGCAACGACTTTGTTTTGCCTTAAAAAAAATTAAAAGCAGGGAATACGAGTATGCCCATATTTTGTTAAGAGATCTTATTTACTGTCAGTATTACAGGGTATGTGTAAAAATGAGAAAACACAAACTCTGCCTGTATGAGGATTTTTATTAAAAATTCATTCATAATCAAATTAAATTCACAAAAAAAAACTCATACCAAATTAACTAACAAAAAGCAGAAGAAAACACACAGAAAAAAGCACATAATGGGCACATGGGAACTTTTAATAATTTCATTCATTTTGCTTATAAATAAATACAAAAGGTACACATGTCAACTTGTCTTTGCGTAATAAAAAATGTAACACGTGTTACAAAATTAGATAACACTAATAGAACTATATATAGGTACATACATATGTATATAAATAACTAATTTTATTAGGAAAAATAAATGAGTAAGACCCCGTAAAAATTGTTGGATTACGTGCTCTGTTATATTTAAAATGGAGTACTGGTTACAAATATGGCAAAAACCTTTACTTATCAATAAATCCTGCACAGGTAGTTTATATTTTTAAATTTATATTTTAGTTCCATCATAAGCAAGCAACATTGAGGAAGTAATTTTCTCCTTCTCTATATCGAATATGGCGATTTGGATACCGGATTCGCACCTGCTTTTAGGCCAGACACTGTTTATTTAAACCTCAAACAACAGTTTGATAATTTTTATTTTTATTATAGACAAATAGGTAAACACTAATGTCTTTTTATTATCACACTAAATAAACATACCAAAGTTATGACACGATTCTTATACCCTTCACTTTACAATATTAGGGACATATCATTATATGTTTTCAAAAAAGCCTAAGTTATAAAAATTTAAATTTCGGCTTTTTGATGTATGTATGTTTCTTGAAACTTTTTCACCTTTACAATTAAAAAATAACGTTATTAAACTTAATTAAATTTAAACTTTAACAAAAAAAGATTTGAAAAAGTTTGCTTAAGTTTTCATATTAAATACGATACATTTTTGACGTTTCTTGTAAAATTTTTTACATGTAACCAAGAAAGAGAGAAGTACAAGATTATGATATCGAGGACATAAAAGAGAAATTTTCTACACATGTAGCAAAAAAGACGTCACGCGATGTATATGTAATGTATATGGAAATTTACAAAAATTTGTTTAAATAATCCAAAGTAATTTCTGGGTAGTTAGACAGTAGATTACAAAAAATCTAGACAACCTCCCCTTTAAAATGATATATGTTCCATTAGGTCCGATGCCTTAAGAGAGAAGGGTTTGGTTACAGTAGCCTTTATCCCTTTAGAGACCACAAACTCGTATACGCTATTTTTGTACTAATTGAAATTTTCAACATTTTCTAAAAAATTTCACAAATACAATGGGGAGGAACTGTATACCCAGGATGATAGCCCTATCCATTAGGGTTGTTTTCCATTAGGTTCCATTCCTTGAATAGAATGGTTTGGCTAGAATGTCTTCAGTACATATTTATGTGAAGAATATGTATGGAATTTTTTTTATCGCATGCGATATTTTTAAAAATCGTATTTAACTAGATGTATTTATCTTTACACACGTAAAAAGAAATGTATTATTTTTTCTTCAAACAGTGGGCAATATACGTCATCTAACGGGAAAGCATGCGGATGGCATTATCTTGTATTTCTAACATTATCTCATGTAACTTAGGGCTTTTTTGCAAATATGCGATGTTATATATTTTTTAATATATAAAGTATGCAAAAATCTTGGATATTTATACAAAGCAGAATCAATTTAGTAATTTTCTATCCGTGTAGGTAATGAAATTTACTTTTTGAGATATTTACACAAAACAATGACAACTGCCTGTTTATCCGATTATCTGATTGGTCCACACTATGTCTTTTTCTCAGCTATGAATGTAGAAATACTTTTGCTTACAAAAGGGGTATGTATCAAAGAGAAATTTTTGCTTATTTTTTATTTAATTTATTTTAATATGAAATTAAATAATTTGCCTTGTTTTAAAAATGTAATAATGGGTCGTATTATTGATTCCGCACGGAAAGGAAAATTTTGGGGAAAGAAATATCGATCGATATAGAAATTGCTATTATTCATTCATAATTGTGAATTAAAAATTGTCAATTGTGAATGAATTGTGTTAATTTTTAAGTTGTTGGTGATAGGAAAAAAAATTGAATTTTTTAAAATCAAAATAAATTTTAAATAAATAAAAAGAAAATTAATTTTAAATAAATAAAACAAAATTCTTTTCTACAAATTAAGCTAAAGCACATTTAATTTTTGCGAAATTATTTATTTTTCTTACATTTTTGATCTTTCCGTTTGTCTTCCGTGAGAAAATTTTAGCGTAAGCAAAATGTTGAAATTTATCTATATCTTGGAATCAATAACTTTAAATTTTGCTTCCGCACTAAAAATACTTTCCGCAATCGCGGAACGGAATGAATAATTAGACCCAATAATATAATATATAATAACATCTCCAGAAAATAAATTTTTATCATTATTTTGCTGATTTATTTGAAAATTTTTTTTAAATAATTTTTTTTTCAATATTTAACAAGAATATACAAATTGTAAAATATGGATGTACTACATTTTTGTGGCACATACAATATGTAAATTTTTGTTTTACTTCGCTGAAGGGTATATAGGATTCGGCACAGCAGAACTTTTTTTTAATTTTTAAAACTATTTAGAAATGACTCACTCAGATGGTCTGTTTCCGATTATTTCTTTAAGCTTTAAAATTTGTTAAGTAGTCATGCATGAATGTATGTAAATATGTTTGTATAAAAGTATCATATGCTTAAAGTAAATATGTTTTTTTTACCTGCATTTAACTGAGAAAATAATTTGTGGTTGGTTAGCTGTTAACCATGATTGCTTTCCACATTTTTATTCGTTTTATCTTTTGTTGTTTGTGGGTGAATGGTGCAAAATCTATTGAAATTTCATCACTACTCTAAAAACGATCATGACGTCTCGCTCCAGGTAGTTAGTTAGCAAAGTATGGAATCATTTTTATATTGTTAATCAATGAAGAATTTCATTTTGCACAATGAAATAAAAAAAATAAAAACAATTTCAACGAATTTTATTTTGCCTTTTTTATAAAAACCCATAAATGTATTTTCTACATAAACTTCAGTTTGGAAATAAAACTGTTTATCTACATAGCTTTTTGTATATAGACACTTTGGAAGCTTCTAAGTAGTTAATGGATGAATCAACATGACTCATCCATCGTTTATTTAAGTGAAGTGAAAATTATTTCATTTAAAAATTTAAATAACAAACGAAAAGAATCTATACCTTTATATATAGTACATATGTATATACGTATTTGTATTTAGTTCATGATTGTATTTATAAACAAGAATATTTTTACCTTTATTAAAAAATAGGTTTATTACTGGACCTTTCCTATAACAAAAACATTTTCAGAGCCGTCCCATTAACTATTGAGTAGTAAGTTCGATTAACTGTCTGAAGATAGTTTCTGTTTAGATCAGAAGTCCGTAGAAATTACTCAGCCAAATTAGTAGGTTTACTCAGTCTTTCTTTAGATTTCATGCTAATAAAATGTTTATAAAATCTTTATTTATCATACAAAGGGCCTTTTTGTATAGTTCATGCGCTCAATATTTAAATCTTTAGGTCGAATAAAGTCAGTTACCTTGTTTACTGAGACTGTTCCTGCTTTTCTGGAAGTCTACAAGGAATCTGTTTGAAATATTGGACGGACAGCCACAAAGTACTTGTTCCGAAGTTTCATCATGTAAACCACAAAATTTGTATTGGCTGATTCTATTATTTTTTAGCTTACACTGGTGATAAGTAGGATTACAATGTCCAGTAAGCCATTTGCTTATTGAGTGACAGTAAATACCTTCTGGGATGTACTTTGCGATAGCGTGATAAATTGTTTAGCTTGCCTGAGTTCAGTCAGCGATTTCTAATGTTTTGAGAATGTTGATTTAACCCAGAAACCAGTTTTCTGAATAATGTATCTCGAAAAGATGCCAAAGTAGGGTTCTTGTCCTGTGAACGTATAACAGAGGCCTGTTTGTTGGCCAAGCAGTCTGCAGTCCTGTCGCCAGTATGGCCCTTATGTCCAAGCACCCCATACCACAACGTGAGGTTTTTATGAATCTTTAGTTCGTTCAGAAATAACAGACAATGCACTATATTTTAGCAATGCAGCCTGACTGTCTCAAATCAAATATATGAGGGAATACTATATATAGCCATTTCATTTTTATATTTATCATTTTTATATTTATATATAGTGGCTTTATTTTTACATTTACTTCTATCTCAAGCTCAACTAACTCTGAGTGATTTTAGCAACTTACGGACGAAGCATAAAAGATTACGGGAGGGGACACATACCATTTTAAAGGGGAGGTCGTCTAGATATGTAATTTGCCGTCCATATACTCAGTAGTTACTTTGGAATATTTTTAATTTTTTTTTTTAATTTTCATATAATCCAGTGCTGATTGATTTTAGCAACTTCCGCACGAATCATAGAAAATGACGGGGTCATTTTAAAAGAAAAGTCGTCTAGCTTTATAATCTACTACCCAAATACTCAGGAATTACTTTGGATTATTTAAAAATATTTTGTTAAAATTTTCATATACTCCAGTGCTGTTGCTCTGAAGGGTTCTGGCAATTTCTGTTTTGCATCATAAAATAAAAACTATGAAATTTTCCGTAAATGTTAAAACACTTCCAGAAAGCCTAGAACCTACAGATTAAATTCCCTTTTGGGTTTGGCAAAATGGTACCTGGACAAAATAGGGAATGGTAAAAATCCATCAGAGCAACAGCACTGAGGTATATGGAAATTACAAAAAAAAAAAAAAAATTTAATAATACTCCAAAGTAGTTTCTGCGCGTTTGGGCGATAGATTACAAATCTAGGCAACTTCCCCTTTAAAATGATATGTGTTCCATCCCGCAATCTTCCAAGGTTAGTTTGTAAATTGATAAAATCTCTTAGAGAAATCAACGTATTTGTGCATATTTGTACCCATGCGCTCCTAAACATATTTATAATTATGCCATAAAAACTGAAAAGATATTTACAAATACTAAAAAACGTAATGGGTTACATTAAAACATATTTAACTCGGCATATTTATTTTCACTCACTTAATTATTTACTATTAATTTTGATTGAAGCATTATAAACACACTTTCAAAATTACTTTACAATTAATTCAATTAAAAAATTAATTTTAGTATTTTCATTGGAATAAATGTAAAATCATCATTTATACAAAAATCTAAAAATTATTTTACAATGCAAAAAAAAAAAGAAACAAAAAGTAGACCTCAAAATAGCCTTCTACACAGAGAAAAAATGCAACATTTACAACTAACAATAAACAATAAAGATTTTCGTTTGATCATATCAAAATACATGATGCATTAAAAATATTAAAGAGACATATAAACATTCATATGTACATACATATGTAATTATATACTAGAGGGCTGCACAAGCATACTTAAAAGTCACATATCATTACAAAAAACATGTGTAATATTTTATAATAAAAAGTGCTTGTAAGCTACTTCAATTATGCTTGTGCAGCCCTTTAATATATATGAATGTGTGCACATATGTATGTATGTAGAATACATCACATGTAGGTTTGCATGGGTATGTTAAAATGATTATGAAAATTTTCATGTGAATTTTGTGCGGTGCAAAAATATTTTTCTTTATTGTTATTTTAAAATGTACGTATGAAAGTATAACAAGCGCTACGAATTTTTTCAAGCGTATTATGAATATTTATTTATTTTTTTTATTGTTTAGCTGAGAAATAATATAAAACCATTGTTAAAAAAAATTCTCATGAAATTAAACAATTATGGCCAAAAGAATTGCACAACAGTATTGAAAACGTTGCCCCAATCGTATACATTGTTTTACAAAAATAATCTGACGTGGCTCCCCTTATAGATAGTATAACCCTAAATTGCCTAAAAATAAATATTTGTTTGAAGTATGTTTGAACCGTTTTCCTGGTCTTATAAAAAAAGACTGGTTACGTTAAAACATATTTAACTCAGCATATTTATCTTCACTCACTTTTATGGCCAGAGGAGCCAAGTTAAAATAGTATACTCTAAAGTTTAATAATTTTCTCTTTGTATTATATATTTTTTTGTAGAATAAATTTTTTGTTAAAGTAATTGAACTTTTTCTTAGTACCTATTTGATATTCAAATTAGAAATCGTAGTATTTATTCATTTGTAGTATTTCGTTCGGTATAGGGTAAATGCACCAATAGTCGCCATTTGAAAATTTTCTAAATTTTTTTTAAATTAGTACCATTTTATGTATACATGACCACGGGTATTATTCCGAAAACCCGTTAAGTATTGGAGGATAGTTTTATATGTTTTAGGGTTTTTAAAAACTTTTAAAAATTAACTAGCTTATAGTTTTTTAAAAATACATCACATTGTCCGGCAGCCGGCACAAATTTTCTAATACTCCCCACACTGCGATTCATTTTGACTTTAAATTTTTCTAAGGCTGTCAGCTTTTGATCCTGAACTCAGCAGGCTTTCAATTACGAAATAAAACAATATGCCGACTGCTGGGCAAACTTATGATGTTTTCTTTTCTGGCAATAATGTTGCATTTATTTTGACTTTTATAAATTTTTATGTTCTTTTCCAAATTATATTCTAAGGGTACACGATCACTAAGTTCGTTTCTAAACATGATGCACGAATAAGTGTAAAGAATGCTGCCTGTTTTACCTTAGATTTTTTTTATGGGTGAGTATTAATTTTTTTTATTTTCTTTTCTATTACTAAGTGAAATTCATTTTTTCATTTCATTCTGACTAAATAAATATCTAAAGAGAAAAAAAAACTCCAACAATAAAAAAACATAGAGATTTCGCTGATTTTTTCTTGTAAAGTGCCAAAAATGGTGATTTTTTTAAATGTTTGTATGGGGTACCAGGGGGTGTGCCACTGGCATAGGTGGCTCGGCCCTCCAAAGTTAGTGGGGGTCGGTCATACATTTTGACTCGATTGAGGCACTCTAAATGGGTTAAAGTGAGATTTTTCAAAATTTCACCCTTCGGATCAAAAGTCGGGACATACCTCTACAATAGGTATGGTTCCTTCGGCAAAGTTTCTTATTTTGATCCCAAGAATACGATTTTCCTTGTAATTTGTGCGATTTTTAAATCGACCCGCCCTAGAGAGTATACTACATTTATTGATCGCACTTTTTTGTTCGATTGTGATCATAAAAATTTTAACACAACATGAGTGTATGATTAACATTTAAAAAGTGTTACAGAAATAAACGGCAGCATTTTCTTTCAGAAAAGAAAACACCATTAATTTTAATTTATTTGCCAATAGTCAGCACCGCAATGTACTCGTATACTACAGGAAATGTGATATTAAAAAGTAAAAAGAAACCATTATAATAATAGGTTTACCGAATCATTATAAATTGGACTTGCTAGGAAAGTAAGTAGACGTTGCAGCAGAGACGCTGGATAAAAGCAAATTTTTAATGAATTTTTCATTACATTTCAGTAAAGTTAACTCATACAGAATTTATTTGTTATAAACATGACTTTCTTGTTGTTCCTATTTATTTGATTTAGCCAAACTTATGAGCACTTACCCTATATAGAATAACTAAAAATAAAAAAAAAATAAAAATAATAATAAAAGATAAGATTCAAATAAGAGTTAATGCTATATAATTAAAATAACGCAGCTGATATCAAATTTGAGCAAACACACTTACAGGCGAGTGCATTTCCCAGTAAGCAACATATTTACCTACGTTTCACTAATAGATTAGTGATTATGGAACGAAAATTTTAAATAGTTTAAAAAAAAAAAGTTTTGAAGTTTTCTCTTTAGTACTAGACTAGTCAAGCTTGATTTTATGTCATCTACTCACACCACAAAACTTTTATAAGCAATTCCAAATATATAATTTCATATGTAGACTGTACTAAGCAATTGTTCATTGGGTTGTTACAACAAGTGTGTCCGTTAGTACGTATGTTTGTATGGACTTGTGTGTTTAATTTCATTGAATTATGACTTTAAAGTTTATTTAATTTTATTTTTCAAGGAATACGTCATAATTCTGTAGAAAAATTTTATATTTCAATGTTCACATGTAGTGACAAACGATAAGTGTGTTATGATTAAAGTGAAATTTAATTGCTTCAATTTGCGAAAATCTAATTAGTAACTAAATTGTAATTACGAAAAATTCTTGGTATTAGTTCCTTGGTAGTTGTGGTGGGTGTTAGATACATTTGGGTAAAATCTTTCAGGCAGGCCAAATTAACCTATTATACACTAAAATATAAGAAAACCAGTAGTGCGATCCAGTAATTTTTGTTACGAACATTCGAATCGAAAAAAAAGTATAACGATATTTTATCGAATTCGGTATTCAGTAACTTTTCGACAAAAATATTCGATACGATAAAAATCGTTATTTGCTATGAGTATTTATGTGTTGTTAGCTTCCGCAAACTGCATTGTTTATATGAACTTTGCGACGTAGTTAACAGCACATAAACAATCATCGCAAATAACGATTTTTATCGTACCGAATATTTTTGTCGGAAAGTTACTGAATACATTCGCTAAAATATCGTTATACTTTTTTTTCGATTCCAATATTCGTAATAAAAGTTAGTGAATCGCAGTACAGGTAACTTATTGCTTTTGAGGCTCCTCTTGTCAAAAGTTATTTATGGTAGTTGATATCAAGACGTGTGCTAGAGGGAAATAAAAAATTTGTTTTCGGTTTTGATCTGTCTTTAACACATTGATGTCTCTTCACTTTTGACAGCAGGGGCTTCAGCTGGCATCTCAATCAACACGTGACCTCTATGACACACACATGACATTTTGATTAATAAAGAGAATTGTTGAAAATGTACTAGGTACAAGCTACTGACAAGAAATCATTGTATCGAGTGGCCAAATTACGACCTTTGATGTCGTAATTAAAATATTAAAATATCGATCGATATCGAATATCATAATTTGGAGAGTTCTGAAGAAATACCTAAATCGATATGGAGTGCCATAATTTGCCCAATGCTTAGTATTAAAAATATAACTCTGAGCAGAATGTTAAACTCAGCTCTGTACTGGTCACTGGGGACATTATTAGACACTTACTTACGATCATTACTCTTCTGTGATAACAAAGAAAGTAAATATTGACTTGTTTTCGCAATTAACACAATTAATTTATTACTATGGCGAGATGGTATATACGAGGGTGTTTTTTATAGACGTATAGAACTTTAAATTGCAATACAACAACGATGGATTACTTGATCGACATGAATTTTATTTATCCGAAAGATAATCTTGTGGCATTACATTTTAAATATGATTTCTGGCATATGACCGCCACGGCTGGCTCGGATGTAGTCCAATCTGGACGTCCAATTTTCGATGACTTTTTTCAACATTTGTGGCCGTATATCTGCAATAACACGGCGAATGTTGTCTTCCAAATGGTCAAGCGTTTGTGGCTTATCCGCATAGACCAATGACTTTACATAGCCCCACAGAAAGTAGTCTAGCGGTGTTAAATCACAAGATCTTGGAGGCCAATTTACAGGTCCAAAACGTAAAAATGAGTCGGTTACCAAACATGTCTGCTCCTGGACATCATGGTTGTTTAATTCAGGAATGAAAAAGTTAGTAATCATGTCTCTATACTGATCACCATTGACTGTAACGTTCTGGTCATCATCGTTTTTGAAGAAGTACGGACCAATGATTTCACCAGCCCATAAAGCGCACCAAACAGTCAGTTTTTCTGGATGTAACGGTGTTTCGACATACACTTGAGGATTAGCTTCACTCCAAATGCGGCAGTTTTGTTTGTTGACGTAGCCATTCAAGCAGAAGTGCGCTTCATCGCTAAACAAAATTCGCTTATGAAAATCGGGAACAACGGCAATCTCGTTTTGGGCCCATTCGACGAATCTACGCCTTACTTGATGATCGTTTGGCTATTCATGATGAATTGCCAAGCCAAACTGAGAATAAATCACTTGACAGCTGTTAAATTAGTCACCATCTTGAACAGTAATGCCAACTCAAAGTTCTATACGTCTATAAAAAACACCCTTAACATTAGGGCTTTTAAAGTTATAGTCCTCTAAAATGATTTAATAAGATAGAAGTGGTTTTTATTAATTTTCCCAAAAACAAAAAAAACAGGTAAGTCAGATTTATCTGGCACGTAAGGAATATTAATATTTTAGTTAAATATAAATTTAATTTTTAAATTAAAGCAAACAAAATGAACAATGAAAACCGCCATAAAAAATTAAAATAAAATTTGCTTAAATAGCATGCAAAAAAAAATATAGCCGATTTGCTGCATCAATGTCATAACTTAAAAAACTTAATATTATATTATAGAAAAATTAAAAAAAAAATTTTTTTGGAATAGATATGTTCTGAAAGTGAGTGAAGATAAATATGCCGAGTTAAATATGTTTTAACGTAACTGCTTACGTTTTTTAGTATGCGTAAATATCTTTAAACATGCCTTACGTCATTAAATATTTCTCAATATGTTTTTAGTATTTATGACATACGAGTATTTATAAATATGTTTAGGAGAAAGATTACGAGATGAACACATATCGTTTTAAAGGAAAGGTCGTCTATATTTGAAATCTACCACTCAAAAACTCAAAAGTTACTACGAACTATTTTAATTTTTTTTTTTAAATTTCCATATATCCCAGTGCTGAACTTCTGAGGGGTTTTTGCTACTTCCGGACGAACCATAGATGATTATGGGGTGGGACACATAACATTTTAAAGGGAAGGTCGTCCAGATTTGTAATCTACAGCCCAAATAAACAGAAATGCTTAGGATTATTTTTAAAAATTTTTAAATATAAATCTACGTAATTTCGCATAAATGTACCTATACACTTATATTTCTCTTAAACATATTTATAAATATGTCATACATACTAAAAACATATTTAGAAGGGTTACGTTCAAACATATTTAACTCGGCATATTTATCTTCACTGTTATGAACATTTTTTTAAAATATATTCCTATATCACATTTTAAATGTCTTTGACTGAAATCAATTATTTATTTTAAGATTAACAACAAAATTATTTTAAACAAAATTTTGCAATTTTTTTTTTATTTAAAAAGAATGTACTAGTTTAAATATATAAATATTTGGCTACTAAAGGTACATACATAAGTATTTATATAAAACTCGGCACTGTCGAATTTAAATCATTTGAGTTATGACAGTGCTGCTACAAATTAACAAGTAACTATTTTCTAAACAATTTATAACCATTTTAAAAGTTCTAAACCAATTTCTTGCTAACCAAGCTAACAATTTTTTGCATCTATGTATGTACATGCGACTGCACATATTTCATATTTAGGGAGAAAAAAAAACAATTAATATTTACCGCATCTACTCAAGTAAGGTTCAAGAACCGACACTAAACAACTTTAACCTGCATGTGGTAAAATATGTTTATATTTAATTAAATCTTGTTTCCAGCATCCCACCAATATACACACCAAGAAAGCCACTTGATTCCATACCACATACAGTGAGTATCGCTTTCTTTTTTTTAATTATTAACGTTGGCGTTAATTGATGGAATAACGAGAGCAATACATTTTTACTAAATAAACAATATTCATTATAATTTTTTGCTTATTTTTCTACTTTTCATTACATAGTTTTTATTCATATAAAGTGTGTAAGTGCGAACCTAAACATTTTTTAATAGTTTTGTAGTTTTATCAATTTAAATTTTCTTTTTTTTATTTCTTTTTGTTAATAACTTTCAAAAACAAATACTATATGTATATGAACTGTTATTTTTGAAAGTGGTATAAGTTTATTAATGTTCTTAAATTAGTTAGCGGTAATTATAGTAAGATACAGACACCATTTTACTCAAATTAGTAGTAACTATTTTTTTATAGTGGACTTATGCCACTTTCAAAAATAACAGCTCGTATATAGAATTGCACAAAAGTACAATATATACAAATTAGTTTTTCTTTTAAAATGTTTTAGATTTAATACTGCAAAATGTAATTTTGTCATAAATAGACTTCGTCGATTATTTATTTTAACCACAAAATTTAAAAATACAACATGATTATAGATTTACTAGATGTTTTAACCAATTTTTAGTGAAAACCGTTTACAAATACAGCTCATGTTTTTGCTAGCATTATTATCAGAGGCGCCCACCAAAGTGGTAAATAAAGCATAATTTCAGACTTAAATTAAGTATAGGCACACATTTTTTTGAACAGTGACGAGTGAAAATCATTTAAAAGTGGCCGTAAAAAAATCCATGGGCTGTCCAAAAGTATATGGCGATCTTCCTTGGAATCTGCTGTAAAACAAAAATTTTTATTGAAAACAAACAAACAGAAAATTTATTTTATTTATATAATTATAGATTTATGCATACATACCTACATAATTGAAATATTTTTGTACAAAATAGATTATTGTATATATGCCCACATACCTACAATATACGTTAAATGTATGTGTGTATGTACAATGTACATACACACATACATAGTATTTACATCAAGCGCAAAAATTTCTAAGAATTTTATAAAAAAAAAAACATTATAAAATTCGTAGAAAAATTTATGTGTATGTATGTATAGGGTGCCTTAGTAGGAGTACACTTTTTCATCTCAAGCTTGTGCTGAAACCACAAATCATTCAAATTTATACCGTCCATTTTAGGCCTGAATGCGGTTCACAGTTTCTGTAATTTCATCCTCCTAGTCAAAATCCACACCAGACAGTTGCTCGTTGTGCGTGCAGTTATTTCTCATGGATTGCATGAGGATTTTCTCAGCCCCAACTTTCACAATTTTGTTGTGTTCATGAAGCTATTCAGATGGAAATGCGCTTTATTTTTTTTGTTAGGAAAAAAGCATTGACTTCACTTTGCTCCATCACAGTTATCGTTGTAGATTTTTAATAATCGAGATAAACTTATGTGAGCGCTGCCAAATAACGACATTAAATTTAAAAATGCACTCTTATTGAGACACCCATTGCATACATACTACATACATATGTAGATATAGGCTAATTATAATTAAACAAAAATAATTTTATTTCAGAAAATAGCTATGTTCAGTAGATTAGGACTTTAAATTTTTAAATAAAATTTAGAAAATAAAAAATATTTTTTAACTCTACTGGGCGGTAATATACGCAACGCTAATAAACTTTTAACTTCATTATATAATTAATAATATGTATGTATTTATAAAGAGTGATTTTTTTGCTATTATCTTTTTGGCAACACTAGTTTTGACAGCTCACGCACGTTTTGTATCTTGTGTCACTGTCAAACATCTTCAGTTTGGTCTATAATTTAATCATGAATCGTCGTACAAACGAACAACGCTTGCAAATTATTGAATTTTATTACCAAAATGCGTGCTCTGTTAAGAAAGTTCATCGCGCGCTTCTTCCATTTTATGGTCAGTTTAATCGACCTACTGAGGCTTCTATTCGGGCTATTGTAACAAAATTTCGCACCAAATTTACATTGTTGGACATTAAACCACCAACACGCTTACGTAGAGTGCGAACTGAAGAAAATATCGCAGCCGTATCGGCCAGTGTTGGTGATGACCGTGAATTATCGATTCGGCGCCGTTCGCAGCAATTGGGCCTCTGTTACTCCACTACGTGGAAAATTTTGCGGAAGGATTTGGGTGTGAAGCCTTATAAGATACAACTGGTGCAAGAATTGAAGCCAAACGACCTACCACAACGCCAAATTTTTGGTGAATGGGCTCTTGAAAAGTTAGATGAAGATCCACTTTTTTATCGAAGAATTGTGTTCAGCGACGAGGCTCATTTCTGGTTGAATGGATACGTGAACAAGCTAAACTGCCGTATTTGGAGTGAAGAGCAGCCAGAAGCATTGCAAGAGCTACCAATGCATCCATAAAAAACAACCGTTTGGTGCGGATTATGGGCTGGCGGCATCATTGGGCCGTATTTCATCAAAGATGATGCGAATCACAACGTTACTGTGAATGGTGAGCGCTACCGTGCGATGATAACAAACTTTTTTTTGCCCAAAATGGAAGAGCTTGACAAGACGGTGCCACATGCCACACAGCACGCGAAACAATGGACCAATTGAGAGGCGAGTTCGGTGAACAGTTTATTTCACGCTTGGGACCAGTCAATTGGCCGCCCAGATCGTGCGATTTAACGCCTCTAGACTATTTTTTGTGGGGCTATGTTAAGGCTAATGTCTATAGGGACAAGCCCGCTTCGATTGACGCACTGGAAGCCAACATTGCCAACATTATTCGTGAGATACCGGCCGAAATGTTGGAAAGAGTATGCCAAAATTGGACTAAGCGGATGGACCATTTGAGGCGCAGCCGCGGCCAACATTTGCATGAAATAATCTTCAAACATTAAATTATATCGACCCAACTATCGATCCAAATAAATATTTCATGCATTTTTCTGAATTTTATGTGTTTTTTTTTTTTTTTTTAATTTCCGATAGTTCTTATAAAATCACCTTTTATAAGATTTCATAATAAAAAGTGCTTGTAAGCCATTATACTTCGAACCAAAAGTATTTAAGTTGACTATCAACAAAAATTATTTTATTGGTCCTTGAAATAGGTAGAAGATAATTTTAATATTTTATTCACGTTCTTAATTTTTTTTGTTGCTAGAAATTGTTGAGGGTATATAATAAAAAAAAAACAAACTATATTTAGAAACATTTTATATTTGTAGCATATTTTATACGCGTTCCTGATAAAACAATGACGCAAATTGAAAACATCACATGATAAATAAGCTTAAATTGATTTTTATGCCTACACTGTAACTAAGATTGGTATATATAAGTTTGTGATTCCCTTTGTAATTTTTACGTCTCTTTATAAAGTATATATATTCTGGATCCTTATAAATAGCTCAGTCGATTCAAGTCACTATTGAAATTCAGACCAATCGGTCTATAAATTGCTGCGACCACCTTTATTTTTGATTCAAACCAAATTAATTGCTTATTTTCGTATGTGCATGGACACACATTACGAACATGTACAGCTTAAAAATTTCCATAAAAAAAAATAAAACAGAAATGAATGAAAACCAAAATTTCGGTTGTATTTTTTAATTTTCTTGGCCAATTATAAACCGATTGTTTTGATTTTTGCAGAGACATTATGACTCTCATATCAGATCAAATTGTGTACCCCGTTTTTCTGTCTGTTTTGTATTTTACATAAAATACATCAAACCCACTGAGAAAAATGGTCAAAAATAGACGTGGTCGTCATTTTTGACTTATAGCTCCGCCATTTAATTACTGATTCAGCTGAATTTCAATAATAATCGTAAGACCTGAAACACCACCAGCACCAAAAATGATCAAAAAATAAAGGTAGTTGCACAGTTATCGTTGTAGATTTTTAATAATCGAGATAAACTTATGTGACCGATTAGACTAAATTTCAATAGCAAACTGAAAACAGGAACTTGCAGTAAATTGACATACCAAACTTTTCTGTAGGTTTGCTAGGGACTTTAGAAAGTTGACAGACAGACGGACAGGACATGGGAAATTACAAACGAAATCACAAACTTATATTATATATAAAAATAATAAAAAAAAAAAATATAATAAAAACTAAAGTCAATTGAATAAGCAACACACACACACACATCGAGAATTTTACAATCCGAAGTTATAATACATACAAACATAAAAAAGAGATGAGAGAAGAAAAAGGATCTCTCACTATTGAAATGATAGGTATTTTTCCAATTCTCTTATGACTGATATACATGATCATGTATTATCTTAAGAAAACGAGCAAAACCAAACCAAATACAAAGTGCGAGAAGTTTAGTTACACACATAAGGATAAGAAAAATTAAAAAAACAGCATACATACAAAATATTTACACTAAAGGTACTCACTTCTGCAGCGTGTTGGCTTGAGACGTCTAAACAATTATTGGAAAAAAAAGGAGAATCAAAAGTAACAGCTGCTGGTTGACATTATGTATCCTGTATAAATAAATGTGTGTTTATGCATGTCGGTTTACAAAGCAACAACGTTAACAAAATAGGTTATACGAGTTCAAAAGAAGCCAGATGATATCAAAGTACATGCAAACACAAAAAAAAAACTGGAAGGATAACTTGGAAAAAAAATCCCTTTGTTTTTTTTTTTAAATAAAAATTTTATATGAATTGCAAGTGAACAAAAACAAGAAATTTTGTTTATTCCTTATAAAGTCAACCATGGAAAAAAACTGTAAAAAAAGTATTTTTACTCGTATTACAAAAGATGTAAAACAAAACAAAAAATTTATGAAATGCTTTTTATAAGGATTCAATTTTTTTGGAATAAAAACCAGATCACTTTTCAAATTTTTAATCGAGTTAAGTTTTAAAGGAAGTGGAGATAAATATGCCGAGTTAAATATGTTTTAACATAACCCATTACGTTTTTTAGTATTTCCAAATATCTTTTCAGTATTTATGGCATAATTATAAATATGCTTAGTGGAAATATGGGTACAAATATGCATAAATATGTTGACTTCTCAAGAAGGTTACGGGATGAAAGGTCATCTAGATTTGAATTATACTCCCCAGTGCTGTTGCTTTCACGGATTTTAGTGACTTCCGGACGAACAATAGAAGATTACGGGATGGGACTCATATCATTCTAAAGGAGAAGTCTTCTAGATTTGTAATCTACCCCCAAATACTTAGAAGTTACTTTGGATTATTTAAAAAAAATTTTTTTTGAAATTTCCATATACCCCAATGCTGTTGCTTTGAAGGATTTTCACCATTCCCCACTTTGCCGAGGTACCATTCCCGATTTTGCCTATGAACATTTTATGATGCAAAAAGGAAACTGCCAAAACCCTTGAGAACAACAAAATTTAGTTTTCAGATCTTCGGCACAAGTGTAGCTATAGAATAGAAGAAAAAAATATAAAAAAATGGGATGTACGATAAAACTTTTCATCAGTTTATATCCAGTCCAGCCTAATGTGGTGAGAATTGCGTTTTGCCCCAAAAACCAGTTTTCTGCCCTAATAATACGAGCATTTAAAAAGTTTTAAATAACTAATTCGAGCACAATGCTGTAATTATTAATTTAATTAAAAGATATATACACACATACATACATTTGTATATAACCAGCAGGTTTATTTACAGTAAAACACAATCCGAAAACTCTTTGTTATTAAGAAAATATGTACTCGTACATATGTAAGTGTGTACGTGCATGCATTCAATTCCATTGAAACATTTTTCATTATAAATTAAAATCTATTTTCTTTTCTTTGCAATTTAAAACAAATCAAATAAGCTTTTATTTGTTTTTACGCTCCGTTCTTATATAAAAAAAAAAAAATAACATTAAAAAAATAAAGAAAAACTTATTTTCATGAATAAATTGATTTTCAAATGAAAAATACAATTCAATTGAATCAGCAATTGGTGCCATCATATGTACATGTATGCACATACTAAAGATCTGCGCAAAAAAAAAATTTCAAAGTCACACATCACTTCAATCGTATGCAAGATTTTATAATAAAAAGTAAGTGTGTTCGTTTACTCCACATTGGGATCCAGCAGGATCCTACTGGATCGTTTACTGAAAGTTTATGTAATTGAGAGCAGTTGTGTAAGAGAATTATGCTTCTTCTTTTTGCCCACTTTTTCTTCGTGCAAGCTGGGTAAATTGTCAATCAGCTGTTTGAAAAATAAATAAAAGTAAACAAAGTGCAAATCTTAATATATAAAATTCGACTGTACGTGTGTTTGACATTGTACTCCTCCTAAACGGCCCGACCGATTTAATTGAATTTCTGTGTATGCCTTTGGGTTACGCCTTGGAAGGTTTATCGTCACAAATCTGATTGCATTGGTTATATAGCTTATTTAAATACTACCTGTTTTTACCCGGTCTTGCTCGGTTCTTTACTCTACGCGTACTACTTTTTAGAGTAAGAAGATGTTCGATATAACTCAACTTATATTTTAATGAAACAAAAAATTTGCCACGCCCATTACTACACCTACTTTTTAAATATTTTTCAAATCGTAGAACGGTTCGACCAATTTGAATATTTTTTATTATATGTTCGGCATAACCAAACTTATATTTTTCTTCTCTTTTTAATTATTTTTCAATATACATAAATAAAATTTGAAGGCAAAACAACGCTTGCGGGGCAGTTAGTGTTGTGATATAAATTTACAAATTTATGAAGTTTTCTGGCTGAATAATTCAAACTTGATATCAACATAATTCGCTTTTTATGTTAAAGCTGCTACCGACACTACCTCATATATATATTTTTTTTAAGAGTTTGGCATTTTTTTTTCTGGGCTAAAAGATTGGTTTTTTGCGTTCGTTTATTTTAGGTATTTTTGTAGTTTTTTGAGAGTAGTTTTAGCTTACTCTCATTTTACCGAACTTTACCCAAAAAGTTCTCGAACAAAGCTGGTGCTTGTAATGAGGATTTTACACTGTAATAGTGAGTAAGTCGTTTTACTCAAAAAATCAAATGCAAAAATATATGTGAAGACAATATGTGAAAAAAATTTAAAGTCCTGCGGCTTTCATAATTTTTATGTCGTCAGGGTTGTATTTGTGTACAATGAAAATCTTAACACTTGTATCTTACAGTGGTATCAAGTACTCGTATTATTTAATTTTGTTCCATCAAAATCTAATGAAAATCCTAACACTAGTATTATAGTGCAAAACCCCTATAGGTCATTCAAGCTATGCTTGTGCAGAGCTTTAGTACAGACATATGTAGCAAACAAACGTGTTGAATAAATCTAAATCGAACTAATCACGTGCTTTTGTGTATTTTGCCATCTTTAAATTAAAATGTATTTCCTCTTAAATGAATATTTTATATTAATTTTATATATAATTACTTTTTTTTGTAATAAAATATCTTTAACGGAGGAGTGTGTTTATTTTTATTGAAAATTTGACATTCACACACATTTCATTTACTAATTTTTTTCTTCACTTTAGGTAGGAATTTTTTTTTCTCTTAATTCCGTTTTCAATTGAAAAAATTTCATGTGAACAATTAAAAAAAAGAAAAATATTTTTTCCACGAATTCAAAATACCAACGAATTTTAATACAATTTAATACCAAAAGTAATTTTAAAAGGAACAATAAGAAAAAATAAGTTAGCACAGCAACAACAAAGATAACAAGTAAAAGCGAACCCGTGCAAAGTATACTTGCCACAGATGGAAACTTTAATATTAAAGTACGCTTGTTATGTGTTAAAAATTTGTTTTAACCCAACACGTAAAATATATCTTTACTGGTTTGTATGTTTGTTTTAGATCAAAAACTGTTGAATTACTACTGGAAAGTTTCATTTAGCTTAATGAAATTGTTTTCGAATTATTATTATTAATTAATAGATATTTTTTCAAATTTAACCTTTAAATGCATCTATAATGCGCTATAATTATTTTTGTGATAAAAAAATGACTGAGTTGTCATGTGGACACATACCGTCTATAAGATATTGTCAAAGCCAGGCATTTTTTAACGGTAGTTCTCACTTTGTCAAGAATGCCTAAAGTTGAACATTGACTCATAAATTTCTGTATATAAAGAAAATTTAATGCAAATGTCCCAGATGTCAGGGTTTTAGCCACACAATATGCGAGAAATGTGGCATTGCATTATGTTTGAACAAAAAAAAACAATTGTTTTAAAAACTTTCATTTAAATTCAAATAAATAGTTTGAAAACACTATGTAGCCATTTGGCAACAAGCTCTTATCCTTACAAATAAAGGACAATTTTGAGATAAAACCCTATTTTATTATTTTTCTGTGACTTTGTGGACCGTTAATTATTCTACTACAAATTTTCCAAAAAAAGAAAGTCATGCATTTAAGAGTTAAGTTCTTTGTTTTTTAATTAAAAATCTACACAGTTTTGGCCAACATTTCAACAATTATTTTCGTTTCTGTTAGAATAATTCTTGAAATATTGAAGAATAAAATTAAGAACTTCTTAGTAAAAAAAATATTAACATTGAAAGTTTTTTATTAAATTGAAAAACGCACATGGAGCAGTTTTGTGATAATTTTCTTGATAATCACAGAAGCGACGACTATATCGCGTTTGTTAATCAACTTTTAAGTGCGTATGGTGAAATTAGCTGCAATATGTCTATGAAAATTTATTACCTTTATTTACTTTTGAACTTCATCCCAGAGAACCTGAAGCGGTGAATATTTTCACCAAAAAATGTTTGCAAAAAAAAAAAATAAATAAAAAAACCATCTCAAAATATTGTTGGTCACTTTAACGGGATACGGCCAAGCCAACATTTTGGAGTGGAATGGCAAAAAAAATTGTTTTTAATAAAAAGTATAATATCTTAATTATTCGATCTTCTTATTTTTATTTTATGTTAAATTTATTTGAGCTTAAGATCTTTTTTTATTAATTATTTTTTATTTTTTTATTTTTATAATATATAATTTTATATTTCGATGTAGCGAAATATCGAAATAAAAATAATAAAATTATATATTATAAAAATAAAAAATAATTAATAAAAAAGATCTTAAGCTCAAATAAATTTTACATTAAAAAAAAAAATTAAAATTAATAAAAAGTTTAATAGCTCAGTAAATTTTTAAAAGCTTTAAAAAAAAGTTGTATTTTACTTATAATTAAACCTATTTTGAAAATAAATTCAAAAGCTGTAAGGTTCCGCTATAAAATACTGTTCAAACGTCTCCAAACTTGAAAAATGGCAAAAAAAAAATTTTTTTTAATTTGTTTGGTGGAGAAATACGCATAGATTTCTCAAGTTTACTTAAATAATATGTATAGTATTCAAACGGCCTCAGTGTTTTCTTTCTAAAGTACTGGTTTATAAGTGCATAAAGATATGAAAAACCAATTTTTTACCCGTAACTCGAGATTTTGGAAGAGTTTGGCAAATTACAAAAAAGATTCCTGTTTTACTTGACATCACCTACCAGAAAAATAATATCACTTCCCAGGCATTTTTTTTTTTTTTTTGTGAGACAGTGTAATTTGTATTTAAATTTGTTCTTTTGTTACTACTTCGGTACAAAAAAATTAAGCTAATAGAAAAATTTAGATTAGTCTGAGAAGCTTATTTTTATTATAAAATATTATATTTATTTGCAGTGAGTAGATCATTAAATTAAAGCCGTTTTTAAAATTTAGTTTCCCATGCCTGACTCCCAGTGTATGTAATATAATAAGCACAATGTTCAATCATACTATAATGTGAAAAGTTGTGGTATGGTTGTTTGAGTGCTTTAAATTTGTGTTAACGAAAACTAAAGAAAATATTTAACGACTCAGGTAATATGCTACAACAACAAAACTACTGCATCAGCATGAGTACATACAAGTTATTTTGTGTAAGTAATGTAAATTGTAATTTAAAAATTTCAACTAAAGTAGAGCTGAGTTGTACAACGTAATAGGAATAATATTTTTAGGGCTTTAATAGAACTTCTTGGATTTGCTATTAACATTCTTAAAAATATATACTTAATGTCATTCATTTTTCAAAACCAGGTTTTTTAATTTTCGCCAACAACTCACCGAATGTCGTGTTCGGTTTCTCGGCATAAATAAATGATATTACACAACTATAATAATAATAAAGGTTTGTTCTGTTACCAGATGACGTACGAAACGTATATTTTTAAATATTTATATGGGAGAATGATTACGCCTGCCAATAAATCAAACCTTTTAAAAGTTAAATAAATACTCGTATACACGGTTTTGGAACAGAGCAACTAAAACTTACAAAGTAATTTGAAGTGCTGATTTCAAATTTGCTCTTCTAATTTCTGACTCTAATTTCTGAGATACATACTTGTTTAGTTACAATTTGCAAAACGAAAGGCAAAATTTTAAATTTGCGTTGCTCTAGTCCAAAAGTTGACTTGAATTTTCCAACAAGTGTTATTATTGCAATATTAATTAAATTAAATAATTACATTCATTATTTTAAATAATATTTGGTCTAAAAATTTCCTTTCCGGCCCAAATCGCTGCACTCGATAACGAGTAGCTTATATCGTAATATTCATAAAAAAAAAAGTTCTCATCAAAAATTTTTATTCTTAAAATTTATTATTTGAAAAATTAGTACTACGGCATTATTAAGCAGACGGCCATTGCCAGTTGCCATAAATTAAGATTTACTTGTTTAATTTGGGTATACAAAATACTGGTTTTAAAATTCTTTCCTTTTACGGGAAAGGGCTAACTAAGTGACTTACGCCAAACTCTCCTAATTCCTGACTATTTTATCTGGCTGAAAATATTTTAATGCGCAATAAATGGAAAATATGTTACTTACAAGTATGGATTCAAAAGAAATTTATGTATGTATATAAAACGTTGTTTTAACACATTTAAAACGAACTACAATTATTTATTTATGTATCTATACAAATGTTTGTATGCACATGTGTATATTTCAACATAGAATTGTATAAAAACAGCTTTCCTAGAAATCAGAATGAAACCATTTTATTAAAACTCATATAGCAAGGGTACTCCCCCGCACATCCCATTTTATGATGCCATGTTGTTATGAAAAATATAACATATTCCAATGAACTTATAAATTCCAATTAAATTAAAAACATGAAAAATAATATAAGACGAAAAAATTAACTAGATGTTATAATAAAACGCAACACAAACAGCTGGCACTCAGCCTACATACGAAAACAATGAATGTGATAAGTGTATAGACCCCTAAAAGGTCACATATGCCAAAAAGAAAAGAAGGAAGAAAAAAAATAGATGAAAGATGTCATGGATAATAGATGTAGCAGTTAGTGGAGACTTGCTTGTAGTTAAGATGAATAAATAAAATACAAACGGCCAACTGAGTATTTAAGTGCAAGAATAACATGAGCTCCTGCTTTTTATCAATGAGAAGTTTTAAAAGTAAGATGCAGTGACTTTCATTTAAAATTGTCACATTTACGTGTGTATGTTGGCAGTATGTGTTGGTACCTATAAGACTTCTACATTGCTAAATTACTTCCAAGCCTTGCAACTACTGATAACGATTAATTGTTACTAGTTTTTTTTTCGTATAGCGCGTACCATATAAGTGGCATATGCTTTACTTTTTGACAACTACCACCTGCTGTGTTGTAGTGTTTAAATTTACGTTTGTGGAGCGCAATATCTAGTACAGTGAGTGAAGATACATATAAGTAGTTTATAGTAAGTAAGTACAATAATCTATATAAATAAAATTCATTTTCTTTCTGTTAGTTTGTTTGTTACATATAGTTAGTACGTAGTTACATACGTTAGTACGTAGCGTACTAACCTGACAATCTAGGGGTGGCGGGTTCGATTCCTGTCAAGACCCTGGGTGTTTTCTGCAGACAAGCCAAAAGGCTTCATGGATCTGTGTTGTTTAAAAAAAATATAATTTTCGACCAGCCACACGCATTTGTACGCCCACTTTTCACCATTTTCACTAGACACTGTTTAAAAAGGTATGTGCCCGTACTTAATTTGAGCTTTGAAATACATTATTTACCACTTCATTTTGAATATTTGACGTATATACCTACTAGATCTTTTCTCTAGAATTTGATACAAATGCTCTCTGTATTTCAAGGAAGGTTGCCATGTGCTTTTGGAATGGCCACGCCCACAGTTTATTTAACTTTTTTTAAAGATATTTACGTATTGTAAACTATTTATTATTTGAGTTATGGCACTATTGAAGTAAATGACCGTTACGTACCACACATCACTAAAAACTTACGTAATATTTTATATATATAAAATGTGTTTGGAAGGCAGTCAAGCTGTGTACTCTTAGTTTTCATATAATAAAATCGCATCACACAACTGGTAGTAGCCAAAGGTGGTTTGGTTGCCTTCAGGAAGTTTACAAAATTCAGATGTCTAGATATACGTCACATCTAAACTTATTTATATACGATTAAATTGAGAGCAAAAATTCTTTCCGTTGTTCTTTGTCTAGATATGATATGTATCTATACAGCTGAAATAACTTGCTGAAGACGTAATCATGTTTCCTATTATTCTTGACTGAGACGTATGCATTTGAAACATTTATTTAATTCAATTAATGTAATATAAAGCCACAAAGGCCAATATAAAAATATATTACATAGCATTATTACATGTAAATTTAAATCATCTAATAAATTTTAATTAATAAATAAAAAATGTACGAAAAACTATTTTTGATATTTACTATTCAGTTTTAGATTCTTTTAGAAATATAGTCGTATATTTTTGTAAGAAACTGTAAGTGCTTGTATGAGTGTAAATATTTATGTGTTTATGTTAAAAAGAGTGGTGATGATGAAGAGTGTTAAAATAACAATGTGTATTTTAATATGCAAGTCGTTCTTGTTTTTGTTGTTGTTGTGATTATTGCTAAGACAAGCTGTTGATGATGTTTTGTTGTATGTTTACATGTGTGCATGTATGTATGATAATTGTTGTTTTTGTTTTTGCGAGTGCTGTTACCACCACCATCTCGTGTATTGTCACTTCTGAGAATTCGGTCTAAATTAGAAATGCGTTTCTTGGAACTTTTGGTTATTATATTCGTTTATTGTTGACTGGTTGGTTGGTTGGTTGGTTGGTTGGTTTGTTTGTTCGTTCGTTGCTTGCCTGGTTGGTAGGTACAAGTATGTTAGTTAGTTGCATTGTATCTACTAGTGAGCTGTTTGCCTGGTTATTAAGTTGGATGAATGTGGATCGATGGATGGATGGTTGGTTGGTTTAATAAAAAGATAGATGGTTGAATAAATTTACTTGATGTGCGTTTGTATATTTCTTTCTTTAATTTTATACTTCAATAAAATTGCTTTTTTTTTGTATGATTTTTGTAAGTAAACAAATATTGTTAATAGCAATTCCTTTGAAACCACATTATTATTATTATTATTTTTCTTTCAGCATAATATAGACTAACATCTTGTATGTAGGTATAGAATTTTTTTCTCATAGTTGTTGCGACTACATACATATGTATGTGTCTCTCTAAGCATGTATTTATATGTCTGTAAGTTCTACCAGTTATTTAATAACATTGTGCTAAGACAGATATGTTTAACTAAGTATGTATGTAGCAAAGCTGTTTCGTTTTAAAAATATTAAGAAGAAAAATATCAGTTCATAAAGATTTACTGGAATTTTGAAATTAAAAAAGGTGTTGTGAAACTCCAATTAACTCACTCATTCATTAAAAAGAATACATGTGTGTATGTATTTAGGTATGTAATTTAAAAGTAATCTTTCTTTGCATGTTTCTAACTACATATTGTTGCATATTTTGAAATGTAATTAAATATTTTCAAGTTGAACTTGTCAAGTAAATTTAGAATTTTATTTTATTTAAGTCTTAAATTGGTAGCTGAAATAATCTGAGCGCGTAATCATTTCAGTTTAAAATTCGTAGAAAGAATAATTCTTATTAGACTATAGTTATAGTTTTATTATAATCTTTTCAAAATTAAATTTTTTTTGTGATATATCGTTTTAGGGTGGTCAATGCCGATTCCAGAATTGCTGTAGTATCCTTCTAAATTTTTAGAAGCTTTTTGCTTTATCAAGAAACAACGCTTAAAAAAATTACATACCTACTTTTATTTTGTATTTGTTCGTTTTCACTTTATTCTTAATTTTTGCACTATATTAAAAAAATTAATAGGTGTACATAATTAATTACTCATGTGTATTGAATCACTAACTTACTTCAATAGTGCCATAACTAAAAAATGTAACTTTTTGATTAACAATATTTAGATAATAAATGCAACTATTAAAAAATCTAGTTTGTGACGTTGCACGTAGTGAATTAAAAAAACACTAAGTCTGATTTCAGCCATAACACATTCCGGAGAAACGTTTTATCAGCACAAAATTTTCTTTATAACTAATGAATTCAGCTAAATGGGGCGCCAAGAAAAAAAGTGCGCTCTAAAGAATATTTTCTCAAGTTCTCCTTTGCTTGCCTATATTTTATGTACGGCATCGGAGTTATAAAAAAAGATAGCACATTATGTGAACATGTTGTCTTAGCTAATATAGGTATAGCTTTAAAATAAGAAAAAATTGCGAAATTTACTTGTGTAGTACGAGTCACAGACAGACTTTAATACTGCACTTGAGTGGCGTATGGGCGCACATTTCTAGCATATACACAAAACATATGCCTACGCATACGAGCACATATGAGTGCCTGCTTATTTGATTTACTACAATTTCCAGTCAAGGTAACAATTCCATATAAATTTAAAATTTTATTTCGAATTTTGTATGTTTAAATGTTGGTGTGCATTTGGTGCGTATCAAAAATAAAAATAAAAGGCCATCAACAGCAGCTACACAAAACGCACAATACCTACATACATAGCATATTCACAACTTTTTCGTTATTATTGCTGTTGTAGTTTTGTTCTTTATAAATTTATTCTTACCTAGAATCTTCAATTAAAATTTGGATTCTTTTATTATTTTTACCTCTTTTGCTCTCTGTATCAGAAATCGGTTCTCATTGTTATTGTATTTCATATGTTTTTTCTGTTCTACGTTTCGCTTTTTATTTAAAATTCTTAAGAAATATCTTAATCAAAACAAAATTCCAAGAATTTTAAATCTGTTTTAAACACACACAACGAGTCTCACAAAAACAAAACAAGTTTGATCTTTCTGTTGGTATGAGTATTTTTTTTTGCTGCGTTTATGTACGTGTGTATAAATGTTGCCGCAGTTCAGTTACCAATGATGTTAATCATGATCATAATAATAATAATGAAGATTTTTTCTCAATGAGCTTTTTTTGTATTTTATTATTTACCTTTTATTGATGTTGTTGCTGTAAGCGTTGTATCCGTTGTGTGGTAGTGTTGTTGCTGTTACGTTACTATTATTAAACAGACACTACAAAAACATATGAATGCATACATACATATGTACAACGTAGATATATTTATATGTATAAAAGTATAATAGTAGTAGCTGCTTTCTTAGTTTAAGCTTCTTCACCCCTTTCGCATTTTTTTAGACAGCACTCTTTATCAAGTAAACAAGTTTATACAAATTTTATTATTTGGCTTTTATAACTATGTATCTATATGTATGTATGTCGTTCTTCTATTGTAACATTAAATTTAGTTGGTATTTTTTGTTGGTTTTTCTATTCAATTGGCGTTTTTTTTAACTATTTCTTGTTAATCATTTGCCATTTACTTGGAAATTACAAACACACCTTATGAATTTTCCTTAACTTTTATACAAATTTAAGCTATGTATATACACATGCAATCTCTATTTATTTTTATTATTAGATATTTATGTAGCTTAACACTGAACTTAAGAGAATATTAATCTACACACACAAATGAATTTTTCTTGACACAAAACCATGCTATTATTTAATCAAATTTCTCACTAATTATTGTATAACAATCAATTGAATTTAATTATTATTTCACAATTAATAGACATATATATATTTTCTAATTAAACCGTAATTAAATTAGACCCAATTTCTAACTAGCGTGTGAACATATCCGAATCGCCATCTTAACTAAATGGTCGTATTAAAAAAATCATCAAGATATTTTAGTAAATAATTCAAACACAGTGTTGCTATAAAAAGTAGCTGCGGTGAGTTTACTACACGTTAATGTATGTTGCAAAGACCGTTACAATATTTCAAATATACCGAACTCACCACTGTCTTGCAAATAAAACGCTATTCAAATATTTTGTTATTCTCATTTGTATAAAACGGTGCATGCTAATTTCCTAATATTTACCAATGGTCATATTAATTATTAGCAGTATTAAAAAATTATTTAAGGTTTTTTTACATTGTTATTGCTCATGGAGCTTTATTTTTATATTATAAATTTTTAATTATTAAAAAAAGTTTCAATTGGAAATTGTGATGACTACGCAAACTTTCCATATTTAGGTATTTTGAATTATAATTAAAGTAGTTATGAATAAAGCACTGTGTTAGAGAGAGCGAGAGATGATCGAAGTAGCTTCTGTGAGAGACGTATGGTTATGCTATACTCCATTTATTATAACGACTTTTTTTATAATACTCGTACATGATAAATAAATATGTTTGAATTAGCTCCAAAAAAGTATATTTTATTTGATAAATTTTTATTCCAGTTAAATAATTTTTCAGTATCATAAAACTTAAAGAAAAATTCACAATCTTGTCAAAGTATATTTCTTTACAATTATTTATTTACAGATGCTTTATAAAAAATTCATTTCATCTATGTACTAGTACTAAATTAATAAAGGCACATACAGGGTCAGACAACTGCGACTGACTGATTTGAAATGCTTATAACTTTTCTACTTTTAATTTTTTTTTTGCATGTAATAAATAATATAATAAAATTTTACAATATTATTAAACAATTTTTTTTTAATTTTTCAGTATGAACATGATAAGAAGTTTGATAATCAATTTTTAAAACACGAACTTAAATTTTCACATTGTATATCGTATAAAGTCCATCAAAATTGTAGTCTTATTGTATGAAATGTTTTTTTAAATGCTATTAGATGTTGATGGATATAGGATGCAGGATTTGAGCCTAATAGGTAATGAAAAATGAAGATCATTTGCTCGACGTGTTTTCACTTAATATGCTACTCAATGACAAATCTACAGAACAGCACTACAGCATATTCTAAATAGATATATGAGAGTGTTTCTATGTGAAATTCAATCGCCTTAGGAATTTTTGCCTAAGTTAGCCCACCCTGTATATGTATTGTGAGTATTGTACAAAAATAATCAACGATATCAAACTGTGATAATTTTAAAATTGTATACACATCAACGACATCTTAGGTAAAATTAAGCTGCAAGATTTTGCTCATAGTCATCGCTGTACCATACTTACTTGGAGAATAGCAAATGAAATAATACTAAATATATATTTATGTATATGTATATGTATGTACATACCTATATATAAATAAATTATACTGATACCACGCAACAATAGATTACTTATCTCAAAAATCAACATTTTAGTTGACGATAATAGTTGCTACTAAACGGAACTCATACTACGAAGGTATACAATTTTAAAGAAAATTTACTTTGCAAACAAGTGTAAATATTACAACAAAGAAGATGTACTAATACAAGGCATTCCTTAGAATTTACTCATTTCAACTTAATTAAGTGCGAATAAAAATCATTCAGCTTAAAAATGTTACATTGACTAATTGTTTTTAATTACTAAAAATAGTAATTAAGTTTGTTGTAAATAAAAAAGAAAAAAAAAGTGAAATGAATTAAATGAAAGAAACGACATTAATTAATTTTAAATTAAAATGTCTTCTTCTGTTAGCCCCATAATGCATCGTTCCATTTCGATGCCTGCCCAGCCCCAACCATTGCAAATAAAACCTATGAAACGTTCACAGGAAAAGGAAACATTAATAGAAGAGGATTATTATCCTGAAAGTCCAAATTGTGAAAGACGTAACAAATCATTATCTGATAATCGTAATCGTTCTTCCACACAAAGTGCTAGCAAGTAAGTAAATAAATTATAATTATATCTACCTACATACATGCATCTAGTGACTTTTTTGTTTGCTTAGTCAGATTGACTTAAGACGACAAACTGTTAATTATTAATTGTCATGGTGACGATAATTTATCATATAATCTCAAGTGATAAGAAATGTACTTAATTAAATTTACTCATTTGCTGCAACAACGTTATATTTAAGTTTTTCGAGTTATGTAACACTTTATGGAAATAATTTTTAATATTGCGTTCTGAACTATTTGTATTTTAATTTTTATATAATATAAAACAAAATATAATAAATAGTTTCGTGTTATGAATACAAGAATTATATTCGTTTAATCAAAAATTTTTTACAGAGAAATGATATTTTGACAAAAAAAGCCTTATACTAGATAAGAAATTTTGAGCAAATTATTAAATATAAACATTTGTTTACTCTATAATAGATAACAGTAGTAAAAAAGATACACAGAGGATAGGGTTTTACTTAATGGAACGTAAATTTTAAATCTGAAACAATTTGTATGAAAAATATTTACGCTCAAAAACCAGAAAAACAAACATTTGTGGGAAAATTTTCTATAGAAAATTCATTCAATAAGCCATTTATTTAAATAACCATTTATTAAATAACCAAAAAAAACTTAAGGAAAACGTTATGAAGAATGTTTTGTGAGACATTTTAACTCTCTAAAAAAGAACAATTAAAGATCCATACGTTGGAAGGTTGAAATGTGCCAAAAAAAATATTCTTGGTGAAATTTGACTATATGTGAGCTGTTATTTTTGACAACGGTCCACGTTTTTAAAATAAATGGGTCAGCGGTAATTTTAGTAATATGGTGACTACATCGTGCTAAAATTACCGCCAACTCATTTTTTTAAGTCAACTTCTACCTATTTCAATAATACTAGGTAATATGTCGAACATTTTTAATCAAAATTATTAATAATTTTTTTTTTTAATTATTTATCTTTTCAATTAATATTATATTTTACAAAATTGTAGACTAAATTCCCATAAAATAATTTTATAAAACATTAATTTAACCTAATTTTATTACAGCCTAATTACATCCGAGTGGACTGGCAGTACCATAGAACTTAATTCAGATATACGCAGAAACGGTAATAAAATTTTAAACCCAGAATAAAAGTAATAAAACAAACACACAAAAAACTACACACACATACACACAAAAACGTTTATTATAAATTCGTACAATACGTATTTGAAATTTTTTCTTCAGAGGTTGATACTCTTTATTATCGCCGCAAGCCGTATCGAGTAATTGAGAAAAATGGTCGGGAAAATGTTACATTTAAGAAAATTCCTGAAAAGTCATGGCGTTATATAAGAGATTTTGTAACCACATTGGTAAGATGGATCTTACCTCAAAGATTTTTAACATATACAACATCAAGCACTGTAAATAATAAACCATGTCCATTGAAGTGTGATGTTAAGAAATTAATAAACGATAGTAAAATTTTAAAAGATACTGCATAATTTAATGATGAAAAGAAACATGTAACATTTAGTTTGTACGATTAAAGCTTCAATATTAACAGATACTAATATTTTATTAACATTTTTGTACAAGTACCAACAATCATTTGTTTAGCAATAACTGAAGCATTCTAATTACTTTTTTAATAAAATAAAAATATATATATATAAATCTATTTGCCATGCAATTAATACACTAATTAATTTCATATGTATGCAATTGTCCACAACATGCGTCATTAGCATCGATTGTCAATTTTTTTTTTTTTTCTTGAATATCTTTTTTTAATAGATTGAATTAGATTGGAAATATATGTTGACCATGTTTGTTGGTAGCTATTTTTTAAGTTGGACTTTTTTTGCTATACTCTGTTATATGGTGGCTTTTTCTCATGGTGATCTTATGTTCGACGAGGTGACAGGTGAACGCTTGGGTGAAGGCAAAGATCCCTGTATAATTGGTGTTTATGATTTTACTTCAATGCTGATTTATTCGATTGAAACTCAAACTACCATCGGTTTTGGCGAAAAGTATCCCAGTGAGGAGTGTCCGGAAACCATGTTTTTATTTATCTTACAAATTATAGTTTCGATTGCCATTGAAGGTGGTATGATAAGTATTATCTATGCTAAAACCGCTAGACCGGTTAAGCAATTAACCAAATTAAAATTTAGTGAAAAAGCTGTGGTATGTAATTATTTATTACAAAAACAAAAAAGAATAAGTATATTTTTTACATTGATACAAATGTATTTATGCGTAGATTTGTCATCGCGATGGTAAGCTGTGTTTATTATTTCGTGTTTGTGACCCGCGAGAGCAACAAACTATTGAATCTAAAATTCGGGTTTATATCATTATTGATAAGCCGTAAGCTGTTTACTTAAAATTTGTATATTTTATATACACATGTATATAAATATGTCTTTTATTTCAGCACAAAAGAAGGTGAAATAATTAAAACTCATACTGAATTAAAATTAGAAAATAATGGTCAACAAATCATTATATGGCCGGAAATTATTTGTCATGTTATTGATGAAACGTCACCACTCTCTCATTTTAAGTGCGCAAAAGATGTTACTAGTGCACAATTTGAATTGTATGTTAGCATAGTTGGTGTTTCGGCCGCCACAGCCCAAGTTACAGAAGCTAGAACATCTTATGTGCCTAGAGAAATCTTTTGGGGTCAACGTTTTATAAATGTCATTAAATATGATAGTTTAACTGAACGTTACATTATCGATTATGGAAATTTTAATACCACAATTTCAGTAAGTGAATTGATTACTCGTAACGTATTTAATCTATTTCTTTTTATTTTTATTAAGGTTGATATGACACACGACTTGAATACGTCTGAAGAAATTGATTATGAAAAGCCAACTAAATAAATGCACAACTAACGAAATATATAAATAATTTCTATAGTATTCTGCAATGTGTAGTATGTGTTTTATTGTTATTTAATAAAAATTAAAGCATATAAAGGATCAATGTTGCAGCTTTGTTACAATTCATATTAGTGTTGCTTTACAATTTGTAATCTTTATATTTGAAGCAATGGCAAGTACTCTTGAAACTCTTTTAGTTACAAATAAATTGTTTAGTTGTCAGAAATTTTTTAAAATAAATTAGTACATTTTTTTGTTAAAACAAGTATACGTAGGAAAATAACTTTCAAATTAATAGCAGTTAAACAATAATAATAATTAAAATAATAATAATGTAAATCAGATATATTATTTTTTCATTAACTGCTTTAATTGAGTTTTTAGCTCTTCATTCTCTTCTTTCAATCTTAAAAATTCATTAACAAACGGATCCGTTTGCAACAATATACCCAAACAATCACGTATTTCTTCTGTTTGTTCTGAACGTTGATTCCATAAATTAAAACTGTGCGTAAAAATTTGCCACTTACTATTTTCAATTAAAAATTTCATTTCACTTTCCATTTGATCGAAACGTTGTAACATATCAGCACGTAATTCAGAGATGGCTTTTTGGAAACCAGAAGATTGCGACTGAGCCGTGGGTTTTTTGTTGACTGTGGATGTAGCATAAGGAGCAGCAGCATCTTTTGTAGTGGATAACATACCGTCAATGGAATTCTCTTCACGTTGCGGTGTGCTTTTAAAATCAACGGGCAAAGATCTCAAACGTTTTGATACAAACTCTAAATTCAAAGTGGGATTTTCTTTATCACTGTCAGAAGTAAGATTTTGGTCAAAACTGTCTGCACCCTCTACTGAACCTTTTTCCTCTTCTACTATTTGCGTTAATTTACCTGCCAAAGGAGTATGTTGTGATGTATTGCTACGCTCTTTCAGAGGAACCTTTAATATATCCGACAAGTTAATTTTGTTCTCAAAAGAATCATTTTGTGTGGCTGATAAATTTGTACCTACTGCCCCTTCTCCAATAAGTGATTTTCGAATATCATCTGGCAGTTGTTTTCGTGAAAGTACATTCCAATCAAAACTATCTCTGCGGGGAGCAAAACACGGAGATATTTTTTCTTGCGCCCGATTTGCCTGAAAATCTAGAAAGTCACAAAATGAATCTCGTTGAATTCTTTTATTATCTACAGCCATCATATTGGAAGCTACAGATTTACGTAAATCTGTATTGCCACCGCCTGTGGGCATGGCTTCCACTGAATTCTCCGCACCTGTACCAGAGCTAGAAAAACTTGTACTATTTTCAGCAAGCAAGGGTGCAAATGAGACCCTTGTCACACTACAATCATGCACTTTTTTCGAACACAAAAACATTTTTGTATTACGTATGTCATAAGTTGTAAGTTCGCCCTTTAGGTTTCCCACACAAAAGTATGTACCGCATTCACTAGCCGCCACTGTTGATAATGGATGACAGTAAATCAATTGAACTGGTTTAACTTTACGCCTCGTATCAAATATATTAATTATACTGTCATAACCTACACTTATTAATGTGTCCGGATTGGCTGCAGATGTGCATAAGTCTCGACATTGCGCTGTATGGGCATCGACAGCATGGAATAATTTACGTTTCGATTGAATGTCATAAACAGTGACGGCTCCTATATAGGATGCTATGCATAACTGAAAACGTTTGGTGGGATGAAATCTAGCTAAAGTCGAACTGGAATGTTAAGTTTTTAGAAATAAATATTATTATTATTAATATTTAACATTATAAATTAATTCTAACTTTATTATTCTGTAAGTTCAAAATATAATACATAGTATACATCAGAAGCAGTATAATCCACTTTCATGTAGTTTAACGATCTGTACATGAACATGTAACACTTATACAATTTTTACTTACTTGCCATCTATATTAAAGGAATCAGTTCTCGTTTTTGTTCTATACCCATATATATTTATTGAACCATTTTCAAATACTGAAGATATATACTCATCAGAGGCATTATAGTCCAAATATAAAACAGAATTGCGATTAGTATCTACAACAACATAGCGTTAAAAATATTTCTATATTGCTTAGAACTTTGTCTTTACCTGCATTAAACTTATGTATAAATTCAGACTTTTTGTAGTTATACAACTTTACTTGACCATTGGATAAGCCGACAGCCATTTCTTCCAATGATTGTTTTGCACAGGCTACGCAATAAACATTATCGATAGTAAGCTTACGCACGCGTTGTATATCGACATCTGTTAATAATTAATAATTAGTTTTAAAAACTTCCTCATCTGATAGGTACCTTACTCCGCGCCTTTTCCTTGATGCGCATTATCTCCAATCCTGATTTTTTATTTACTTCCACAAAAATGCGCTGTTGACCATAGAATTGAAAATCTGTATTTTCTCCATTGCTATGCTGATACACAGACTTTGTTTCCAAGTCATTGAAATCTGTTAAAATTGTGCTTTTCGCTGTTGATATTAAATACATTCTGTCAGATTCAATTAATTGAATTTAAATAAAATTTGAAAGAAATTGGAAAAAATTAAAAAGCGCTCCACCTCAGTCAGAAAGTGACAGATTTCAAATTTTCCAAATAAACAAAGATGCCAGCCATTATGAAATTGATCAAAGTTGTATTTGAGTATAACTACATGTGTTGGTAAATGTTATGATAACAAGAATTTACTGGCAATTTAAAGTATCGTACAGGATTAATTTATTATATATTATTTGTAGAATTTATTTATATTCCTTATATTAACCCTTAAACAATATATTTACACAAAAATTAATTATTTTAAGAAATCTGTCGAATTTTGTGAATCAAAATGTACATATGTTTGATACTATATTATACAACTTGGGGAAACGAAACACCGACCAAAACAAAAAATTTTGCCATATACTATGCTTACCATTTTCTTCAATTGCTAACGTAACCTTAAAGTTTTAAATATTTCACAACGTTTAATGCGTTTTTAAAATTTAACAAACTAAACTAATAACAATTTTAAAAAAGGTGCATGTTATTTTCAATTACCCACTACAGTCATTTAATCTTTTTTTGAATCTTTTCCTCCTTCAACTTCGGCTTCCTTTAACAACTGCGATTCAATGCCAACTTTTTTAAGCTCTTCAATTAAGTCTCCGCTTTGATGCATTTGCAGCAAAATATCACAGCCTCCAACGAATTCACCATTGATGAACACTTGTGGTATGGTGGGCCATTCGCTGAAGTCCTTAATGTCTAAAAATATAACAAGCGTTCAAGTAGAAAAATGGATATTGGTTTTTCTGAAACTCACTTTGTCTTAACTCATCACTTTGTAAAACATCATGAGCATCGTACTGCACACCGTGCATACGCAGAATTTGTACAACAGCATTGCTAAATCCACAACGAGGTGCCTCTGGATTCCCTTTCATAAATACTACAACTTTATTAGTATTAACTAGCTGTTTCAGAATTTCCATGCTATAAGTTTGTGGTGGACCGCCTTCAGCTGAAAAAAATCTGGATGTAGGTACCCTCCGTAGCCCTACCGAGCGGTAAATATTTGGTTTTAAAATTTGTTTAATGAGACAGGCCATTTTTACTGAATTTCTATTATTTTTTAAAATAGTTAATGTTTTTAAATTTTGATTGCTAGAATTTTAGTACGTAACCTCCCCCCAGTGATATTTTTTTCAAAAGCACCGAGCAACTCAAAAGAGAAAGAAAACCAACAAGAAAACAAATATTGTCAAAAGAATAATGCGAAAAAGAAAAAATAAAAGCACAGAGAAGATTATAACTGCAGTAAAAAATTTAATTGCTATTATTCTTTTGACAAAATAACCATAGACTTCATACGCAATTTATAAACTTAACATTGTTTTTAAATAAAAACTGATACAAATGCTGGCGTATTATAAAACAAAAACCTTTTGAGGTACATAAGGTTTTATGTAAATCATATAAATAGACTTATAATTTTGAACTACTTTGAAAGCGACTTCTAAAAAAATTTGAAAAATCTGGCATCTCATTGTTTCTTATTTAAGTTCTTTGTTAAACAACACTGTCGCACTTTTATCTTCGTCGTGGAATGTGTCAAAATCATTAAAGGAAAATCAAAGAAAAATTATTAATTGAATACCAATTAAAATTCGTGGAAGTTCAATATAATATTTGTTAATATTAAAAATGTATTAATTTTAAACAAATTTGTATTCCAATATAAAGTGTAATAAACAAGTGCATAGTAAAATAAAAACAAAGAAAATTAAAATACCATCATTGAAAACAAATATCAATAAAAGAAAAAAAGAGGAACATATTTAATAGTAATAACCAATTGTGGTGTACCTATCCTATTAAGATAAAATAGATAAAAAGTTTTTATTGTTGTTAAGTGTTAACAATGAATCGCACTGATGGTTTAGTAAGACGTGCTGTACGTCCTAGAGAAAATGGTGCCGAAGGTGGTGGCACTGCATCAGGAAATGCCAATACACCTGAAGATAATACTGATATATTAGATAATAAAGACCAAGAAGATAACATAGACGATGGCGATTCCAAGGAAACACGTTTAACATTGATGGAAGAAGTTTTGCTATTGGGCTTAAAAGACAAAGAGGTTAGTTAAAACTTCTATTATGTTTACCCGTACACGTATTGGATATAACAAAGTTGTAGTTTTAAGAGTTTTACTTCACCAATTAAAATTTGTGTTCTAAGCTTTTCAATTCTGTCATTAAAGTGAATCTAAAGATCCACTTTTCAGATAACCAGTTTTTTTAATTGCATTACTCGTTCTTTAATATGAATTTTATATATTTATTTTTGTACAATAACCTGTAAAGATTTAACCTTAAAGGGTCAAAATCGGTTAAAAATTATTACTAACAATATTAATAAAAATTAGTTTTCATAATTAAAGAGTAAAGAAAAGATAAAGCAGAATATATTATATATTAAAAAATATTAATGTAGAATATAAACAAAGTTGAACTGAAATATCCATATAAAAATAAATTATTTAGCTTTAAAAACTAGCCATTGCTATTCTTGCAAAAGTTAAAGCAGAGACTATAAAATACTTTATATTCTTTTTGATTAAAGTTTGTACTTAAATTTGATGACGTTTTTCTTGTTTTACTATACTCTATACTAGGTATCTATTTATTGTATTTCTATTAGCACTTATATTTACTTACACCTTTACCCTATCACATCTTATTTGATTTTTAATCTTCGGCTGTTTAATTTTGTATTATTTTATCATACTTTTGTTAATATGTAAATGTACAAGTGTGTAACGAACATAACTAGGTACTTTAAAGTTTTCCAAAAATTACAACAAAAACTTATAGTTATCAGAAATTTTTCATGTTTTTTTTATTATTTTAACTTTTATTATTCATACTTACAAATAAATATGAGAAGTGTAGATATACGTTTGTGTGGATAAACATACGTAGAATCATGATTGATTATAGTGAAAGAGATACGGCCTTGACTGGCGAAGATGAACTTAATTGTGCTTATGCTTAAACTAATCTAAGCGTTACTTTTTTTTACTAAAACTTTTTTTCTTTAATAAATAATAGAATCTTAGGTAAATCTATTGGTTATTGCTTTTTTTTATTTTCCTATAATTATTGCGTTTTGCATTAATTAAAATTTAATATATTTATATCTGTAAATACCACACTAAAAATGCGCCTAAATATCAAAATTTAAATATTTCAATAGCAACATTGCTACTGAATTGATAATGAAGTGATTAATGATTTAGAAAAATATCGTAACATTAACGAAAACTAAGTTTAAATTAGCTATTCTTACACGCATATCACTACATAGTATAAAACAAAGTCGCTTTCTCTGTCTCTATATCCCTATGTATGCTTAAATCTTTAAAACTACGCAACGGATTTTGATGCGTTTTTTTTTATTAGATAGAGTGATTGAAGAGGAAGGTTTATATATATAATCTTGGAAGGTTTAACGTCACTGTTTTTACCCGGTCTCGCACGGTTCTTTACTCTATGAATACGATTTCTTAGTGTAAGAAGATGGAATATATAAAAATATTAAGGCAAGACAACGTTTGCCGGGTCAACTAGTATATATATATATTTTAATCATAAAAACAGCGAAACTTCGTTAAAACGAACGCTACATAGCGCAATGTTGAATGTATTCCATGTATACAACGAAGTGTTTAATTTTTATTTACTTCTTGAATAGTGAATTTTTATTACGTAGGTAGCACTTTTGATAAAAATTTTTAGTTATTTCATCAAATTTCTTAAGGCTTCACTGATACATACATTGTATAACGAATCAATAGCTATAACAAAGTATTTTTCGATCCCCTTCAAATTCGTTATATCAAAGTTTCACTGTATATACATTTATATTGTGTATGCATGCAGTAAATTTATTGCAGTATATATGTACAGGGTGGGCCAAAAGAAACCAAGGGGTGTAAAAGTTTAATAACTTTTTTGTTTATTAATTTTTTTTATTTTTTTTTTTTTTCAGATTATATAGACAACACTTGGAGAATTTATAATGGAGAGGTTCACAACTGAACAGAGAACCAGAACAATAGAATTTTATTAGAAATCAACTTTATTGAAAATTTGATTATGAGTGATGAAGCTCATTTTCATTTGAATGGCTTTGTTAACAAGCAGAACTGTAGGTTCTGGGGTTCTCAAAATCCAAGAGCCATTCATCAACGCCAATTGCACCCCATCAGGTGTACAGTATGGTGTGGGATCACATTTGAAAATGTCATTGGGCCCTACTTCTTCGAGAATGAAGATGGAAGTGCTGTAACCGTAAATGGAGAGCGGTATCGTTTTATGATAGAAAATTTTTTACGTACTGCTCTTGAAAACAGACCTGGTATGTGGTTTCAGCAGTACGGAGCCACTGCCCATACTGCTCGAGACACAATGGCACTTTTAAGTCAAATTTTTGGAGAGCGAATAATTTCTCGAAATTCGGAAATTATTTGGCCAGCGCGATCGCCAGATTTGATAGCACCCGACTATTTTCTTTGGGGTTTTTTGAAGGAGCGAGTGTATGTGAACAAGCCAGAGACAATCCTTGAACTCAAGGCAAACATTGTTGCAGAAATTCGAACGCTACAGCCACAAGTTTTGAAAGATGTTATGGAAAATGCTCTAAAAAGAGCCCATCAGTGCGAAGCTGAAAACGGTGGTCATTTAAGAGACATCATTTTTCATACATAGTGTAAAAAAATTTTTATTTTGTATATTATATAATCTGAAAGAAAAAATAAAAAAAAGTTAATAAACAAAAAAGTTATTAAACTTTTACACCCCTTGGTTTCTTTTGGCCCACCCTGTATGCACTAATAAAATTATTACTCTTACTTTCGGCGGGGTATACCTGTTCAAACCATAATATAAGACTTTACGGTTTGTTAAATTTATGATTGTTATCAAATGAATAACATAAAACTTAAACTGAAGTGCAAATTGTTTTTATTTTACATGTATGTATGTATTAACAAAACAATAGTGGCTTCTTAGTTCTTTATGCTATTAATATTTTTGTTATAAAGGAATCACTCAGTATTTAAAAATGTCATAGATTTTTAGAAGATTGTTTGATCTAGCGGTTATGTTCTTTATTTTAAAATTAACTTTTACTAAAATTTTAACACAACAAAAAAAAGTTCAGCACTGTTTTTACGTTCAGATAAGAAAATATAAATGGCACATGATTTAAATATTAAGTGACCATGGAAATACCCATATATAGTATTTTTATTTTGGCATTCAATTCTTTCCACGAATTTATCAATTTTGCTGGTGCTTTTATGATTTTTGTTTTGTTTTTGAAACACGAAAATTGTTTTAATCACTTCTTTTTTTTGTTTTAACAAAACTATTTACTTGAGTATTTTGTTATTGTTCCATTTTGTGTGCTTAATACATTTTTTTTGCTTTCCTCACTGATTACTATGTTTCCAGTATATTTTTACAATGTTTCTTTAAATTTGTGTACATGACTTTTCTTGAAAATTATTTTATCTTTCTAATTAAGCAAATGACTTTTAAATGTTTTATACTGTAATTTTTTTAATTTAGTACCAGCAATTACCAAGTTTTTTTTCGATACGAAAGAGCATTTTATATATTAAAATAATTTAAAATTATAAATAAAAATACTTTGATATTTGTAACAACTTTGTAATCTTTTTCATTGCAGAACAGGTAAGATTGAAACACGAATATGATTTAAATGAACATCAAAAAATAAATGAATGCACTATTTTTATTGACTAAATAAACTAGTTTCTACTAGCTATTTTTCATCTATAAGTTCCCATTTCTTAATTATTATATTATTTTTTTACTCAAACACCTTTTAATGGTTTAAAAAGTTCAATGACCTTCTTCAGACACAAAATAGACAAGAGTTCAAGACAGTTTTTTTATTAGTAAAACTAATAAAATGATGTTCGACTATAATCTACATATCATTCACATATGTATGTTTTGTTGTAGTTTTCGTACTCTTGTGTTAAAAAAATATTTCTCAAATACAGTTACTAGACAATACAAGTGACTTATCTGAAAATTTTAAAATTTTATCAAAGTACACCTGAATATCTGTGTATTTATAAAAGGTTTATTTTTCGCCGTATGCATTTCTGGTTTTTATTTCATAAGTGAACAACTTCCGTGCGAAGGCTGGACAATCTGATAGTAATAAAAATAATATACCTGTTGTTATCTTTCAGGGATACACATCGTTTTGGAATGATTGCATATCAAGTGGCCTACGTGGCTGCATACTTATCGAACTTGGCATACGTGGTCGCATTATGATGGAAAAATCTGGCATGCGTAGACGTGGATTATGTTCAAGGTGAAATTTCATAATACATTCTAAAATAATAAAAAATAAAAATTTTATAATAATATTTTAGAAAAATAATATTAAAATCAGATCAACCAACTGGAGATGTTCTATTAGATGAGGCATTAAAGCACATTAAAGAGACAAATCCACCAGAAACAGTTCAAAGTTGGATTGAATATTTAAGCGGTAAGTGCTGCTGGAGTAAATTTATTATGGCAATATATAAAAAAAAAACTTGAATAAAATTAAAATGCAGGTGAAACCTGGAATCCATTAAAATTACGTTATCAATTGAAAAATGTACGGGAACGTTTGGCTAAAAATTTGGTCGAAAAAGGTGTCTTAACAACAGAAAAACAAAATTTCTTATTATTTGATATGACAACACATCCTCTAAGCGATAATGTAGTTAAATGTCGTTTAGTTAGAAAGGTTTGTTACTGGTTTTATTCAACTTCTAAAAAAATTTGTATTTTAATAACTTCCTCTATAGATACAAGATTCTGTTTTATCTAAATGGGTAAATAATCCCCAGCGCATGGACAAACGTATGTTGGCTCTGATATTTTTGGCCCATGCTAGTGATGTTATAGAAAATGCTTTTGCTCCCCTTAACGATGATGACTACGAGGTGGCCATGAAACGTGTTAGAGAATTATTGGATTTAGACTTTGAAGCTGAAGCGGCCAAAGCAAATGCCAATGAAATTCTCTGGGCGGTTTTTATGGCTTTCACTAAATAAAACCTATTATTATTTTAATCACATAAAACTATTTAATAATTATTATTTTCATTATTAAACCTATATATATATTTTTTTGTTTTAATCACATTTTAATGTAAAAAAAAAACAAAAATTACGAAAAATTATATTTTCTAATATCATATAAAGTAATAAAAAATACAAAAAAATCAAATGCCAGATACAACATGTGTATGTTGTTAATTAGAAGCCTAAAACATTTCTATTGTATGAAAAACACTCATCAAATTCAAGTATTTTTCATACTATTCAAATTGTTCAATTGAATTTGGTAAAACTTGGAATTTATTTTTTATATTTAGACTCTACTTTGTATGTGTTAAACTGTATAATAAAAAAAAATAGCAATAACTTTTAAATGATTTATAAAAAGGTTTTAAAGAAAATTATATGCATTCTGCGTGAGTAAAACCATAAAAACTAATTTAAAAATGTAGTATTTTTTTAATTTTCATTTTAGTTGAAAATTTTATACATAAATAAAAATATAATAATAATTTTATTTAAACAACAAAATACAATGAAGTTTGATCTTAAAAAAAATGAGAGATAAAAGTAATTTTTAAAATTAGTTCTAGCATGCATTTTCAGTTGAATATCAGCTAACGACATGTCCCCACATTCCTTATTGGAGGTGCATAACACGTAATTGTGCGTCACTTGGCTGTAAGCCATTTTCAGTTTTAATAAAAAGAAAAACAGGCGTAAATAATGCCTTTTGTTATAAGTACAATTAATAATAATAGTGAATTAAGAAAAAAAAATGAGTTTTTTAACAAAGGAATTTCTTGTTTATTTTCATTTATAAGTGTGATTAAGCTTTATATTCATATTTTTAACTTTATTTGATATTAATGAACGTTTTATACCACTATTAAATTTGAATATTTTGAAATTATAATCTTTGTGTTATTAGCCAGCAAAAAAAGTGAGGAAAAAGAAATAGAAAAATCTTAAAAGTACTTTTATTTCTGAGGAAAACCAATGAATTTAACATTAGTGTGTCATTGGAAGGAAGTTGTGCTTGTTTGTAAACTTTTCAGTAAATAAAATGCAAAAACTAAGAAGCTATTTTTGTTAACATCAAGGATGTGAATAAAATTAATACTTCAAAGCTGATTTATAATAATGTTTTTAAGCACATTAGTCTATTGATAAAAATAATTTTGAAAAAAGAAATGTTAATAAAAATTTTTTATAGATAATTGTGGTTTCAAAGTAGTAATGAAATTTTCGAAGACAAAGTAGTGGTTTCAAATCACATCATACGTAGTTATAAATGACGTTTTCATCACTTAACATGAGTTAAATAAGGTGAACTTCAAGCACTATTATTTTTTGCTGGCTATTTATCACCCAGCGGATGATGCGAATGACAAACATTTTTTAAATTTCAACTCATCAATTTCCACTCAACTGGGTTGAGTTGAGAATTTTCCTAGGTACATTAATTTGAATCAATACCTCGTGTCGTAATTTGGTTTCTGACTGGCTGGAAAACAACTTTCCAATACATAACCTATATTAAAGTCCATCAGACTTTCATTTAAAATTAATTGAGAGCTAAGAAGAATTCATGGTCCCTATCTATTAATGTATTTAGCTTGAGGTCTTATTATATAAATTTACTTTTATATCTATATTTTAAATTATAAAAAAAATTTTTGAAATATATAATTTTAATAATTTGACTAATTTATATTTATATTTTGAATAAGCTACGCAAGTTGGAGCGAAATATATATATAAAAATAAATTTATATAATACGACCTCAAGCTTAATAAAATAGATATTTTAATTAAAAAGAAAAAGGTCGAATGAACTAACAAATAAAGATTTTTAAAATTTTGTTTAAGTTTTTTTGGACTAATTTATAATTATATTATGAAGAAGTTACACAAGTTGGAGAGAAAATTTTTTTTTAAAGAAAAATGTTAAATAAACTAACAAATAAACATGTAACTTTCATATATGTTTTGTCTGGAAGATAATATATGCGAGTATGTACGAAAGGGGATATCGTTCGTTTTTGCGTACTAAAAACTGAATTTTAGTTTTTGTAATTCGATATAAAAATCTGAATATAAAATTTAAACTCTATATATAATCCCCAAGCGAACATCAGGTCAGCATTTGGAAAATGAAACATGAAGACTTGCTGTAGTTGAATCATAATTCCAGTCATTATATCTACATGTTTTAGAACTATTGATTTCAATTGCTTACAAAAAAAAACTTCATTGTCTTTTATCTTTAATAGGAAATTATAAAACAAAACCAACAAAAGATTTAACTGTAACTAAAAAAAGAAAAAAATAATAATTTATATGTATAATGAGAGTCAGTATTTAATAAGGGCTGAATTAAATTGGTTTAAATTAGAAAAGTATTCAAAATACACCCACGTTCTATTGGTATTTTATATTAAGAAATAAAAGAAAAAAAAAAAAATGAAAATGAAACAATACTATCAAACACCAACTATACAATTTTGTTGTTCAAATATTAAATTTGCAGTATTTTTATTCTTTTTTACAATAAAGTAAATAATACTGCTTTTGTGTAATTTATAGTCATTTTAAACAGTTGTTTTCTGTATTATATATACAAAATATTTTCTCTTTGTTTTATTACTTTTTTTTTATGAAGGAAATGTTTTTCAGGCTTGTATGTAAATTCAAATGGGATTGAATAATTTTTAAGTTAAAATTTTTTATAAAATAAATTAAATGATAAAAATAATTAATGCAAAGAGAAGTTACACAAAATACATTAGCTATAAAAAAGTTTTAAAAACTATAATGTAATTTTTGTTTGTTTTAAAAACTAATTTATATAAAAAAAGATTATAAACAAACGGGTGATTACAAGCAATTATCACTTTCAATTGCTTTTTTTTTAAACATCTTAATGTATAATTTTATATTGGGCTCTGGGACTTTATTATGTGGCATACTCGTACATATAAGAAAAGAAAGAATTCCTATTGGTAACATAAAACATGTTTATTTGAAAAAAAAAAATGTTAAAAAATCCTTCATTTTTAAAACAAATATAAAAGTTTTTTTAAGTTCAAATATTAATTTTCAATTAAAATGATTATTTTATTAAGCTTGAGGTCTTATTTTTATATCGATATTTCGTTCCAAATAAAATAGCTTTAATTAAAAAGAAAAAGGTCAAATAAACTAAAAAATAAATATTAAATTTTTTCAAGCTTATGTATGTATGTGCATTATTTTTTTTTACATAAAAGAACTTTTCCAATCAATTTTAATAAAAAAAAAACTAATCAAAAGTAAACATTTTTGCACTAAATATAAATTTTTGTAAACAATTAAAAAACGTGCTTATTAATATTATCTTATTTTTTATTATTAACAGACAAACAACTAAGTATAAATATTATCGAAAAAAAAAATATTTTAATTTATATGTATGGGAACGGTTTAATTTAAAGTTTTTTTTAATTTCTCAATACTAAACAATTTGTTTATAAAAGAGAAATTATGATTAATGAAAAAAAAATGTATGTTGTATACATACAAGAAATATTAATTAACTCTAAAAATGAAATATTAAACATATAAAACAATTATTAGCAAATATTATTCTCAATAAAAATTATTTTTATTTTATTTTGATTAAAATAATAAATTTCCCTGAAGAAGAGAAAGTCGAAATATTAAAATCGAAAAATTAAAATAAAAATAATTTTTATTGATATCTAAGGCTGGTATTCAGAGAGACTAAAAACAACTTCAAGTATAAATTATAACAAATTTTTCATACAAATTTGTCACAATATCGATTTTAAGTCTACTTTAATTTTCTTTAAGTACAAGCATTAAGTTTGAATAATATTTACTAATAATAAATTTATAATATCGAATTATTTAATAAAATTATCATATAAAATAATATTGTATTACATACAATTAGTTTAATAAGAAAATATATTAATAAAATTTATGTAATAATAAATTGGCAAGCAAAAAATTAATTTCTTGAATATTTTGCACGAAAAATTTTGGAAATTTTATTTTAATCGCTCCTAAATATGCCAATAATTTTTAAATTTTTGTTTTGCTATAAATTATACCAATAAGAGCTTTAATATATTTTCTGAAGTTCTCATTATTCAATTATAGAACGATAACGTAAGCAATTTGTATCATTCAGAGGAAAAATCGTCATATTCGATATCTAGCAATTTGTGTTAAAATGTTTAAATAGATCAATTTCATTTGGGTGCAATCTTTTGATTGAGAAGTATAAAAAAAAATTTGTTATTACAACTTTCGATAGTTAAAGTTAGGATAAAAAATTTTTTTGCTAGGATCAAATTTGTATAAATTGAAAAAGTCTTATCTTAACCTATCGATAACTTGGTTCTAAATCGAACAAAATAGTTTTGCTATGGACAGCTATGTACCTTACCTTTCAAAAAATCGTTATACTTTTTTCTTTTTGCTACATATAATTAAAAGCACATTTATTTATGTATTATTTTTAATATTTATTTAATTTCAAAATTATTTTTTACATAATTTCTTAATTGAAATTTAATTGTTTTTAATTAATTGTTTATTCTTGTATGTATTTATATGCGTAATGATGCATTGGAATTAATTCTACAAAAATTTATATTTTATTTCAATTAAACATGCACGAAAAAAATTTAAAGAAAAATTAAATATTAAATATTTGTTTTTCATATTTGTATCTAATTATAAAACCATTCCAATATGATAATTACCTGAAAAATATCTCTTCAAAATCAACATTTTTACACAAAACAATTTTAATTTTTTTTAAAACTAATTTTTTTTTTCATTAATAGAATGTCGTGGGAAAGGGGACATATTGGAAATAAACTTAGGGTAACCATTATAATTATACAAACATTTCGTTTATTTAGACACATATTAAAATAAAAAACAGGAAACCACATAAAAGTAGGGTCTTTTAAAAACTATAAAAAAGAAGCAAAAAAAAAAGAACTCTAACATAAAGCGAATGTTTTGGCGTATATACTATTCGTTTTCATATTTTGTTGAAATAATTAAAATTAATAATGTTTGTATGTATAATATTGTATGTGTATACATATGTATATATGTATATATATATATAAAGAATGCAAATAGAAACAAACGTTTTAACAAAAAGTGGTAATACAGTTTCAAACTTTTTTTTTTTTTTTTTTTTTTTTTTTTTTTCTTTAAATAATTTCATCGTAGGTATGATTTATTATGTAATTTTTAGTTTATAATATTCAATTGTGTATGTGTGTGGGAGTGTGTATAGTTTTTTTATGAATTAAATTTTACCATCTTTTTGAACGTGTTGAACGCGATCGTCTAGCGCGATTTTGGGAAAAACTGCGACAGGTTACAGCAGCCACAGTTCTTCCATTGTTATTATTATTATTTTTATATTGTTTAATATCTACTGGCTAACTTAATAGTTCCTTAATTTCTTTATGCATATGACACAAGAAATCTACATAGCTGGCTGAGCCATCAGTGCCACGATCTTCAGTAAGAAAATGTCTGAATACGCTTTCCAATTTGTCATTTTGGCGAACACAAGTAATCTAAAAAAAGAGAGATAAAAAATTAAATTAGCCTACCACAAAAAAGAAACAAAAAAAGTCAACTTACCCTCATATAACGAGTACGATCTGCCATAATCTTTTCAATTATACCACGTACTCTATAAGCCAATGGAGTATCACCAGTTATTGTGAAACGCTCAGCATTGACCTGTTGAGTACATTGTACACCAAACAATGGTTGAATGTAAGTTTGAGGCAAGGATTGACCTAACCATATGAAAAAGTGTACCCCATTCTCCAAAATGTAGGCCCCATCTTCCGACATCTTTTCATGGGTGCAACGAATAGACATTGGCAATTCTGTGTCATCAGGGTCGACATTGTGTATTGGTAAAAATCGTGGATACAAGTACGATACAAACATATTCAAATCCATAGATAAAATGAATTGTATAACATAAGAACGATCATCCAATGTCATATCGGAACCACCCGATATTGCATCGTTTTTCAATAGACATGATATATAGAGAGGTAATAGTTTTAGGCACTCGGGCAATATAAGTTGTCCGGCAGATGAGGGAGTGGAGCAATGCTTGCGATAACAGGCCAATATTTGAGCCGAGCGATGTATGAGAGTATCTTTAACCGCTTTAGGTGTTAATTCCATAAGTTTAAAACAGGATTGTTTGGCAAAGAATAACATAATTGCATCTAAGTCACAACACTTGAAAACTTCAGCAATTGTATTGGTGGCCTTAAGAGCTATATTTAAAATACGTAAACGACGTTGACCACTGCAAGATGTGAAAAGTAGAGCAATTTGTAAGTAAACATTTTCCTCGGGGGGCAATTTATCGTCATGTTTAATTTCAATAGCAATCGATTTATCGCAATCTGTGAAAAGAGAAAATAGTTAAAGAAATAATGTGATGTAGAATTGATATAAACTTATTAATTATTATTATTATTTTATATCAAGTTTTTTTAAGTTCTCGCTTTGTCTCCAGGAAATTTTTAAATATCCACAATAAATTTCAACTTACCTACACTAGCAAGTTCAATATCTGTTGTATTAGTCATAAAGAAGTGACCATAAAAATCAGTAGCTCTAACGCCAGCTGAAGTACGGACACGCATAACCGCATCAAAAGCAATAGGTCTTGAAATGTTTTTAATTATGTCTGCAATCAAACGTTTGCCATCAACATCAGCCTAAAAACACATACAAAAATACATTAAAGTACAAACTTTATATATAATAATGGTCCATCTAAAGAATGCGAAAGGTTATGGGCTAATATATTTTATTTTTAAAATTTTACCTGGAAGTAAGTGTACTTATAAACTTCACCTCCTGTCAGTCTACAAACTTGGCCGATAGTTGCAATATCAATGTATGAATTATTGAACACGAACAAGTCAACTGAGCAGCCATTTTGTACACATTCTTGTCCTAATGTGTTATACGATTGACATTGTGGTATTAAAACAGTTTTCTCTTTTTCGGTCCCCAATAATTTACGATCATCACGATTTTTCAATTTTCCTGGAGCTTCGGCAATGGGTAGAGACGAATTGAAAACCAAAAGTTTACCAGAGCAATTAGAAGCTTTTAAAGCTTCGAGGCCAGCTTGCATGGCTGGATACAATATGGTTTCAGTTTCTTTTGTGTCGACAAACATTTTGGGTATCTGTTCCATAAGAACGTCAATGACAGCTTCCGATTCTTCAGGATTACAAAGGAAACCATCGAGTAAAGGCATAAACATGTCCTAAAGAAAAAAATATTAATTATATTCTAGAAATATATATGTGTATACACATAAATATGTAGTAAAAAAAAAAAACTTACTTGAACATCTCCCACCACCATCATTTGTGGTTGAGCCAAACTACTTTTAATATTGTAGAAATGCACGGTGTTGTTATAAGTTATGAAGCCAACACGCATTTTTGATTTATCTTGACCCTGATCAATGGGTAAGTGCTTCAAAATTTCTTTTATTTGAGAACACAACAAGTGTACTAGCCCCGATTTAATAGTATTGTAGGATACATCAATAACAAAAATAAATGCTGGTATTTCAGGTGGAGTATTGTTCTGTAAAAATTTAATTATTGTTGTCCAAGTCTTTTTACAAAAAATTACTAAAAATATACTTACACGACAATAATCCTTGGTAGCCAAAAACTCATAAGTACCTAAAACTAATTCAGGTCTTTCATATTTATCCACTCTCTGGCCAGTGTGATCCAAATGTTGAAAGTATTCAGTAGGAACTAAAGCGAATAATACATTTTATATAAATTATAAAAAAAAATATGCTTTCATTTACCCTCCGTGGACACTTTGCACATCAAACATTGGAAACGTCGACCAGCATCTACAAATTGCATATTGGGTGACATGTAACCCTTGCAACGATTACAGCGTATGGGTCCTAAGGTACCAAAATCAACAATTGGTGGCTCGTATTCACCCTCTGCAATACGGGCGTAAGGTGATACAATCAAAGAGAAAGGAAGAGCTGTTGTTTTTAATAAATCTGCTGTAGCCGGTACGCAGTATAAAGAAGATCTAGGGGTATATATATACAAGTAAAATTAATTACTTTATAAATGTGTGTGTAGGCGATATCTACCTTAAAAACCTTGGTGATGAGTTGCCCTGATCTTGGACCACATATTTCGTAGTGACCAAAGGTGGCAAAAGACCAGCCTGATTAGTTACAAAAGCACCTCCGGCACTACGCTGATTTTCTACCATAACTTGTATGGGATTGGGCATTTGATCAGGATCTAAACGTTTTTGTTGCTGTTCATATTGTTGCGGTTGTTGGTACATGCCAGCTGGAGGTTGCTGTGAATTTCAAATAAAATGTGTTTTTGATTTAAGCGCATACTTATATGGAAAACCATATGGAAACCATAAAACTACTTACATTATATCCCGGCCTTCCTGGCATAACTTGAGCTGTCGGAGATCGCATCATTTGAGAAGCATAAGCACCAGGCTGAGATGCAAAGCCTGGCATAGCTTGTTGTTGACCTATTTGTGGAGGATAGCCAGGCATAGGAGGGATACCTGGTTGTTGCATTGGTGGCATACCGGGCTGCTGTTGCATTCCCATTGGGGGAAATCCTGGTTGTTGTTGTCCAGGCATTGGAGGCATACCAGGTTGTTGCTGTTGTCCAGGCATTGGAGGCATACCAGGTTGTTGCTGTTGTCCAGGCATTGGAGGCATACCTGGTTGATATTGTTGTCCCTGCATTGGAGGTTGTTGACCGGGCATAAGCGGCATGCCCTGTTGCTGTTGACCTATTATGGGTGGCATTCCTTGTTGCATATTAGATGGTTGTTGGCCACTCATTGATAATGGTGTACTTTGACCTGGTCTACTAAGCATTGGTTGTGTTTGTGGCAGAGATTGGGATGCAGTTTGCTGAGTTCCAGCAAAACTTTGAGATGGCTGTTGCTGGGTTTGTTGTCCCGCCAGAGGTGGCATCAATGGAGTGTTTTGCTAAAAGAAGTCAAAGTACTGAGCGAAAAATAAACTTTACTTGAAAAAACTCCTTACAACTGGTTTTTGGTTAGCTGGTGGCATGTGGGGCATACCAGGTAAACTCTCGCTATTCACTGTCATTTGATTGGCTCCGTATGGAATATTTTGCATTGGCGGTTGATTTGTGCCACCCACTGCTGTAGATTGTGGGGGTGGTAGTCCAGGAGTGCCAGAAGCTAGTGGTCTTGATATTCCATTGGGGTAGTTATTCAAGTTATTATTAACGTTTGATGAAGGATTTACAGACCCCGGTTGCTGGGCAGAGGGTGGTCCATTTGATAAGGATTGTGTGGCACCGGACATTGGTGGTGGCATACCAATATTCGCATTGTTAAAAGAGTTAGGGGTTGTTCCAGTTGGTGGTTGCTGTTGATGTGAATTTGGGGGTACCTGTTTTAATGGGTTCATAGTCATTGCTCCCATTGATTGCGTCAACTAGAAGTGAACATTTTTAAAATTAATGAAGCAAATTAAACAGTTCTCAATAAGAGCCCATAGGAAATCGAATTTGAAGGAAAAACTATTAAATAAAAATACCCGGAGAAATTTTTTCGGATTATGGGTAACCCATTTGAAGTCAGTTATTATAAAGGGTCCCCAATCTAACGTTTTTTTTTCAACTAGTGTTTATTTCGTGAATGGTAACACTTAGCTCATGTCTGATTTGACAGATAATTAGTTTTATCCTTCCGCTGAAAGAATATGGTTGTGTTTTCGCTTCGCGAAGTGGGCCTGCGATCGACTTACAGAAGATGCCGATTTTGCCAAAAAAAATCATCTTTTCAGATGAAGATCATTTTGATCTTGGCGGGTATGTAAACAAGCAAAATTGTCGCATTTGGGGCACAAAAAACCCGAACGCATACATTGAAAAGCCGACGCACCCAAAACGAGTCACTGTTTGGTGCGGATTTTGGTCCAGAGGCATAATTGGGACATTTTTCTTCGAAAATGAGCAAGGAGTGGCCGTTAGTCAATGGAGATCGTTATCGGGCCATGTTGAACGAGTTTTTGTTCATTGAAGAGGAGGATATTGGCAACATTTGGTTTCAACAGGACGGCGCTACGTGCCACACAGCCGAAGCTACACTCGATGTTTTTATAGGATTTTCAAAAAAAAAAGTTATTTGGCGGACCCTATATTTATTTTGTAAGTCAAAATTTAAAAATTGCTAATTTGTATTCTTAAAAATTTAAACAAAGTTATTTTAATTCTGGAATCAAAAATTTTTTGCATACAAAACAAAGTATGTACTTTTAAAAATATTTTACTATACAATTCTGATATTTAGTTATTTCCTATATGTTTATGCTTTTCAAAAATTTAAATATCATTTCGTTTGTAATGTCTACAACAAATATATAATAATAAAATGTAAATTTTTCAGGTATTTGCAACGTATACAGAATGGTGGAAAAAAATAATATAAACTGGTTTTTCGAAAATATGTTTTGTCAGACATGTGCAAAATATCGGTTTAATTATATCATAAAAAATCGCTTTTTAAACTATTGACTACATCCATAAAAATAAATTCACTAAATTTTTAATATTTTCAAACCCTTATGAAGGGTATATAAGATTCGGTGCGGTAACCACTTGTTCACTCTATATTTTCTTTAAAACTCCTTTATAAAAACAAAATACAAATTAGTACTTAATCAACTGATACGATCTCTCTAAGAGTAAATGGGATAGAATGATATTTTTCCGAAATGGAAATGAATTCAAAAAAAAAATTTAAGCCAAGTCGAGAAAAATAAAAATTATACACATAAATATGCAAGACAAAAGAAAATTATCAATAATTTCCGAAGGGATAAATAATAAAAGAAATACTAGGAAATGCTTCGCTTTATAAAAAAACATAAATGTAATTATATTAATTATTTAATTAACAACCTGCTGCTGGTAATTTCCATTCATAATGTTGGATTGTGCTGGGGGCGCTGCTTGTGTTGGATTAGGCATACTACCAGGCACAACCGTCGTCGGCGGTGGACTTTGCATGCCCGGCTGTTGAGGCGACCAGCCTGGTGGAGCAAACTGTTGTTGACTACCAATGGGCGGCATCATTTGAGGTGGCTGTTGTTGCTGCTGCATAGTTGGCGGACGACCGTAGGTACTGGGATTCATAATTTTCACTTATTTTCTTCACTTTCAATGAAAATTCAGTTTAAACTTTTATAAGACACTTTACTGAAAGCACTGTGTTTTTCCACAACAAAACTGGAAAATCGTTTATTGCACTTTTGTACCCAAGTTGTGCAAATTATGTTGTAGTTACACGTAAATTTCCCTCATATAAAGGAATATCAAATTTCTTTTAGAAATGTATTGCACTCTTATTTATTTTCTCAGTTTTGCAAAATTGTTGCTTTAAGCAATATCTTTTTAATTATTTAAAAAAATGTGGGAGTAATTGAATTTTCTTTTTCTTTTATGTAAAAAAAATACACCAAATACACTTCCACGTCAGAGCAGCCTAGTTTTTACATACAATTTTAATACATCTTTTGATGTTTTTCTTTGATTTTCATTCTTCTTTAATTTTTTTTTTACATGATTTGACAGTTTGCCACGTACTGTTCGAAGTAGTATGTTCAGTACGGCACAGGCTGCTATATTTTTCTAAATTAAAATAAGGTTGCCAGCTGTTTACTGCCAGGTGACTAATGACATAAAGCAGGCGGCAATATTTACATATGATTAAGAAGGATTCCACGCACATTTAAGCATTTTGTAATGTGTTTTTTTAGCTAAGTCATCGAATAGTATTTGGTAATATAAAAGTAATATTAGTCTTTTATCTTATATACAGTATGTTTTATATGGTAAAAATTTTAAAATATATATATGTTGTAAAAATTACAAGCGGTACAAAGAACATAACGACACGATAACCTTCAGTGTAGTGTGTATAAAAAAACAAATACCCAGCAAACCATATAGCAATGAAACTAAAAAGAGGTTTTTTAAAAAAATTCTGAAAGAAATATCGTGAATATCATAGTGAAAATTACATATATAAAATGAGTGTACATATATACATACATAAACATTGAAATGAAGTATAGAAACCGTACAACGTTAGTGTTTAATACAAATTAAATCAAGAGATTTTTTTTTGCATACACATCTGCATATTGAATTCATTAAAATAATTATGTAGATGTGTAATGAACATAACTTTATCTTTTACAGATTCCAATTTAGTTTCCGTGAATGGTTTGAGTTTTTGCTGTTACAATTTTACATAAAGTTACAACAGGCGGCTAAATTAATGAATGACGCATCTCTATTGAGCCACATGAAATCAGTTTTTGAAATTCCTAATTAATTAAATAATTAATTTTAATTTAATTACCAAAGGAACACGCTTTCCGCTGAGAGGTCTGGGCCGTGACAGAATATATAAAATAACCTTAAATTTCTACATAATGTGGCTTCTCTAAAATCTTGATAATGGCATTGCATTTTAACATTTTTGTTAAATATATTTCGAACTGATTTCACATTGCAAATTATGAATAAAATAAATAAATTGTTCATCATGTTCTAACTGGTATACCGGCGTGACTACTTCTTTGAATCTTGAAATGTTTACTTCATTATAAACCTAAAAAATTAGAAAAATGTACATTAATTTTATGTATGTACTTATGTAAGTATGTATATATGTATATGTGCTAATACAATTGTTTTACACTTCATCATGGACAATTATTCTGGTAAATACTAGATATTTACTAGCGAGCTGTGTAAAACATTTTAAAATCTCACAAGTGCCTGTAAAACGTCCATACATTAAAACAGCATGCATGCGTAGTCAAGTGTTTTTGCCAGCGCTGTGGTGTAGCGTTATCATATTTTGATATTTTGCTAATGGTGCAAGCTTGCTGGTATTGTGTATGGCAAAATTGGCTCAGTTGAGAAAAGTTGTTAAAAAGTAAACATCGTGATACTTCACATTAAAAATATTGTTTATTGAAAATCTAACCAATACACTTTTTCTTATTTTCTTTTCATTATTTTATTTATTAGCATTTTAAAATAATTTTAAAATTCATAGCAAAAAATTTACCGCTAGTCGCGATGACTCTTTCAGTAATTTTTTTTTATGAAATGAATATTGCACCAGTTTGATGATATGTTATGTGGCTCGAGCTTATTGATTTTGTTGTCGTATATGGGCTGCTTAAGCTATTTAAGTTATGCTTGTGCAGCCCTCTATTAATTATCTACAAATATTTACCGTTAATATGCCATTAATTGATTTGGTAAAACGTAGTTTAGCTCATTAGCATTGTAATGCGGTGCAAAACTTCCTTTCGCATAGTTAATCACTAGAAATTTTTCTCCGATTAATTAAAAATTTCTCGCACAGCTCAAAAGCGTGTTACACAAAAAAATACGTATGTATGAATTCATGTATGTACATATGTGTGTGTGGTGTGTATATAAAAAAACTCTAGCAAATATGATGTGTGTGAAGATAAATATGTTTTTGAAAAAATATCGCATGAGATAAAAAAAATTTCCATACATATTCTTTAAATTTGTAGTGAATTTAAAGGGGTTTATAGAGAGATGAAGAAATTCTGGCCAAACTCTGGGACCTTGTTGTCACACTCAGTCCATTGTAGCAAAGAGTTGTTTGCATGCTAGTGGTGCTTCCTGTTTGCAATTTGAAATCCATTTCATACGATAATCTTGTTTCTTTTCTAATATAAAAGACAAGACTTTACTTTTTATCTGTTGAATAGCGAGTGTTTTATGCTCAGTTTTTTATTTTTATTTTATTTTTGTATTTAGCTGATGTTGCGAATTTTGATGTTGTATTTTGGTGTCTCTTTTGGACACCTTTTCTTTATTTAAAGAATTAATTAAAAAACCTTTAAAGTGTACACGATTTTGGGGATCAGATCTGTACTTCGTTATTTCAAAATTCGTTCTGGTTTCGAGATATACCGATCAAAAGGCATATATAGTGGTTTAATTAGAATAGATTATTTTTTTTTTATTTATATTGATCTACATATAAAAAGTGTTTGAAATGAAGACGATAAAAGATGCTCTAAATAAAATAAACTTTTTTATTGAGAGTAGAAAAGAAAGAGAGCGTGAAACAAATACCGTCTATATTTGAATTAAAGATCTCTTATTTTTGCTTGTTTATTTTTTTAATGATCAGTTACTTATTTGTTTATATTTGCATACATATATTTACATACATATGTACGTACGTATTGTAGTTATTAAAAAACGCTGCTGGTAGTATATTTTAGTTTATTCATATTGTTTTGGGTTAAAATATTGTCTAAATTAAAATAAACATTTCAGTTGTTGTATAAACTTGAAACTGAGCAGATCAGTTACTTTATATTTAATTTGGAAATTAAAAAGAAGAAATATTGTTAATTTTTTATCTACATGACAAATGTCAGCTGACATGCTAAATTGGCGATGGTTTTAATGTGTAATTAACAGTTTCTATAATTGCAGGAAAAAACTTAAAACACATTTTTTTAAATTGACTATATAATTTAAAATAGTGTAATAATCAAATACACATCATTTGTAAATTAATTATATTAATAAAACTTGTTAAAAGTTCACTAAAATGCATTTATTGACTGTGAAACAATGTTTTTTCCAAATAAGTTGTGTAATTTTGGCGTTGGATTTAATTTTCATACAGGGTAAATAAAAAAGTATAAGAAAAATAAATAAATTTTAACTTTTAATTACTTTAATCCATAATCATAGTCACACTAAAGTCGTTATGTTTTTAAATCCATAAAATATTTATGAATAAAAGTCAGCTTTAAATAAAAGACTACTTTTTTCTGACTTTGATTATGCCTCTATATCTTTTGCGCTATGTTACATGATTTTTCCCACTGAAATGACTTGTGCTACTTAATAAAAGTATTAAAAAAAATTAATCAGGCCATGTTTTCAAAATATACCGTTGCTTCCTAAATAATGAATGCAACAAAATTATCCTTTATAGTCACAACCCTTCACTGTAGGTAAGAAGGGTATATATAACGTTGTGATTCCGTTTATAATTTCTATACCATACATGGGATACCCTATAAAGTTAATATATTCTAAATCCTTATGAATAGCGGAGCTTAATAAGCGTTGTCCGTCTGTCTGTCCGTGTAGTCGTTGAAATCAACTTTCAGAAGACAGTAGACAACATACAGAAAAGTATAGCATATGAAACGGTCAGTTGTTTCTGTAAGACTATTACTATAGAAATTCAACCAGATCGGTCTATAAATGGCTGAGCTGTGAGTCAAAAACCGCTACTACCTCAATTTTTAACCATTTTTGAGTGGGTTTTTTTTGCGTATTTTGTCTAAATGAAAAAACGTAAAAAAAACGCGGTATGCAGTGTTGTTTGAAGTATAAGTCGTAATACCTGTGCTAAAAATGAAAGCAATCGATCCACAAATGGCCGAGGAATATCAAAAATACAACCGAAATTTTAGATTTTTATAAATTATGGCTTTGTTTTTTTGCGTTTTTTATCTAAACTAAAAAAAAAGATAGTGCGCAATTTTTTCAAACATTACATTCATAGTATCGTAACCAAAACTCAGCTGGATGGGTCCATAAATGGCGGAGCTATGAGTCGAAAATTGCGATTACCACTATTTTTGACCATTTTTGGTGCGTTTTTTGCTTAATTTGTCTAAACTACAAGACGGACAAAGAAACGTGGTAAGCAGTTTTATCACAAATAACGCTTGTAATGTCTGTGCAAAAAATCAGAAACATCGGGCCACAAATAGACCAGAAAAATAAAAAAATACAACCGATATTTTAGATTTTCATTAAGTTTGGCTTTGTTTTTTGCGTTTTTTATCAAAAAAACAAAAAAAAATTAGTTACTAGTTTTTTCAGATATAATAATCATAGTATACGAACCAAAATTCAGCTAAATTGGTCCATAAATAGCTGAGCTATAAGTCCAAAGCCGCGACTACCTCTATTTTATGACAATTTTTGGTTGGTTTTTTTGCTTTATTTGTCTAATCTAAAAGACGAACAATAAAACGTGGTATGCAGTTTTATTAAAAATAACAGTCGTAATGACTGTGCAAAAAATCGGAAAGATCGATCCACAAATGGACCAGAAATTTCAAAAATACAACCGGCAATTCACATTTTCATTAATTTTTGTTTTGCTTTTGCTTTGATTTTATATTTTTTTTTGTGGAAATTTTTTAGATGTCATGTGCGTAATGCTTTGTATACACAAGCACGAAAAATAAAAAAGTATGGATATGTGTGTGGTTTTTATTGCCTTGAGTACAATAGTACGAGTACAGACATCTCCATGAAAGAGAGTGCATTAGATCTTTCTCGATAATTAAATATTTAATTAAATATGTTTGGCTTAAAAATTTTTACAAAAATTTGCAAAATTAAATGAAAATAAATTTTATTGTTTTTCTATTTAATATCTTTCTTAGAATTTCTTTTTTTATTAATTTAAAAAGTGAGTGCCTGCAGACATTTTATTGCTTTTAAAAATGAGGTTCTGGAAGAGGATTGTTTCTTAGAACTCGTTAATTTTAGTCGTATTATAAAAATTTTTTTTTTTTTATAGATATAAAGACCTTGAATTAATCGTTTACAATTCAACTCAGTTGAGTTGATGTGATTTTATAACAACAGAAGAGCATTGAAGCTCTTATCGTGCTGAAACAAGAGCGAAATTTGTAAGCAATCACTGTCACATGCTAAAATAGGATTAATTGAGAACAGAACAGACCCAAAACCGGTGTCAGGTCACATATGTGGTTCACAGATGCCTCGAAGACAAGTGAAATTGTTGGAGAAGGGTATTTTATCGTTAATTTTAGTCGTATTATAAAAATTAATTTTTTTTATTGATATTCCTTTCCAATAATCATACTGACCTCAAGCTTAATAAGCAAGTGTCTTAGTTACATAATTTTTTGAAGTGAGTGAATATAAATATGGTTAGTTAAATATGTTTTCACGTAATTCCTTATGTTTTTTAGTATTTGTAAATATCTTTTCAGTATTCTTGACATACTAAGGTACCAATGTGCATAAATACGTTGATTTCTCTAAGAGATTGCAAACGAACCATAGAATATTACGCGATAGGACACATATCATCTAGATTTGTAATCTCCCCTTTAAAATTATATATATATCCCATCTCGCAATCTTCTATGGTTCGTCCGGAAGTTTCTTTGGATTATTTTTAAATATCCATATACCCCAGTGCCGTTGCTCTAAATGATTTTATCAACTTCCAAACGAACCATTAAAGATTGTGGGATGGGACACATATCCTTTTAAAGGAGAGGTCGTCTAAATTTGTAATTTATCGCCCAAGTACTCAGAAAATACTTTTAATTATTTAAATTTTTTTTTAAATTCTTTCATACCCCAGTACTCTTGCTCTGAGTGGTTTTTATCATTCCCCATTTTGGCGAGGTACCATTCCCGATTTTGCAACAGTAAATTACTAAAACCAAAGTGGAATGAAATTTGTAAGTTTTACGCTTTGTGGAAGTGTTTTACAATATACAGGAAATTTTCTAGTTTTTATTTTATGATGCCAAACGGAAATTGCGAAAATCCTTCAGAGCAATAGCACATGGGTATATGGAAATTTTAAAATAATTCAAAGTAATTTCTGAGTATTTGGCCAGTAGCTTACCAATCTAGACGACCTCCGCTAAACTTTTACTAAAAATATATATATAAAAGTATTTAGTGACGGAAGACGTATTCGATAAATATACCACTAATACTTAGAAATACTAAAAAACTTCAAGGGTTACATTAAAATATATTTAACCCGGCATATTTATCTTCACTCACTTAATTTTTTTTCTATGGTTTTGATATTATAGAAGCACGTGGAAAGTGAAAAATATTAATATTACGGTAACACAGTGAAGGGTATATAAGAATCGGCACAGCCGAATTTAACTTGTTAACTTTTAATATTTTACCCACTAACACCACAGTACCAGATTTTTTAATTTGACAAAAATAAATCGTACACGCAAACAAATTAATTATATGCTAATTTTGTTAAAAAAAAATTCAAAATTAAGTTATAATTAAATTTTTTTAACAGCTTCTACTGTTTCATGCGCTCCCTCTCAGTCATTGGAAAATAAAACCATTAATGACACTTGTGTACATACTATGCAATCAGTTAAGCGGCACTTTGACATGACGTTTTGGAAGAAATTTTTTAAGCATTGGATTCCCTTTACGGATGCTAATCGAGTGAAAATGCAATTCTTTTTATATAAACGTGAATTTCCCGAGTGTGGTCGTGAAATGCGTACAGATGATGAAGAGAGTGTTTTATTATCTGGTTTTAATCCGCAGCATCCCACAAGGTATATACAATAGACATGCATATAGTGCGAGTAAATTTCTTAAAGTTAAAGTGACTCAAGACACGGTCACATTACAAAAATATTTATAGAAACAAGCTTAACCACTAGTTTTAGACAAATATTTTTGTAGTCTGACATGACTTGTATACAAGTAGGTTGTATTTTAATTAAAAATTACACTAATCTACTTGAATATTTCTTCAAAATATATAAATGTATGTGTAGATGATATGCTTATTCAACAAATATTTGTTTAATGTGACCGTAGCTTTAGACTTACGGCATAAAAAAAATAGAAGATAAAATTTTTTTTATTAACAAATTTTTTTAAATGTGGCGTTAAAAAAAAAACTTAAAACAAAATGACAAAAATTTACATCTTTAGTTGATTTTGAATGGGCTTCTGCTACGCTTAAAGTGATATGAATCAAGAAAAATAGCAAACAAGATTATGCCTTCAGCCAATTATTTCTCTAATTAAAGGGTGGTCCAACCAGAATATAGTGCGTGAATGGTAAATATTTTTTGTGCATGATAGAAAGATCTATGACAATTATGTGTGAAACAAAATAGCGGCTCGCTCGATGGCTCAATGTCGTTAATGTGCCGAATTAACTCATCCTTTAGCTCTTAAATTTTTCTTAGCTTATTGACGTATATTTTTCTTTTAAATTTCCTCAAAGAAAGAAGTCCAACGGTGTCAAATAACATTACATGAGATAACATGAGCATTGACTTTCTCGCGTAAAAGAGCCATTGTTTCGTTGGCTTTGTGGTAAGAGGCACCATCCTGTTGGAACCATATATCTTCCAGGTCCATATCCTCAATTTCGAGTCATAATAGGTACGTTGTCATCTCGAACACCATTCACGGTTGAGATTGACGGCTTTTCTGCCAAATTTTGTAATAGACGTCAACAATCTTAACGCGCTGCTTTATTGTGCACCTCTCCATGCTGGAACTTGTCAAAAACTAAAACAAAAAAAAAAGTGAAATTAAGTTGGGCAAAAAACTTGATGTTAAGGTTTGACACAAAATTAACATTGTGCATTATGGTTGGACCATCCTTTAGAATACCCAGCTGTTCTCAATGTAATTGCATATATATACGTTTATACATAAGTCTAGATGGGACATTCAGCTAGACAGGCGTAATTTTCTTTTATTTTAAATATTCTTGATATGAATGCAATAATTTTATCCAAGTTCAAAGAAATCCATTAAAAAATCTAAATTTTCTTAAAAATTCAATTTTATTTACTTTGTTTAAAAATGGGCGTGGCCGATTGAAAAGTATACGATCACATTTCATGGAATATTTTCTTTGGAAAATATAATTTTAATCTTTAAATTGTTGGAAAATAGGCGTGGCCGGTAATTAACCTTTTATAGAGTTCAGAAATTACTTATACATTCTATTTCAGAATGCGTTTCAGTTTAGTTATTAAAAATTTTTCCAACAGCAGAGCAAAATAATTTTATAACATTCAACAAAAATAAATCAATTATAAATGATTAATTAATATTTATAAATGTAAATATGGGTTAATACATTTATGTCTGCATTTCTATTGGAATTACTCATAAGAAACAATTTTAAAAGAAAAATTGATTTCTTAGTTAAGGAAAAAATGAAACAGTTGATAAGAACTTTTATAAAAATTGCAAAAATTTATTATCAAATAGATACCATATTTTTATTAAACCAAAATGAAAATAGATTTAATTAGTTTTGTTATCAGTGTCTATAATAAAATTAAAAATGATGTATGTATTATTGTCTGTATGTATGTGTAGAAGGAAGTAATAAACGTTTACAGCTTTCAAAAGTGTTTGATTAGTGTCAATAATATGAAATTTATTTCCGCGCTTAGGTGATGGCCAAAGAGTCCCATCAATTAGAATCGCAAGGCTAGGTTTTGAACTTGTTATATATAACCGTAAATAGAAATTGTAACTTGAATTTATTATATATAAATTTATTTATAAATAACTTTATGTATTTAAAACTAAAACAGGAAAATTGTTCGGTAAGAGCTGTTCAAATATTTTATTTTTCGAAAGCATCTGAGATTTCTTTGTGTAAAAGAAAAATTTTTGTTGGAAACAAGCGGGTGAATTCAGCCTTAGTTTGCTCTTTTATAAGCGATAAAGTCCCTGAAGGAATACTAAAAAATTTAGCACTTTTTTATAGAAAAAAAAAATGTTTTTCTAAGAATTCCATAAAATAGTGGGACTAAGAACAAAAAATAATAATTTTTGCTATAGAAAAATTTTTTTTTTTTTTAATTTTGATAAAGAATATTGTTAAAGGTACCAATACACTAGATGTTTTTCACACTGTGTATGTCAACATTTACATAGCAACATGTGACGTCTAAAGCCTGAGCTTCCGTAAAAAACATGAGTAAAAACTTCTGACAAAATTTCAATTAAAGTCTATTCTATTTTGTTATGTACAATCATTATTATAATCCTTTTGTAAAGTAACAAATTTTGGCAGACATGAAAAGTGCATGGGAAACTTTAAACAAAGACACTCTTTTTTGTGTAAATTAATACATAAATAAATGGAATTATAGTGCATGGAGTGAGAGTTATTGTGTGGGGTGAGCTTTGTGAGCAGCCATCAGAAAGATTTCAATGCTGGAAAATTTAGTTTTGCTTCTTCAGATTGAAAATGAGCAGCACCAAACTTACCATACTGTTTGGCATTAACTTAAATATTTTCTCAATAAACCTTGCCGTTATGTGGTCAATCATAATACAACAATAATTACACACTTTTAAGCTAATTTCCTAAATTCATGAGGTGAAATGACACACGGGAGATTTACTTGAAAACAGTTTGTTATATTTGATTATAAAGAAAATTCTAAATAATATTTTCTTCAAGTCGTATGATTTTATACTAAATTTAGAAATTTTTAATTTTCAAAAAATTATTTAAAATAAACTAAAATAAAAATCGGCTCATTTTTTGTACAGTCAAATAGTCTCATGAGTTCCAAACAAAACGAGTTAAATTCGGCACATATACCTTGACTCACTTAATTTTTTTGTATGGTTTTGATATTTTAAAATAATATGGAAAGTGAAAAATATTAATATTTCTCTAAGACAGTGAAGGGTATATGAGACTCGGCACGGCCGAACTTAACTTGTTTTATAAATAAATAGTTTTAACTCTCTCTTAAGGTACTGACTCACTATCCTACTTAGTCGTACGATCTGTCTAAAAACGCATGTGTGCTAAAAAAGTATGATAGTGTGTATTGAACAAGCAGACTTTTTGACAGGTCTGTCTGATTTTTTAATGTTATGAAAATTTTCATAAAATAAATTTTGTCTGTGCGATCAGAGTTGCATTTTCTATGTTCAAGGCAGAAAAATAGCAACAATACCAAGCTTGTGTTTTATTTATACAAACTTTTAGGTTATTTTTCATTGTACATATTTGTTAAAAAAATATTTTGCGGTAAAGAAGAAAATGAATTCTTTTAAAAGTATTAAGCTGAGTAACATATGTTTTTGCATCTTTTTTTGTATAATAGTGTGGCATAAAGTTCGCCATTTTAAAGCGATTTCTTCAAGTAGGACAGAATTTTGTCACACATTATTTTGACATAATCGTACGATCGTGTAGGATAGTGAGTCAGTACCTTTAGTGAAAAGCACTTAAAATTTTTTTGTGCGGTCAAAAATTTTGTTCAGAGCAATTATGTATTCAACAAAACAAATTCAATTATCAATTAAAATATTTCTTACTATTGCATTTTAATTTTAAAACAGCCTTAGACATAATAAAAAAAAAAACAAATTTTTGTATGAAGAATAACAGAGAAATTTTTGTTTAAATATGCACTTTCTTTATTTAATAAAAAATTACAACAACATTAAGCTTTATAAAACTCTTATTCTGCCAGTCACTTAATTATGAAAAGCGTCATGCGAGTGTGCATGTAATAAAATTATGAATTCATCGCATCTTTATAATTCAATAAGAGCAAAATTCTTTTGCTACAACAAACTTACAAATCTAAATTAAACACAAGCAGTATAAACATGCTATTTTTGTTCATTTCTTTCTCTTTCAATTCTATTATTGCAGAATCATCATACACGGTTGGATGAGTCAAAGTAAAGGAACATTTAATCGTGCTGTTAAAAATGCTTACATAAATCTAACAAAACTCACTAGTAATATGACAAAAAACTCTTATAAAAATGACACAATTGTAAATAATGACACCATACCACCGCCAACATTAACATCCGAGCAGCAGCAGCAGCAGCATGACATGTCTGATGTAAATAACAATAATATTAATAATGACTTTGACAGAGATCATACTCCAGCACTTGATTTTAATGTTATTGTGGTAGACTGGAGTGTGATATCATCGAATGTCAACTATTTTGGTGTAGTAGACTTAATTGATGATTTGGGTTTCCTTTTGGCTGAATTTTTGCGTTTCCTGCACATGAAAGCAAATTTATATTTTGGAGATGTTTATATTATTGGCCATTCCTTGGGTGCCCAGATTGCGGGCAGTGCTGGCAAACAAATAAAACCATTCCGTTTCAATACAATTTTTGCTTTAGATCCAGCTGGACCTAAATTTCGCAAACGTAGCCCTGAATATCGTTTAGATGCCTCAGATGCCGATTATGTTGAATCCATACAAACGAGCAGTAGTTTAGGCTTTCAACAGCCTGTGGGTCATGCCACTTTTTATCCCAACTTTGGCAGAGATCAAAAGAAATGTTACGTTTATGGTTGTTCGCATTCAAGGGCTCATCGCTTTTTTGCCGAGTCCATAACAAGCAAAGAGGGATTTTGGGGTGTACCCTGTGAACGTCAATCGGAAAATATTTGGGTCATATCTGATACAAATGAAGAGTATAAAATGGGCGGTGAACCTTCCACACCCAAAATGGGCACATTTTATTTAAAAACAAATGATCGACCGCCTTATGCCATGGGCAGAAGAAAACATTTAAAATCTTACACAGAAGTGCCAGTGGATAATAATATACAATAAATCATAGACAAAAACTAGAGAACTGAATAAAATTATGTACTTTAATAACTTAAGGTAAAATAATATTTTCTATACAAACAAAGAAGGACAATTGAAGTTTAAGCTGAGAGCAAATCGTAGCATTTGATATCGAAATTTTGAAATTTCCCTAAATTTCGTTTAATATCGAATAAGACAATTTGAGTCCACATCTTTAGGTTTTCTTTGTACAGATGATATATACAAAAATATCTTAGATGTATGTACAATGTTTATAAGGCAAATGTGTATTTCATTAATTGTAAATAATTTTTATTTATTTATTTTTAATAAAAGCAATGCAATAAGGAAACACTTTTGTTTCTTTTTTAATAAGTGTGATTTCGTTACATTTATTATTTTTATTTTGAAATTAACCGGCAGCTTTTATAAAACAAAATGTGTTCGCTAATAAAATTAACGAGCAACACGAATTTTATGTTTTTGTAGTAAATATTTTGTAATTCGTTTTTATAACACAAAATTTAAACGTTGGCAGCACTTTCTCTTACGCAATATAAAAGCTTAATTTATGTCAAGAATTTATAAACGAAAGCTTTAGAACTTTTTATAAAAACTATATTTTACACAAGATCGTAATGAATTAAAAATATCGTATGAGTTCATTTATGTCTTATAGAAACAGGCTTTAAATATAAACGTTACACAAGCTTAAATTATAATAAAACAAGGAAGTTTATCGACATAGATAAGTGAGTTTATATAACACCAAAGAAAATAATTCAATGGAGTTAAACCACACGATCTTGTCGGACTATTACGTGAATTTTATCCTTTCATTAAAAATTTTTTTGAGTGTGGCATGTGGGTCCGCCCTGTTTTAACCACATGCCAACAAGATTAATGTTACATTGGGGTACAAACAAATTTCTCAATTACACTATTTAAAATTCAATATCTCATACTTTTAAAGACCTACCCCCAAATTCATAAAAAATATTATGTGGTTATTAAGGGTTTATTTGACAGACTTCTATGCAGTATTTGTCAAATAACCTCTTATTAAGAACATAATATTTTTTATGAATTTGGGGGCTAAAATATAATTTTCTGATTATTTTCGTTTTTTTTTTTTATTTTTATTTTTAATATTTTGTTTTTAATTTTCATTTTAAAACATTTTAATCTTTTATCTTAGTATGCGCATAACCAAACTTAATTGCATGAAAATTTAATTTTCTAAAAATTATAAAAAACATTTACACGAACTTAAAGCTTAAACAGAACATAGAAATTGTGCAAAGAAATGCTTTGGAAAAGATTTTTCTTATTTGTTATTGTTGCTGATGTCCATCTTAAAGCAGTACAACAATAAACGTATACGGTTTTATACTATTCAAATTCTAGTCCAAATTCTGAAATGGATGATGATGCTGTTACTTCAAATGGCACACCAGTGCACACCATTAGCAAACTTAAACATGGTTCGGTCAGCGGTTTAATTTTATTAATAATGAAAAAAGTTATTTTCGGGATGATGATCTACATTTGAATTTAAGTTTGCTTGTGGATACGGAAAATGTTTAAACAATTTTTATAGAAAACAGAAATCTTTTGAAAGTTACAAATTTGATAATTTAAAATGTGATAAAATTCAAAATTTGTAAATTATTTTCTTCAAAATAAAGAATTTTTTTCAATAAAATAATCTAAAATAATGAAAGATCTGTGCTTTTCACTTTTACAAACTTAGAGGTCTTTCATATTAGGCAAGTCAGTTGTTGAAGGGGAAGAGAATTGATAGTTATTCAGTTCTTGTACTTGGCAATTCCTTTTATTTTTTGATCCCCTTTTTTTGTGTGAGTGTTTTAGGGATGTATTTATTAAAAGACTGCACAAGCTTATGCTTTAGTATTTATGTTCCTTATTTGTTGTATTGTATGGCATGGATCTGAGCGACATGTAGTTTCATCAAGACGGTACCACCTGCGGCACAACGCCTGAAATAAACACTTTATTGCAGTATGCAGTGAAAAGCTGCAGTCTTACGGGGGCACTGGTCGTAAGAGTGTCATAATGCATGACAACATAAAACGGTGTTTCATACATTTTTTTTTGCTTTGAACTCAATTATAAAATGTTATCCCAATCATTATTTTGATGACAAAATACATGACATTCCATGATATGATATTGCAATTTTTTTCGTTACATTTCTCGTCATTTAATTCTTTTTTTTTAAACAAAAATTCTTCTCATAAAATAATATTGTCTACATTTTACTATCGACCTTGTTTGGCTTTTCTTATTTTATATGTGTTCATTTAATATTTTTCTAGTTGTTTTTCTTAGTTTTAAGAATTCATGAAACGTGTGTAGTGTATGTATGTTAGGAAAATTAGTTTATTATTGACTAGCATAAATTATATTGCTTCCGATTGAACTCCTTCCCTCTCTCTCTTCCACTCGGTATTGCAGCATATATTCTGGCACTTTTTTGATTGTTTGTTATAAATTATTCAGTTTGCCCTTGCATTTGTGGAAAAATTATTTTTTTTTCTTCATGCATTTGTAGGTTTGTTATCACTTTTTCGTTCGTTATGATGCAATAGTTAGTTAGTACAGCTCACTTTTTCTTTCCCAGTCCTGTTTCTAGTTGATTTTCATTGACTTTTTCTTGTAACGTAAAATTAAGTTAAAATCGAGTATAACGAAATAAGAAGGAAGTGGTAAACATGTAAAACAAAATTAGAAAAGTGACTTAAATATGAGTATTTAAGTGACTTAAATATGAGTATTAAAAAATGCTTATACAAACAAACAGGAAATTAATTTTATTTATATAGACTTTATTTTATTTTTTTTTTATTTTTTTTTTATTTTTTTATTTATTTTTATTTTATTTTATTTTTTTTTATTTTATTTTATTTTGTTTAATTAAATTTTTTTTATTTTATTTTATTTATTTTTTTTAAATCTTTTTATTTTATTTTATACCATAAATGTGATCAAATTCAATTATTGTTTATCAACACTTGTTAAGTGTTCAATTTACACATTTTAATACTTATAATGTTTTATAAAAGTGTTGTCGCTTATTTATTTACAAGTACTTATTTATAAAGTTATGCATGTGTGTGCTTGTCCAGTAGGCTTTCATCCAAATCGAGTTTTTGGGTTAGGAAATTCTTTAAGAAATACTGTTTAGTTACTGATAAAAAAAGTCAATTAAAAGTTGCGTTTTGTAAACGAAAACATTTTCGTTTTTGTCTTTCTTCTCCATCTCTGAATGATCCATATTCAAAATAAGTTTTGTAACTTTTACTGATAATTAAAGTTTCAGAACTGCTTGGCATGCCCATGCTCATGCATCCATTTATTGTACACTTGATATTTGTTATAGCATGAAATTATTAATTAAATTTAACCTGAAACCCCAAAAAGGAAGAAGATGCTAAAATAAAATTAAAACAAATTTTGCTTTGAAATTGTTTTAATATATTAACTTATTCCGTATATGGGAAAAATTCATGGTTGCTGGTACAGTTTGGTAAGCATTTTAACAGTGTGATTTTTTACTTGGCATAAAACTAAAAACAAAAACTTTTTAAAAATATATCAAAAATTGTGCGGCCAAAGATTAATTAGGAACAATTGAATTGAGATTTACTTAACAAAAAAGGAATCATATAACAATTTTATTGACTTTCACTTAATCAAATTGGCATCAGTATATTTATTTATTTATTTATTTATTGTAGTCTATGGAAATGGATTCCTTACAGACTATAAACTAATATAAATTATTGACAATATATTAGACTTAAATCATAAATTATCTTAAATACATAATTAGGAAAATAACAAATTAATTTAAATTATAAAGAAGAAAATTCTTAAAGTGCGTTTTTGATACGTTAAATTTTATTAATTGATGGGCACTTATAGCATTAAGATATGTTAAAGATCTAAATTTTAAGTAGGTACTGTTTATAAAGAAATTTATTTAGGAAATTGAATTCTCTATTACACTGCTTGTATTCAGATAGTATTTCATTGGAGCCAGTTGCCAGGTAATGTTTCTATAATTTATTTCTCTTATTTTTGAGAATCTTCAGGCCACTTGTGTACCACGGATGACTTTGTGACAACTTAGACTTTATCCGAATATGTTGTTTACAAGCATTAAGTACTTCTTTTAAAAAGATTGCACAAGTTTAACAAAAAGGGCCTGTTTATGAGATTTTGTATGTGGCAACGCCAGCCATTTTATACTAACTTGCTTTTTGTACCACTACAATGACACTCGTAATAATGGCAAATATTTTGTTTATCCTTTGCTTTAAAATATTCTTCAAAATTTTAGCTTAAGAAAAGTTCTGCTTGTCACTGCCTTACAAATTTGAAAATATTAATAAATCATGCTCAGGAAAATGTGTTTTAAATGCATACACTTGTACAAAAATATTTCCACAGGTATGTATTATATGATGTGTATAGTTGGGCAAGTGCATTAAGAGTATGTGCCATAGATGGGAGTAATTGATTGAATTCAACAACTACACAGAGAAAAAAAAAGACGGATGTCCCTAAATCTAGTCTGATTGTAGAGAATTCTTCAAAAAACAGACAGACTGAAAAACATAAATTCATAAGAAAAGATTTTTGTTTAACTTTTAATCAATAAGAAATCAAGCTAAATTGTTATACTGAAAAGTCAGCGTGAACAGCACGAGAGTATTGGCATATATAACTTCAGAGCAAAACTTCTTTTAAAAACCAATTTAAATTAATTTGTTAAAAATTGGACATGCTAATTACAAATGATATGGCGATGCTTCTAAGAATATAGAGATTTGATGTATTAAATTTCAGAGGAATCTGTTGAAAAACAAAAATTTGTAAAGCGAACAAACAAACAAATGAGCAGAAAATTAATTCTCATTCTGTCGATACATACTGAAGACCTGCTCAACACATCACTATAAACATATGTAATATATTTTTGTATAGAGGCATTGGGAGTCCTCGCACATGAGTATGTTTTGTACTAATCTATTAATCTGGGAATGGCAGTTTCGATTCCTGCTTAGACCCTGGGTATTTTTTGAGGGATTTATGTTGTTAAAAAAAATTCAAGCTATGGTTGTGAAGGTCTCTAATACATACATATTATATAGTACATATACAGATATATTATTGTACAAAATACAAATGTTGCTGACCACTTTTATGACAACTACACGATTATATGTTTAACTAAATAATTGTTGTGTGTAGTAACAGCAGCAGTTTATTTATTCTCAAACCAAATGTTTATTAAATTTTATTAATTTTTTATATTCATTGTAATGAACAGACAAGCATCGAGTGTAATAGACAAGAAAATATTACTATTAATCACAAGATTTTGTTTAAATTGAACAAGTTTGTTAGGACATATGTTTGCAAAAATATTAATTAATATTTAAGTATTAGGAAGTAATTACATAAATTAAAGAGGAATACTAAAACACAATTGCGTTAGTGCAAGTATATTGAAGCCAATGAATATCCAAGTTTATGAATAAATTTAAATTTAAGAAGGTCAAATAAGACTTGATTTTTTTAAATTTCAAATACACCTCACTTTAGTAATGCAAATTACATGATTATCCTGGGGACCGGAAATTCTCTTATGTGAATGTAGTGTAGGCAGTAAGACCAAGAGTTAACTTTGTGACTTTATTACCTTAAAAATCACTCACAGTAATTCTAACACATCCGTGTATATAATAACTTTTATAAATAAAATAAGAAAACCCCAATTTCTTTGTGCAGTAAAGTTAAAAATATGCGATAGAAAGTTAACAAGTATATGGAAGCCAGAAGGATACAAATAAGTAGAGAAATGGTAAGAGAAGAAGGAGAGTTCGTCAGCTAAACCAACGACCGATAGTCGAAGCAGAGAATGTGTCTCATAGTTTACTTCTATAGTAGTCATTTGATGGTAAGCCTATTCTCCTCGTATGATTGACAAAACTGCAGTGGTCCATACGTTTCTCTTAGAAACTGAATAATAAATTTAAGTGATTCTAGAGTACGGGTGATGTGTAGTACATAGACGTTACTTTGTAACTGAGAAATTGTAAAGCTGACTTAATTTACACATTTTGATTAGTAAAAGTCGTGATTAGAAAGTCACTTAGGTGACTGTGTAGTGTAGTATATATAGTCAGTAAACGTAGTACACTCAGTTTGGTCACTAAAAGCTATAGTATTACATTAGTAACTAAGAAATGTTTTAGGTGGCTATGCAAATGTGATACAAAGAAAGTTCCTAAGCATCCCTAATGCACATTTTTGTTAGTAAAAGCTACTGTGACTAGAAAGTCAATAAGTTTTGATTTGTGTAATTTATAGAATTATTTACGTGACTTGGAAATCACTTTGATATAAAAAATCACCTATGTGAATAAAAAGCAACTAAGCAATCACAATATACAGATTTCGATTTGTAAAACTTACGGAATTACCTGCGTGACTAGGAATTCACTTAAGTGACTTTGCAGTATGATATAAAGAATCATCTGTATGAGTAAAAAGCAACTGATCAAACCACAATATACACATTTCGATTTGTAAAACTTACGGAATTACCTTCGTGACTAGGAATTCACTTAAGTGACTTTGTAGTATGATATAAAGAATCATCTGTATGAGTAAAAAGCAACTGATCAAACCACAATATACATGTTTTGATTTGTAAAACTTACGGAATTGCCTTCGTGACTAGGAAATCACTTAGGTGATTATGCAGTATGATATAAAGAATCATCTGTATGAGTAAAAAGCAACTGAGCAACCACAATATACACGTTTTAATTAGTAAAATTACAAAATGATCTTCGTGATTAGGAAATCACTTAGGTGACTTTGCAGTATGATATAAAGAATCATCTGTATGAGTAAAAAGCAACTGAGCAAACCACAATATAAATGTTTTGATTTGTAAAACTTACGGAATTGCCTTCGTGACTAGGAAATCACTTAGGTGATTATGCAGTATGATATAAAGAATCATCTGTATGAGTAAAAAGCAACTGAGCAATATACACGTTTTAGTTAGTAAAATTACAAAATGATCTTCGTGATTAGGAAATCACTTCGGTAACTATGCAGTATGATATAAAGAATCATCTGCGTTATTGGAAAATTATTAAGCAGATTTAATATATACGTTTTAAATAGAAAAAATTATAAAATTATCTAAATGATTAAGAAATCATTTAAGTGACTACGAAGTGTGGTATGTAAAGTTACTTTTGTGACAAGAAAATTACTAAGCAGCCTCAGTATACAAGTTTTGGGCACTTAAAGCTACCCTGTAACTTTCGTGACTAAAGAATCACTTAGGCGATTAGCATTGTTGCTTACTTGCCTGGTAAATATACTTTTCTAAATGTGAAATACTTTAAATTATTATTGGTTAAAGCTGAAATTTAATATCGTTCTGGATATATCTACATTATTGCTTGCGAACTGATTCATAAAATATTAATGTAGTTTATTATTGTTCGTTTGCTGATCATCAGCTCTTTCTGCTAAAAGGCATTTAATTGATAACAGGAAAGCTCTATTACTTATTTGCAGTAACATTTTGTTATTGGTAATTTAATTGATTATCTAATATAAAGGGTGTTTTTTTGTAGACGTATAGAACTTTAAGTTGGCATTACTGTTCAAGATGGCGACCGATTTAACAGCTGTCAAGTGATTTATTCTCAGTTTGGCTTGGAAATTCAAGAATTGAAGAAAAACGGTCATGAAGTAAGGCGTAGATTCGTCGAATGGGCCCAAAACGAGATTGCCGTTGTTCCCGATTTTCATAAGCGAATTTTGTTTAGCGACGAAGCGCACTTCTGGTTGAATGGCTACGTCAACAAACAAAACTGCCACATTTGGAGTGAAGCTAATCCTCAAGTGTATGTCGAAACACCGTTACATCCAGAAAAACTGACTGTTTGGTGCGCTTTATGGGCTGGTGGAATCATTGGTCCGCACTTCTTCAAAAACGATGATGGCCAGAAAGTTACAGTCAATGGTGAACGGCATAGAGCCATGATTACTAACTTTTTCATTCCTGAATTGAACAACCATGATGTCCAGGAGCTATGGTTCCAACAAGACGGCGCAACATGTCACACAGCTCGTGCCACAATCGATTTATTGAAAGACACGTTTGGTGACCGCCTAATTTCACGTTTTGGACCTGTGAATGGGCCTCCAAGATCTTGTGATTTAACACCGCTAGACTACTTTCTATGGGGCTATGTAAAGTCATTGGTCTATGCGGATAAGCCACAAACGCTTGACCATTTGGAAGACAACATTCGCCGTGTTTTTGCCGATATACGGCCACAAATGTTGGAAAAAGTCATCGAAAGTTGGACGTCCAGATTGGACTACATCCGAGCCAGCCGTGGCGCTCATATGCCAGAAATCATATTTAAAATGTAATGCCACAAGATTATCTTTCGGATAAATAAAATTCATGTCAATCGAATAATCCATCATTGTTTTATTGCAATTTAAAGTTCTATACGTCTATAAAAAACACCCTTTACATCTTGTATGAATAATACACACAGAGCGGACAGGAGTTCTATTAAGTCCGAAAAAAAAAAAAAAAAAAAAAAACTATCTTAGAAAATATTTTCGGTTGTAAAATCTAAAAAATATTCTTTACAAATGAAACAATTTTATTATAAGCTTGAGGTCTTATTTTATAAATTCATTTCTATATCGATATTTCGCTCCAGGATTTAATTATAAATTAGTAAAAAAAACAATTTTTTTTATTTTTGGGGAATAAATCATAAATATTGCCTTAAGGTTTGTTTTCAAATGCTTAATTATTTTTTACATCAAATTGTATTTACATATTTTAGTTGAAGGTAACTTTAAATTTATTTGTAAGTTTGAAACTTCTATTGAATAAAGTTTATTTAAAAGTTAAGAGAATGTATTTGAATCTATAACTAAACTGTGTAATAATAAAAGCAGAACACGTAAATATTGCTTAAATCTCAGTAAGACATGCGTGCTCACTCACGTGTTCATTCACATACAAGTGAATTTTAATGTTCATAGAAAAAAAAAAAAAAAACGACAAACACAAGCTCAAGGTATCAAGGTGCATATTGAAAAGATACTTTTGGTATTTGACAATCACATACATTTGTAGTTACTTGTAAATTTCAGCACACAAATAAGTAAGTAAAACTAAAATACGAAAATTCTCTTGCAGGCATTTTCATAAGGTGCCAAATGTCATGCTACAGTATGTGTGTATGTAGTTGGCAGGAAAACATGTTTCCAGGTGAAAATTATATGAGTTGTGTGGTAATAAAGGATAACAAAATAAGCACAATTTTTTTTTTAACTTATTTTAATACTTTTTGTTTGTTAACACTTTTTTTTTTTTTGTATTTAATTGAAAATTCTTTTTTATTTAAAATTAAATTTATTATGTTTCATTAACTACGGCTCCTTTTTTCTGTAAGTTAAAACCGCTAATTTGTTGCGTGTCGGCTTCTGCTTCTTTATTTCCCTGCGTGTGTGTGACTCTTCACTTGTACATGGGTGTGTGTGCACTTGTTGTTCAAATACTTGGCATTTGTTTTAATAAGCATTTTATTAAAAAAAATTTTTTTTAAATAATCTAATCTAGACCACCTTCGCTAAGCTACTACTGGAAATATATATATAGAAGTATTTAGTGACGTAAGACGTATTTGATAAATATATCATTAACACTGAAAACATATTTAGGGTGTGTTGAAACATATTTAACCCGGCATATTTATCTTCACTCACTTAATTTTTTTTGTAAATTTTTGATATTTTAGAAGGCTGTGGAAAGTGAAAAATCTTATTTCGCACAGTGACTCGGCACAACCGCGAATCTAACTTGTTTTTATTAGCATCATCAATATCCTGTTGAAGTGACTAACAATATTTTGAAATTATTTTTATTTAATTTTTGCAACCATTTGTTGGTAAAAATATTCGCCTTGTTCATCGCAGAACTTCTTCAGGTTGTCTGGGATGAAGTCCAAAAGTGAATGCAGAAAATTAATTTTTTATTTCATCTTACGCACTTAAAAATTCATAAAATTATCACATAAGTAACTCTTCCATGCGCGTTTTTCAACGAAATTAGCTTGATCATAAAGTTCTCATCTTTCATAATTTTGAGAAAACTAAAAAACTTTTTTTTACGCTACCTAGAGACTTCAAAAAGTTGGTTTCAGCAACTAGACAGACAGACAGTCAATTTCGCTATTTATAAGGATTCATCGTGTCCCATGTACGGTGTAAAAATTACACACAAAATCACAAACTTATACCCCTCGTACTAACCGTATTAAAAATTTTTAAATTTTAAAAGATTTTTTTTAAATCCACTGCTAAACGTCGGTGTTTTCTATTATTAAGAATACTTTAAAACTAGATTTTAATCCTCTAATATTTAGTAGCATTTGAATACAGTAAAACAAGTTTTTAATTTTTAAAATTCCACACTGGGTAACCAAGTGTATTAAGAAAACAGAAAAGGGTTTTTTTTGTTCGGAATTTATCTTTCACTCGATTCCTTTATGTATTTTTTTTGTTGTTTTCTAATTTATATAATTTTAAAATAGAATATTTTTATTTTCTTTTTCTTTGTTTTGTTTGGCAAGGTAATAAAAGTTGTACATTAAGAGCACTTTATAAAATTTTATTTATTTGTTTGTACCAAAGAATTTTCAAGTATAAAACTTTATGTAAAATAAGTAACTGGGGTACAAAATAAGAAGTGCATCAAACTACAAATAGAAACTACCCTTTAGCTTGTACATCACTCCTCTGTGTATGTTATTCATACTGTTCGTATCCTTGTGTTGGTCTCTGTTAATAAAACAATAGTCCTCCGTTGTGGTCAACCTTTTTTTAATACCATTTTACATTTTTTTTTGTTTTCTGTGCATAAGAAGTCATTAAAGAAAGTCAACAAGTTTGTTTGTGAAACTATTTGCCATTCCTTCTTGACTACATTTGTTTTTTCATTTGCAATTTAAATTTTGTTAATATTTCCGGTTTTTTCCATTCTTTTTTTTTTTTGTAGAGCAGAACTGGTTGTTAGTTGTTTTGAGAAACCAAGTGTTGAATTAAAAAATCAGTTTTATTTATGTTTGTTTAAGGATTATAAAATTGTGGTTTTATTAAATTTTGTCATTACAATTAAAAATTGCTTTGCTGTTATTTATTTATAACCTTCTGAAATTGAGATGGAATAGAAAAGAAGATGTCAATTAAATCAATTGCTGCTTCTAATGACGCCATACAACCCTTATAGTCGACAGTGCAGTGAGACCCCGCAGGTGGGGCTATATATATATATATATATAGATATAGCCTATGCCGTTCTTAAAGGGCTAAAGCGCTGTTCAAAATTTTCTCCTTTTCCTCGTCTTGACAAGTTCTGCAGTAGCTATTTGTTAGCAAACCCATTTTCCTAGCTTGGTTGCCAAAACTGCAGTGGCCGGTTACTACTGCCACAACATTTGTCAACTAGGCTATCTGGAGACCCATTAAATCCTATTGCGATTGCTATCCAGCCAAGCCCAGATCATCCTCGCTATAATGCACATCCTTTTGCGTCTCTATCTGGACTGTGTTCTAGGTTAAAACGTACTCTCGATTTGCTGTTGGCAGACTGAGACAGGGATGCTGCAGGGCTTCTCCAAATTCTGCTCTTGCTGTCTAGACCCTGCTTTTTTCAGATTATCTGCTCTACAGTTCCCTACAGTGGTTCCAAACCCAACGGATTATCTCGCCATCCTATTTAAGAATGACCGATATTATCAGACTAAATCCAATGTCGAATAGACATCCACTAAGAGCCTAATTGGCAATCGGTATAAATGTAAATACTGCTGTCAAACATTCCATGGTGCCACAGTCAGTCTGCTTTGAGATTTAGTTGAGAATGGTATAACATTCGTGAGATATATAAATTGAATATAACATTAACATCACGTTGATATAATATTGGCAAGAACTTTATTGAGATCGCACAGATATACAAATGACATGACAACACTATGACATTGACAGAACATTTGCATGACAAAGAAAAAGCATTCATATGGTATTGTTATAATATTCTCATGACATTGACATTCACATAACATTAAAGTGAAATGGAAACGGTTGATAGTTGAAAAGAAAGAGAGAGAGAGAGCGAATTATATGAAACACATGCTTTTAATCAGTGTACACATTTCTTATTGACCAGAAATATTTTTAGAGCATTTTTTGTGGTGAACAAATTAAAGTGATTTTTGAATTCGTATGTATAATTTGATAGAGAGCATAAAAATATATGCCCCGTAGTATGCGCTACAGTCAACTTGTTATATTTTTTATTATTGAAACTCATGTTTGTATACAAAATCACAAAGTTTTTATCATCACGTTTAATACATACAATAACATGTTTGTTTATGTTTGTAAAAAAAAAACTCTATTTGTATTTAGCTGGGAAAATGCCTGAGTGTTGCAAGTATTTTTCTTTTTTTATTTTATTATTTTTAACTCTCATCCTGTGCTCTCAGTTCCGTTGTTTCCTCTACAATTAATTAAATTCCATCATATCGCGTAAATTGAAATGCTAACTATCCCTTTACAGCCACTGAAGCGTGTTATAACTAACGGGCAATGTTACTTTTTGCCCATTGCCATTGCCTTTATCATATTATTATTTTTTTTTTTCAAAGCTGTGCTTGTTATTGTTAATTTCAGTTTTTTCTTCAACATTCTTGCTCTACTCTACTGCAACACAACATCACTCGTAATGTTTGCCAAGCATGTTTGTTGCAAATGTGATGCCATTATCATCAACAATATGATGTAGGTACGTACAAGAGAACGTATGTATGCATATGGTAGTCTCAACGAGCATATTGTTGCATAAGTTTTATAGTTTGCTTAAACACGTATAGACAGCAGAGTGGTACAACCTTTAGAAAGTTTTGTTAAGTGCGAGAAACAAGTTGTATGATTTTCAGTTTTTTTTTTTTTGCATTTTCAATTTCTCTCTTAAGGACTGCAAAGCCCACAGAATTCAGCTTATCAGCTTAGCAGACTCTAGACACTTACCATTGCACATCATTCATCATGTACATTTTGTGCGTCAGCTTGGCGCATTGGATTATACAGCATTGTCTTGACTAGCCAGACCACAGACGTAAAAGCTGCTTGGCTAACTAAAGGTACTGGCTGACTATCCTACACGATAGTACGATTATGTCAAAATAATGTGTGACAGAATTCTGTCCTACTTGAATTATACAAAAAAAGATGCAAAAACACATGTTTACTCACCTTAATACTTTTAAAAGTATTAATTTTTTTCTTTGCAGCAAAATATTTTTTTTTACAAATTTGTACAATGAAAAATAACCTTAAAGCTTGTATAAACAAAACACAAGCTTGGTATTGATGCTATTTTTCTGCCTTGAACATAGAAAATGCAACTCTGATCGCACAGATAAAATTAATTTTATGAAAATTTTCATAATTTTAAAAAATCGAACAGACCTGTCAAAAAGTCTGTCACACACATGCTTTTTCAATACACACTATCATACTTTTTTAGCACACATGCGTTTTTAGACAGATCGTACGACTAACTAGGATAGTGAGTCCTAGGCTTAAGATACACAAAAAATTTATATTGTTTACTAGTCAGAAATTCAGTTGTCGTAATCAAATTTTTTAGTAGTTACTATCGAAATTCGATATTACAGAGTAAAATAATTAATATTTTTGTCTGCATAACCGAAGTTCTTGCTAAATAACTAAAGAATTCCATTGTAGCCACTAAATTTGTGGTAGTAAGAAAAAATCGCTTAAGTCGAATTATGAAAAAATTTACTTGTGTTCTCCATCAACTCAATAATTTTGTTATTATTGTTCAGGGATGGTGGGGTTATTACATTCCACAATTTACCAGATGGCAATAGAAACAATGACGCTGGCTAAAATCTAAATAATTTTATAAGAAAAACTTTTAGGGATTCTAAAGTGCTCTAAATAGCTTAAGCTGTTCCCATAACCGAAGTCGTTTTTTTCAGTGTTCCTACAGTTGCTTTAACCTTTCTAAAAGACTCCCTAATGAACAATATTTCTGCTTGAAGGTCATATGTCAAGTTCCCTGCTATAAATCCCAAAATCTCCTTCACAGATTTTATTAGATATGACTAGATGAATCTAGTTATAATCACTTATTTATTTGTTAGTTTTTTTTGCTAATTATATTCTGAGGAAGCTACATAAATTAGAGCGAAATATTCGTATAAAAATAAATTTTTGTAAAAATAACACCTCAAGCTTATTACACAATCACTTATATTTATACCTTTTTTCCACTCCCGCTTGGAAGAGCAAACGATCTTGAAAAACTTAGTATAGATGGTTTGAGATACTACGTAAACAGTTGGAACTTTACAATTTGGACAAATCTGATTCAGACTTACAACAGGCAGATGCAGATAACTTAGCGAATATGACCCTCAAAAGCAAGTCTATGGGCATATATGTAAAGATATGAAAATAATACTCCCCATAAATAAGGATCTATTAAATCATTTCCAAAAGATTCTAAGCTTTTATGAAATTCAAAGAAAGTACTGAAAATATTTCTTAACGCTACAAATAAACAATTTGAATGGTACAGCGGTCTGACGGTCTTTGTAAGATTCCGTTTTGAACCACTTACTCGATAAGATAATGAATGATAAAGTGATCCCAAGATTCATCCTGTGGCATTAAGAAATCTAAGAAGATCCACTAAAAAACCCTATTGCGATTTGCATAGACTAAAGCGAATAAGAAAAATATTTGCCAGTTAATACATCATATCGATTTTCAAGGCTAAAATGATGATAAAAGCTTTGAAATGTTACTTGAAGACTTTTTTTTTTAAAGAAACAAACAAATTATGTTTGTATCCCTCTTTTGTGACTTAGATGTTAGTCTGTATTTAATTGGTCAATTTTTTTAAATTCGTTTTTAAAAAAATAAGGTTTGCTTTGATGGTTGATATGATGACGATGATAAACTACATGTGTTTATTTTGTGCTGTTAATTGGTTTGTATAGTATTTATGCAATATTGTTTTTGTCCTCACTCTGGCTGTGTGTGGTGTTTTGTTTTCCTGCATGTAATGTTATCCTTTTAAATACTCGTACATATAAATATTTGCAGAGATACTTGCCAGCATATGAAAGAACAAACACATACATACTTGTATACTAATGGCGGTAGATATGTACCATTTGTGTACTTAAAGCTATTTGTGTGTGTGTATGATTTCAGTCCTTTTATTATTTTAATTTTTATTTTTATTTTTTTTCCAAAAAGTTGTGTGAAAACATTCAAAAATTACTTACTGCGGCTTCAGCGGTTTTGAAACGTGTTGCTTATTGCAAATGCTTTTTAGTTTTATATATTTTCTCAAAATTGCATTATGAATACATGTTTTCTTCATTCCTTTTCTCTCTTTCTCTGCCTCTCTTTAGTTTTCCTCTGTTACTTCACTATTAAGCTATAGTCGTATGTGCAACAGTGTGTAATGATTTTCAGTTAAAGTGTGTGTGTGGTGTGTATTACGTGACAACATGACTTTACAAAGGCCAGTAGTAGCAGAGCAGCATTTTTACATCAATATCAAAGCTTTGATATGCACTTAAATATTCACAGGAGACACAAGACAGCATCATTATTCTTTTAAAAGTTAGAATTTTTAAAAAGGAATTTAATTTTTTTTTCAAATTATTTTCATTAAAATGGTTACATATGATGCATGTATGTACATGAGCTTGCTTTTCATTATAATTCTTTTGAATTATTATACTTTTTTTTTTTTGAAAAACTCGTGGTATTTAAATAAAACCAAAAATTTTTAAGTGACCAAACACTAAAAAAAATAATTCTATTTGTAATTTTAAAGCTAAAATGTTATGGCTTGTCAATGATAAGCAGAGTTGTCAGAAGTTAAAAAAATAAGCTAAATTTGCTTAGAAATTAAATTAAAAAAAAAAAAAAAAACAATTTAAAGAATACCGGTGAACATAATTTTTTTTTTAATTTTAAGTTTTTCTAAAAAGCTGTTTTAAAGCGACTCCATTTTGTGTGAACAATGCTTTAGTTTACTGAAATTTGTACGGATACGTCAAGAGTGTTGAGAACGCATTGTGTTACAAAAAACTTTAACGTATTTTAAAATGGCTTAAATAGATTTTTGTCTGTATTTAAGGATATTTAATTGTTCTATTGCAGCCATACATACGTGTAAGAGTATGTAAAACAATAATTTGTGCAACCAACCATAAAACTTTATATAAATTGTTAGGTTTTTATTTTAAGTTTATCTTTAAATTTAAATACCTTTTTATGAGTTTGTATGCTGCATGTATGTGTGTTTACTATTGCTAATTTACAACATTTGTTTTAGTCATTTACATCCATTCATCTAAACACACATAGTTCGTTGTCAACTCTTATCGCTCGCTGTACAAAATCCCATAAATTTAAAATGTGTCAAATTTGTTAAAAGTTTGTAGTGACGAAAAAAAAAAGTATGACAAAAAAAAAATGTCTAACACAGCAGTTTAATGGTGATGGCAGTATGCAAATAATATAAAAGTAGCTGTTTGTTACGTGTATGTAATGGCAACAACAGCTCTCAAAATTTAAAAGTGGTACTTGTATTAAATTAATTGTAGCTCAAAACATATAACTAAACAACGCTTGTTGTATGTATATGAGAGTGATAAAAAAATAAAAAAAAATTAAAAATTGTAAAAAACTTTAAATTCTTGTAAAAAATGCTGGCTATGGGGTCAAATAATAACTCAGTCAATTAAAATTCAGTAGAATCGAATGATTTTAATGCTAAAAATTCATTTTTATATTATTTCGACACCGTACATGGTACACCCTATAAAGTATATATATTCTGGATCCTTATAAATAACGCAGTCGATTTAACGATGTCCGTTTGTCTGTCCGTCTATCCGTTAGTTCGTTGAAATTAACTTTCTGAAGTCCCTAGGCAACGTACAAAAAAAGTTAGTACAACAATCTGTCAATTGCTTTCGTTAAATTATTACTATCGAAATTCAGTTAGATCGGTTTATAAATGGCGGAGTTATGAGTAAAAAACAGCAACTACCTCTATTTTCGACCATTTATTGAGTGGGTTTTTTCTGCGTATTTTGTTAAAACAACGAAGAGGATAAAAAACTTGGTAAGCAGTTTTGTTTGAAATATCAGTCATAATATCTGTGGTAAAAATGAGAGCCATGGCTGAGGAATATCAAAAATACAGCCGAAATTTTAGATTTTCCTTCATTTCTGCTTTGTTTTCTTGCGTATTTTGTCTATATTAAAAAAAAAATGGGTCCATAAATCACGAAACTATGAGTCAAAAATTGCGACTACATCTGTTTTTCGACCATTTGTCTAAATTAAAAGACGAACAAAAATAAGCTAAGCGTTTCAGTTACATAATTTTTTGAAGGGAGTGAAGATAAATATGGCCAGTTAAATATGTTTTCACGTAACTCCTTACGTTTTTTAGTATTTATCACATAGATACTTATAAATATATTTAGAAGACATATAAGTACATACATACATAGACAAAAATGTGCTTAAATACATTGATTTCTCTAAAGGCCGGGCTATGCGAACGTAGAAGTCAGCTGATCGTTTCTGCTATATGGAAAGCAATGCAAATGCTTAGCTGACTAAAATGTAACGTACATGTAACGTAGCAATCTGTTGAAATTAGAATTTCACGTAACAAAATGTAGCAGTGATGGGATGTATTGTGTATTGTGTATGTATTGTTTTTTTTTCTTCTATAGTTGAGCTCTACATTTCTACATTTCAACATTCCTACATTTCTACATTTCAACATTCGCATAACCCGGCCTTAAGAGAATGCAAACGAACCATAGAATATAACTGCTTGGGGCACATATCATTTTAAATAAGAGGTCATCTAGATTTGTAATCTATCGCCCAAGTACTCAGAAAAAACTTTGCATTATTTTTAAAATTTTTTTGAAATTCCCTAATTCCCCAGTACCCTTTAATTTAGGAAATAATATTATACCAGTCCTGGACACCAAAGTAAATTAAAAAAAATTAATTTAATAATTACAAAGAGTTTACAGTTGCTTAGGTTTCAAAGTAGATTTGAATTTGTTGGTTTTTGTAAAAAAATTGTTAAATTTTTCTTTTTAGTTTGAAACTTGATCTTTATTTGTTTTAAGAAAATTTTCCACATCTATTGGCTTAACATTTTCAGCAAATTTTCCTGCAATATTTCCCTTGGGATCATAATTACAAACCACATAAGTAGAACGGCCACTAATTAAATAGTTAAAAAAATAAGAAAGAGAAATAATTAAATTAAAAAAGAGAGAAAAATCTTACACTTTTGCTTTGCCCACACCCAATTGTTTAGAGTCTTTCCATATGACTTGAGCAAAGTTGGCTGTGGTTGGGATATTATATTCTGGCTTATTGAAATTGTAATGCTCTATGTTACTGTACCAGTCTTCCACGGCATCTTGGCCATTTATTTCTTCGCCGGTGGCATAAAAAATATTTTCACCAAAACGATTATTTTTTCGTGATTCAATTTTATTTTGTTTTGCTAAATACTTTTTTTTTTGGTAGATAATACGTTTTGTTGTTTTTTTTTTTTGGTTTGCGTGACACATACATTTGCAATTTAACATTAAAAAGAAAAATATTAAGAAATAATATATAAAAATTGTTAAAGTAATTATGTTGTTGTTGTTGTTTTCAATGCTGTAGTTTTTGCTGTGCGTATAGAGTAATTTACTTGTGTCGTTGTACGTACTTGTGCCCAATCGTTAGCAAAAAAATTCATATTTTTATTTAAAGTCATGGCCGGTGAACCGTGTATGGCCCTTAAACTATTATGACTATTCAAGCACACTTCTTCAAAAGATTGTTGTTGTTCGTTATCTTTATTATTACTGTTACTTGTTTTTGTGTTATTAGAGGTAGAAGTAGGTAAATCACCTGGCCTGAGCACTTGATCTTTGTATTGGCCCATAATATTACCCGCCGGGGAATAATTGCAAACTACAAAAGTTTTATTGTTGCTAAAAAAAATTTTTTTTAATTATTTTAATTAAACCTCGAGTCAAGTCATATGTAATGTTCTTACAGTTTGCTTAAACCCACACCCAATTCCATAGAATTCTTCCAAACAATTTGTGTGAAATGACCAGTTTGAGAGCTAAAACCGGGCTTGGAAAAATTATAATTTTTAATTTCATCATACCAACTTTTAACACACTGCTCAGCGGTTGGTTCGAAGTTCATGGCATAATAAACATTTTCACCATAAACATTTTTTGGACGATGTGCCAAGGTGCCTTGCTTGGCCAAGTGCTGCATTAAACAAAGTTTATTAAATCAATTTTAAAATTAAATTTTTTAAAAACTTTTTTTTTATTTTTACCTTTGACCATTCATGTGCTAAATCACATAAGCTTTTATTAAGTTTCATAGCCGGACTGCCATGTATGGCTCTATATTTATTGTGGCTATTTAAGCATTCCAGTTCATATTGAGACCACAAGCTTGAGTCTTGATGTGCATGTTTTGGAGTCGCCGGCTCTTTTTCATCCAGAAAACTGCTTGGTTGTCTTCTTTTTTGAGGTTTCATTTTATCAATTATTTTCGTTACAGTTTCCTCTAGCAAAGGAGGTACGCATTGCATATAATTACCCATTATATTGCCGGGAGGATTGTAATTACAAACAACCCAAGTGCGATTATTTCTTTTTAATAAAAAATATATTTTTTTTTTCATTTATAAAGACTCGAAAGTTTTAAATAATTTTTGTAATGGGTGTCTCAGTAAGAGTGAACTTCAATAAATCAATTTTTGCAGGTGCTGTGTGGTAGGTGCCACATGTTCCAGTAACAAATATCAATTTCGGGCTCATTAAAAAAAAAAAATTAGGGCCCCCTAAAATCCACAACAGACAATTGCTTGTTGAGGGTAGTATTATTTCTCCAAATTCGACAATTTTGTGTATTCACGAAGCTAATCAGATATAAATGCACTTCATCGAAAACGATGAGTTTTTTTTTTCAAAAAATTGCCTTTAACTTCACTTTTATAGCCCGTTGTTCTGTCGTAAAGCGCTCCAATTTTAATAATCGGTATAAATATATGTGATATTTGAAAAATTTCAGGGTTGCCACTTGTACCAAAATATGACACTAAATTTAAAATATGCACTTTTACTGAGTCACCCATTATACATAGAAGGAAAAGAAATAAATTTTTTTTAATTGGCTGTTATCTGGCTGGGAGGATTACAATTACAAACAACCCAAGTACGATTGTTTGTTTTAATAAAGAAAATTCTTTTTTTTTAATTTATAAAGACTTAATAATTTTAAATAATTTTTGGAAAAAAGAAAAAGAAATTAAATTTATTTTTAGTTCTTTTTTTTCCTGGCTATTTTACTAACTTGTTAACCACACCCACACCCAGTTCAGTAGTAGTCTTCCATATGACTTGTGTAAAATGGCCATTGTTTGGTGAAAATCCTGGCTTATTGAAATTATAATTTTTAATTTCATCATACCAGGCTTGTACCGCTAGCTTATGTGTTTGTGGTCCCATATTAGAGCCTAGATATAGATTTTCCCCATATTTATTGTTCTTACGGTGTTGCAAAGTATTACTGTTGGCCAAGAACTATTAAGGAAAAAAGAAAAAGGCTTTAATCAATCATCCTTATTACATTTGGCGTAGACAACATCGTCATCAGTTATAATTTGTTATTCCTTAACAGTATCATGACAAAATCGATTATTTATTGATGTTTAATTCAGTCAGCTGTTTTAGTTTGTTTACAGTTTTTGATAAAAAAAATATTTAAGTTTATTTTGTAAGCAAAAAAAAAGAAAACATGGCAATATTTGTCCACATTGAGAACTGTAATATCGATTTAACTTAAACGATAAAAGTGACAACGTTTTCTGTCCATGATATGAATATATTTTTTTGCAGAAAAAAAAAATAAAAAAAAGTTCATAACGGTGTTTACACGAAGAGTTTTCCATATGAATGTGAACATAATGGAAAGTAAAAAGATTTAAAAACAACATTATTTGAATCAGCGGCAAATAAGATTTGCCAGCCTTATTACGAGTGCCGTTGTCGTATTTAACACAAGCCAATGTAAGACATGTGGCATATTACTTACTATTTCCATTATGACATTGATACTTATGTTCTGTTTTTATAAAGCAAGCGATAAAATCGTCTGGAAGTTTTATTTGAAAAGTACTCAAATTTTGACTGTTTTTCATAAAATTTTTTTACACAAGTTAATCGTTAGTGTTCTAAAAACCGCACATTATAATTTTTTAATTTAAAAGTTTTTTCTTAAGAAAAAAAAAATTATAAAACGTATTGATTCTTTCAAGACACTAAATACCACTAAATACCAGCGAAATCCTAAGTGTATCTCATTTTTATTTTCCACTCGTACTTACTTTTGCCCATTCTGTGGCATACAAGTTCAATTCTTTTTTTAGAGTTAATGGGCCAACACCATGTTTTTCTCTAAACACATTGTGCGCTTCCAAACATTCAGTCTGCATTTGCTCTAACGTTTTGGCCGATTCATTGTTCTCAATTAATTTTGTTGAGGTAGAAATGATTCTTTGTGTGATGGTTTCTGTATTGTTATCACTATTGCGAGTTTTAGGCCTTTGGCGGTATTCATCATCATCAGTATTTTGGCGTTTGTAACAGCATGAAAACATTTTTATTTGCAAAAGATTAAAAATTAAAAAAAAAAAAAATAATCAAAATTTAATTAAAAAATTAAACACATTTTTTTTCAATTTGTTTTGTTTTGTTTTTTTTCGCTCAACTAATTTCTTTTTGTCACTTCCGTTTTAGGGCTTCCATTTGATTTATTATTAAAAAAAATTTAATTAAATGAAATAATTTGTTGTTGTGCCCGGTTGTATTTCGTTTCAAATGAATTTGATAACTACCGTTAAAGCCTCTTATTATTTTCAATTTCTTCAAACGTTTTATTTATAAAAATACACATTTGTATGGCAGTTAAAAATAAAAAAAATAAAAAAAAATTAAATGAGTAAAAAACTCACAGAGCATTTCAATAGGGAACTTTATTGTGTGTTCTTGTTAATCATTCTTTTTTATTTATTTTTTATTTTGTTTTTTTTTTTGCTGATAAGAAGTGTATAAAAAAAGAGTACTAAACACATTTTCTCCACATTTTTTACGGTTGATTTGTGTTTATATTTTAAGTTAATGCTGATGTTGGTTACGGTTATGATATTCTCAATGATAACAACTTAAGTAAAATTTATATTTTCTTAAAACGATTTGAGTGTGAAATTGAATTGAGTAATTTTTTTAAGTAAATGGGTGTGGTAGATTTCTTTTGGAGATTTTAATTAATTTTTTTTACTATTCAGCCTTATTACGAGTGCCGTTGTCGTGATCGAATTTAACATAAGTTGCTGTAAAGACTTCTACTAAAGAATTTTGTAGCACTGATTTCCAAGTTGTACTACTATTTTCTAAATGCAATACGTTTTTAAGTCTCTACAACAAATTAAATTATTTGGATTTATAAAGTTTAATAAAATTTAATCTTTATTCGTGCTTAATTCCACTGAAGATTCAGAGTAGTATTTGATAAAACAGCTGTCTGGAAATGCTTTCCTACTTACTACTAAGTAAATAATTTTTCTAAAATGTTTCATGAGAATATCATGAAAAATAATGCATTTTACACACTAACTTAAATTGGAATTAAGCATAAATAAAAATTGGGCTGTAATCATATTCGCACTAAAGTCGGTATCTTTTAAAAAGCGACTATAAATTCATAAAATTCTTATGAACAAAAGTCAGTTTTTAATAAAAACCTACTTTTTTGTGACTATGATTGTGGCCCATCATATTCGCTTCAAATTTGTGTAGCTTCGTTAAGATATCATAAGTGTAAACTATTTTAAAAGCCTTTATAGAAACATAAATAATTAAGCAAAACTACACAATTTAAATTCTAAATTAAATATTTTAATATACTCCATGGGCCAGGAATTTTTCTAAAAATTTTTATAATCGAAAGTTTGAAATTAATATTTTAAAAATTAATTTATAAATTTAGGCTCGTATTCAAAAAGACTAATAAGGACTTCAAGTATAAATTATGACAAATTTTTCATACAAATTTGTCACAATATCAATTTCAAATCTACTTTAATTTTCTTTGTTTATGCTTAATTTCAATCAAATTGATTTGCAAAATGCATTATTTTTCATGATATTCTCATGGAAAACTTAAAAGAAAAATTTATTTACTTAGTACAAAAACTATTAAAAAGGAAAGCATATCCATATGGCCCATTTCATCAGGTGCTATTCTAAATCATCAGTGGATTACTTCCAAGTTTTATAAAATTCCTGCCCAAACATTTGAATACTTATATTGTTACACTAATTAATTACATGAGAATTGACTCAATAAGCAAACAAAAAGTTTCAAAAAATTCAAACAAGAAATTAAAAAAATAACAAAATAAGCATTAAACTAAATCATGATGTAAGTAAACCAGATGACTGCAAGAATACAAAAATAATAACATTACAAAAAGCTCATTCATTTTGCTGTTACTTTTGAGGTTCCTGCTATCAAAAATTATTTCCGGTGGTTGATATCAAGAAGTATACAAGAGCACACTCTTTATCTCTTTTTAATACATTAATGTCTCTTCACTTCAGCTTCAATCATGCATGTGTAGGGTCTTCCAATATTCGTAATAACTTTAACAATCATGCATGTGTAGGGTCTTCCAATATTCGTAATAACTTTAACAAAAAATTTTATTTATTTTTGCCTTTTTGTCGTGAATATTATTTACGTACAATTTGTTGGACTTTTGTTTCTGTTTTGGTACATTTTTAGGAGTTCGAAAATAATTTATTTTTTGTTTTTTTTTTTGTGATAAACAATAAAAGCAAGTCTACACGCGCCATAAGAAAAAACAAACAGAAAAACTCAATTGTTTTTTGACTTTTAAAATTTAAGCCACACAAAAGTCTATAAATGAAAATTTTTGCAATAGCAACAGCAACAGCAACAATAATAATATTAAATATTTATTTAATTTAATTTAATTTATCTATCTTGTATGCATTGAAGAAGACACAATGCACAATTGAGTACTCATAGACGGATGGATGGATGTATGGCTGGCTGGCTAGCTGGCTGGATAAATGATTCATATGAGGTCATAATTTGTTTGCTATTGTTATTTTTCTTTTATTTTCATTTGTAAACAAATATCCACTTGAGTGTCTATATGTGCATGTGTGTGTGTAATAAATTTTTATTTTTTTTTTATTATGACTGTTTGGTTAGTTGGCTGCTTTACCTCGACTTTTTACAAAGTACTCGTACAATTCATTGTATTTATTGTTGTAGTACACAATATTAATATCGGTTTCAATTGAAACGTGAGTAAAATAGTCAATTTGAAACAAATAAATAAATAAATAAATAAATTTAAAAAAAAAGAAAGAAATGTTTACATTAAATAATATTTTCAAACACAAACGTTCGTCTTGCTTGATAGCGGGAGTTATAAAAACGTTAGGTGATATAAAAAAAATTAGTAATTGGAAAAATACTTTATCAAATAAATCATTATTAAAAATGATTTAATTGAAATTGAATCATAATTTGATAAGTTAAAAGAGGGAAGGGTTTTCGGTTTTAAGTTTATGAGAATTGTAGAACCAGCAAAATTTTCCAAAGTATTTTGCAAAAACTGATTTAAAAAAATATAAACGAATATTCGATGCCTTATTGGATTCTAAATTTTTGTGCATTCAAAGCTTTTATATGATATTAGAAAAATGTGTGATGGTGTGTGTGTGTTTTTAATATTAAATTGTTTTTGTTTAAACGGCCAATCCCTGTCCTCTAGTTAATTACAGTCAATGATAAACGTACAAGTTCTATAAAGAATTTAAATGCATAATTATTGAATTACTTGTAATTAAAAAATGTACGTGTTATGTGAACTGTTACTGCATTTTTTTTGAGTAAATAAATGCATAAAGTTGTTACATTTTATGGACATAAAATAAATTTTCTGTTTGTTGATTTATTTGTTTGTTTTTTTTGCAAATGATATTTGTCTGACACATATAATTTCTATGCTGCCAAAAAGGCTGCCATATAATTTTGAAACAGCCACGCCCATTTTTATGCCTTCTTTTCAACAATTTTCACTCACAACTATTCATAAAAATGTGTGCCCGCACTTAATTTATGCCTGAAAATACGCTTTGAAATATTTTATTTACCACTTTAATTGCTAGCGAATGGTTGCATTTCTTTGGATGATGCATTTTTTAACGATGTACACCTAATTCTCTTTTTACAAGAATTTTTTTACAACGATTTTGATTTAAAGAAAAAAAAATCATCTTTTTACACGATTTTTAGGCAATTCAGAGTTAATAATTCAGAAATAATTTAAAAACACTATTAGCTTTTAACTTTTCTATATAATTTTCTTCCGGTCCTATTTCGCAACGTTTCTCCAAGTTGGCAATTAACGTTTCAGTTCCATTTTGTTCCACTCTGATTCCTTTTTGCTTTAATTTTACATAAATAAAATCAATTTTAATCAAATATGGATCGTTTTGTGAGAAACTCATAACAGATATAGCTAAATTAGCACAGCAAGCGTTTTTTATTTGTAAAATATTCTCATGAACATACAAAATATATGAAGCATACCGACATAACGTGATGGCAACACTGAGTGGTTGGAAAATCCAATTTTGTCAGCAAGTTTTGTGGTGAAGTCGGCTGCAAGACAATTGTTTTCCAATTTCTGTTTTGTTATTATTGATATTTTAATTAGTTTTTTTTAATAATCTAGAGTTTCTTTAGTGAATTCTATCAAACAAGGTGAGAATACGCACGGCCAACGTTCTTTTTTAATGATGACACTTTAATATAAGTGATGGGTGCTAAAAAATATTACGTTTGGAGCTCCAATTTAGGTTGGTCTTTAAAGCTGTAAGCTGGTAGAGAAAAATCTTTTTTAATTAAAAAAAAAAATTTTAAATTAAAATTTTTAAAATTTTACCTAAAAAATAAAATCTTTTTTAAAACTCCTAAAATATTTTTCAAATTAATAATCAGTATCAAATTAATTTATATTGAAATTTCAATTGATATCAAATGCCATGCATTGGCCCTGAATTTTAAAAGGATTTTCAGAAACGACTTTCAGAATATTTAAAACGCTTTTTTATATATTTTTTATTGTAAACAAATAGAAAACCAATGATTTTTAGTTAATGCTTATAATGTGAGAAAACCAAATCTGTTAAAAAAACCAGTCTAGCTTTGAAATCAGTAATTATTAGCAGATCAACGCATGTTTATGCATTCAATTATTAAATTTAAAGTCAAATAAATAATTCTTCAACGTTTTCAAATTTATTTCATAATAACATTTCATTTCTACACCATTATTTGTGATTAAAATTTTAATTATTTAAAATCACTGTTCAGGTACATGAATTATTATAATTTAAATTATGTTGCTGCAGATGGTATTGTCGTGACGTGGCCTTTAAATTATGAATTTTAATTTTATATTTTTTTTCACCTTAACAAAATTTCTTTACTAACACACTGACTGCTTTATTGCTCTCTAGTTTGTGTATTGTGTGTGCTGATTAAAATTGCAAGTCTTTTCTTTCGTTTTGTTGATTTGACGACAACCTGTAGTTTTTTTCTTTACATTTTAACAAGAAAAAAAAAATACAAATTCACTGACACACATAAATAAACTCTACAAACTCTTACCAGTTTCATTACGCAAAATAAAAAATCAAACGTACTCATACACACAAACTGCTCATTCAACGTATACAACTAGTATTTATGTGGTTGTATGCCACAGCGTGTTTCCATACATTCACAAATAAAAGAGTCTCTCTCTCTCCCTCCTTCTTTTATAAACAATGTAATCATTTCAGCGGAAATTACCTTAGAAATGTTAAAAAAAGGAAACACCATGAAAACAATACCGAGCACAAACCAACCAACCAACAATGAACAATGAATGTTGGCAGCAACAGTGAAATTAAGGCTGCAATTTAAAATAACAATTCAACAACAATTTAAAAAACAATGTTACTCGGTAAAGAATAAATTTAAAACATTAAAAAAAACTCGTATACACTGCACTGCGTACAAGTTACAAGTTAAACTCATCACTTGGTTAGAAAATTAGGCAGGAAAGAGGAAAAGAGGACCAACACTATGAATAGTCTAACAAACAAATGAATGTTTACCTGCTTATTTCATTATCCTAAACACAACAAGAACAAACTGATGCCTTTTCTAGATGAATAGTGAACGTGCCCAGCAAAAAAATAGTGCTTGCCTACCAGCAGCAATTTTATGAGAGATACAACTTTTATACTACTGGATGGATTTAGATAAAATCAATTGTAAGTTGAAGTAGAGGACTCCAATTTCCTCGCTCACATATTGTTTTTAAATCTGGTTAGCAGTTATCTAATGACTTAGGAAACAAACTTCTGGTTTATGCACCTACAAGAATATTAGAACCAGAGTTTTCAGTTTTTTAGTGATCAAAAGACTTAAGACAGCAACTTCACTTTTATAAAGAAGTAAAAAACTTCAAATACAAACTTCCAGTTTCGCCGTTACGAGTATTAAAATAATCAATTTTACTCTGAAGTAATAGACTTCAGGGTATCTGCTGGTTGCTTGACTAAAAAAAAAATTTAAATTCGGCAGTAAAATTTGCTCTAAATCTGCTAAGTAGTTTTGAAGATATAAAAGAAGTTGTGAAAAGAAAAATAATTTTTTATTAAAAATTTTTATAATGCATTAAATTATTGTGCTGTAGACATGAACAAAAGAACTACTTCCTTTTTTTTTTTTTAATTTAATTCATACTACTAACAGGACTTAAAGAATCTAGATTCTTTATTTACTGGGTTGTGTTTTATGTAATGGAAGTGAAAGAATTAAATTGAACGGCCGAAGGTGTAAAACAACAATTGTTTAAAGGTGCTATAACTACATTTTAATAAGACAATAACTATGAAAACAGAGAAAGAAGAGTTATTCCTTTTACTTATGATAAAAGGTTTTTAAAATAAAAATAGTTCTTTGTGGTAGTGGTGAAATTAAAAAAAATTTCAATTAAATGCAAGAAGTGAAGCCGTATGATTGATGTGGAATTTATTAAATTTATCACAACGCTAGTGGTATAACAAAAGGAAGTGTAGTATTGCTGTCCTTAATAAAATGTTATAAATATTAACAAAATAGAAAACAATATAATAAATTATTTAAAGTCAAAAAGTTTAAAAAAATTAAGCTTTTTTGGTACTTAACTAAAATTATGTTGGTATGCTAAATGCATTTTTTAATTTTTTTTTATTTACAAAATGTTTAAAAAATATTTTTTTCAACTTCTGGCTTCTTTTATATACAAATATTTTTTTAATACAATTACTTCCTTCAAAATGAACACAGGCGTGGGGAAATAATATTATCTTAATATATAAATTCGACTGTAAGTTAGGGGTATTGACATTGTACTCCTCCTAAATGGCTGGACCGATTTAATTGAATTTCTGTGCGTGCCTTTGGGTTACGTATTGGAAAGCTTAGTATCACAAATCCGCCCGTCAGGTGGCCTTGTACTCGGTATCTGGCTTATATATTTACTATCTGTTTTTACCTGTTCTTGCACGGTCCGATTTCTTAGAGTAAGAAGACGAAAAATTTTATATTTCCATTAAAACCCAACTTAAATTTGTATGTAATTTAAAATATACTACACCCATTACTACGCCCACTTTTTAAATTTATCTCAAAACGGAGAACGGCTAAGTCAATTTGACTACGCCCACTTTTTAAATTTATCTCAAATCACAGAGCTGCATAACTCTACTTATATTTTTTTCTCTTTTTAATTATTTTTCAATATAAATAAAATTTAAAGGTAAAACAATGTTTGCTAGGTTTTACCTAAAATAGCTTAAAAAACATTAAAAATTTGTTATTTATTTATATTTAAAAAAGACTTGTTTGGCATAAAGGAATAATGATTATAGATTTGTAATGAAACACTTTTAGTTTTTAATTGGTTTTTTTTACCTGAATAACAATTTTATACATTTATAAAACGTATTTATTAATTTTAGGAATAACGAGCTATACCTTTGTAAATCAAATATGATAGAATCAATATCCATTATTTTGTTGTCATTGTCAAAACCATTTTTGGTTGAATTAACTGTCTATACAATCTATTCAAACATTATAATTATCAAATCGTTATCTATTGGCATTGAATGGCAAAGTTAAAGCCCATATAGGGTAGAAGCATGTATGCAAGTGTCATGTAGTTTTGGCTGGCACACGAATGAACTATTCCCATTGTACTATTCCCTCATTTTAACTGAACAAACTATAAACTGATAATTAGTCGAACGAAAGGAACAAAAAAAAATTATTTGTCTGCTACCGTGTAAAATAAATGCACTTTTTTCTTTGCATTTGCATACTTCATATTTAAGCTTTATTTTTCATAACACATTTTTTGAAATGGCTTAATATTAATGCAGAAAACTATCATTAATTGATGCATTTAGTATTTAGTTGTCTAGTACTAACGTTTAGTAATGCTGAGGTTGCTCGCTTTTTAGTACGATATATAAAGTTAAATATCAGAATATCGCGTTCTAATCTTAAAGTTAAAGTTCAAAAATAATACAATTCGCTTATAAATATTTAAAGATATATAAAAAATAACCTTATTTTCTTTCGACGCAACAAGAACGCAAGATTTAAATTTTAAATAAATGACTGATGCAGCAATTGAATTGTTTCTCTGGCTGTATGACATATGGCGCCGTCTTGTTGAAACCACAAGCCCTCCACATTCATTTCTTCAATTCTAGGCAAGAAAAACTGGTTATCATTACACGATACCGAACACCATTGACTATTTGCGCTTGACCTGCCTCATTTTCATAAAAAAAGGTCCAATGATTCCTCCAGCTCAAAAACCACACCACACAGTGACACGTTGAGGATGCATTTGTTTCTCGTGAATCACTCGAGGATTTTCCTCACTCCAAATGCGACAATTCTGCCTATTGACGAAGCCATCAAGATGGAAATGGGCTTCGTCACTGAAGATGATTTTATCGGCAAAATCAGCATTTTCATGTTGTCTCTCCAATACCCAATTAACGAACTCCCTTTGCTGTCCATGGTCATTTTTTACTAACCTCGTACCTTTTACTAGCAAACAATAACAATCGTTCAAATGTCAAACAATGACACTTCGAATGGCGCCAAATTTAAATCTTGCGTTCTTGTTCGGACACCCTTTATATTCTATATTCTCCTTTTTATTTTTTATAATAATTTTAATTACAATTCTAATAAAAAAAATAAAGAAAATATTGAATTTTAGGCTATAGGTTTTTAACTTTTTTTCTAGCTTTTTTTTAAAAGTGATTTAGCTTTTTCTAACCTTTTGTTGGGCTAATTTAGCAACGCAATGCTGCCTGTAACAAAAATTTTAGGAAATTTCTAAGTGTTGTTAAAATTACATTTTATTTTACTTAGGATTATTATTACAAGTTACCCATAACTAAAGGGTGGAATTTGTAGGTCAAAAAACCGGATTTTACTAAGCTTGAAAAATAAAATGCTGTTATTCGTTTAGGAGAAATTATCCAACAATTAGCCGATTACAATTGTTAGAAAAACATTTTAAAGGTAAGTAAGGATATGAGCTGCAATATGTCCATACAAATTTATTTGGAGTTCTTCCCAGACAACCTGAGGCAGTTCAGCGGCTAAGAAAATGATTGCAAAAACAAAATAAAAATGATTTCAGAATATTGTTGGTCATTTTAAGAGGATACTGATCATGCTGATTAAAAAAAAATGACAAGCAAACATTTCTGAGTGAACTAGCCAAATATTGCATATCTAGAATTTTTTTTCAATAAAAAGTTTAATAACTCGGTACATTTTTAACGGATTTAGAAAAAAAATTTATTTTACTCATTCATAGAAATGTTTTGAAAATGAATTCAAAAGTTGTACGGTTTTTTTAAAATAAAATATGATGTAAAAACGTTTCCAAACTTAAAAAATGGCAAAAAATTAAAAAAAATTTGTTTGGTGCACAAAAGCTTAGTTAAATAATATATATACCAATCAAATGGCTGCTTAAATGTTTTCTTTCTAAATTTGCTGAGAAACTTAAAATCGGTTGATATTCGCCTAAGTTACTGATTTATAAGTGTACGAAAAACCGGTTTTTAGGGGCTTGGCAAATTCCAAAAACAGATTCTTGTTGTACTCGATAGGACCTACCAGGAAAATAATATCACTTACAATATATTTTTTATTTTATTCTTTTTTGTCGCACTGCGTTATGTGTCTTACAAACTCCTTACTTTAACTATCGGCAACTTGCTGTTTGCAACAAAATTAAGAAACCAATCGTCTAAAAATTTTTTATGCAACACAATAAATTTTTCAAAGAAAATGGAATGCAGCACATAATTAATTTAACTAAAATTAATAAAAAAAATTATAATTTGAATGTGATAATTATTTTTTTCTCTGCTTTTTTAGTGATTTATTGTAATAATAAGCCATTCAATTTACTTTCTATAATAATTTTATTCGGCTTTAAGACTATAATAATAAAATTAAGTGAACTGCTATTGAAATGATATTTTTTTAAAATCCATTTTACAGAACAGGGATGTATGTGAATTATGAAAAAATAAACGGATATATAATTTACACAAAAGTATTCGCACATCAATGCCGGAATATTACAACGTGAATAGAATTCATTATGTTTAATGTGAACATTGCTCATGCATGCTTTACTTCCTGTCTAAATACAAGTTATTACCATATCATGTGTGTGTGTGTGAGAGAGTACCGAATCATTAACGTAACTAATAGATGGTCATTTAATTGGTATCATGTGAATTTTAACATAAAATTTTTATCTGCCTTTTTTTTTGGTTTTATTTTATTTGTTTTTATGTTCTAAACCCCCTCTAACCAAATTTGTAGGCAAAATGTTTAGCAACAATCAACACTTCCGCTTTAGAGTGTGTAGAAATAAACACATAAGGCAGCATTTTAAGGTGATGAACGAATTGGTTTTGTGCTACACCAAATTTTCTCTCTCGAGAAAGAGATCTCTCGATTTCTTAAAATAATCAGAGGCTAAATAGCCATATTTGTTAGTGAGCAAGTTTTATTGATATTTTTTAAATATTTCATATAAAAAGACTAGAATTTCAAAGGATTTAATTCAAATTTTAATATAATTATAAATTAAATAAAAAATAAAATTTAATACTGTATTGCCTTTACTGTGAAGACTAAAATTAAAACCAAAATGTAAATTATTAGACTAATAAGCTTAATCTACATAATTTTCTATAAAAAATTATTTGACAGTCATAAAACCACAATAAATGATATCAATCAAAGCGTAAATCCACATGAATATCGTTATATAAACTTATAAAAGCCCTAAGTGGTTGGATGGTTTAGCCTAAAAATTTTTTTCCACTTAACCGATTTTAATGAAATTTTTTATGAATTTTCTCAGTCATATTAAAAAGTTTAATTTGAATATTTTTGTAACTTAGGGCTTTCTTGAAATCATATGACGATATGCGTATATATTCCTCAATAAATTAATAGGCATTAAAACTCCTCTACGCATTGTTACATGCGCACACCCACACACTGTCAGTAATTTTTGTTTTTGTTACACTCAACCAGTACATTTGGGTTTTGAGCAGCTTGGCAGGTCTGTCAGCATAAACAAAACTCATACATGCCTATTTAAGTGCTAGTATGTGTGTTCGGCATTATTTAGAGACATGTGCCATGTATTTCTATAAATATTCCATTTTTTTGTAATATTTAACGAGTGTAAGCCCATTAGATGAATTGAGGGACATGCTCTTGTAGTGTTTTTATTAAATATGTCATGTATGTTTGTGTGTGTGAGCGTTTCTAATGCGTTGATGTGGTGGCATAAATATTAGAGCGCATTTATATTTTTTTATTGCTATGAATTTGATTAGTTTTACAACAAGAGCTGATAATTAAATGCAAGGCGTCTTTTCAATTTAAAATGCCTGTAAAAATGAATACAAATAAATGCATTTGTTGTTGAAAGGCATTAAACAGCCATTAAATTATTGAACACACAAATATAGCAGGAAATTATGTGAACAAGAATTTAGTATTCAAAAAAACAAATTCTTTTTTGTGACATTTTTTACAGAATCAAGAAAGAACTTTAAAATTAGAATTTTAAGGGAAAAATTTGTTATAGTTCTTGATATGAAAAACTGAAAAACTAAAAATTGTTTACAGACTTACAGACCAATTTAAAAAAAAAATAGGCAAGCGCAGCGTTCTCTGGTGCTCAAAGTTAGTAATGATATGGCACACCTAAAGAAGAGAGCTGACATTGCACATTCAACATTAAGCCTACAAGAACAATGACACTCAATTGATAAGTAATTTGATTGACATTGTTGATAGAAATTTTTTATCTATGACAGCTATTCAGTTACTTCTATTACGAACATTCATATCGAAAATATAAGTATAATGATATTTTATCGAATTGGTTAATCAGTAACTTTCCGATAAAAATATTCGAAGTTTGCGATGAAGTTAGCAGCACATAAATAATCATCACAAAATAACGAGTTCTATCGGACCGAATATTTTTAAAGTTACTGAATACCGAATTCGATAAAATATCGTTAAAATTATATTCTCGATACGAATATTCGTATTAGAAGTTAGTGAAACATTGTTATTAGATGTTACACTCTTCGGTTGTGACCATGATTTTTTTAATCGTGTTAAAAGAATATCGATCTTAAAGCTCAAAATATTTTTAGGAAAATTTATGTTGGTCTGTATTATGGAATTCTGGTTACTAAATATAATTAAAAAGTAATAATCACAACAAAATTGCTTGGAAATAAATTTAGTTTTAAAAACCCAAGTTGTTTTCTGTGGGTAGTCACTTCAGAAGTGTTTGGTAATCCCACAGCAGTTTCGATCTTATCCCAAAAGCGATGAGTGCTCTGCTGTCAGGGTGGATATAGATGTGACTGTTATTAGTGTCGCCTTATATTTCTTTCTGCAAAACTGTGTTCTCTTGACCCATATTGCCTAATAAGCTTTTCTTGGGATATTGATCAAATACCTCTGCTACCAACACTTTTAACCGTTTTCAATGCATCTGTTTACTACGGAATTTTTATAAAAATAGTTTTTAAAAAAATGAAAGACATCTATTGCTTGATTTAAATTAAAATTTTAATGCTTTTTAGAAAGTAGAAATCGTTAAGATCGGCTTAGCCTTAGCAGATGTGTCAACAGACTCTACTTTGAACATGGCAGACTCAACATGTAGAGCAAATAAATTATGAAATCATAATTATATTTGTTTTGTAGTTTCCTGCTGTTTTTTTTTTCTTAAAAAAATATTTATAGAAAAATACTACAACTATTTGCCAATAAACCAAGTTGTACATATAAAATTACAAGTTTGCTGTTAACAGCTCTTTACTTTTCTTAAAAAGTCAAAACGAAACAAAGAAGTAGAAGAAGAAAGAAAAAACTTGCATCAAAGTTTGTTTGTACACTTAAAGAAATAAGCAACAACAATATTCAAGTAGAAACAACTATTTATGCAGGCTTAAGTTAGCACTAACAAATCCTAAGCACCCTACGAATTCTGATTTGTGTTTTAGCAGCAATTGACAGAGTATTTGTAGTTTGTGAAGAATAGTCTTGTAGTACTCGTATGTTGGGTTGCATATTGGCAATTACTTTGCTAGCTAGAAGAGTAAAGGGGAGGGTAAAGTTTGAAGAAGTTACTTGCAGATTTCTCTGGGCTTACATTAACATGAAAATATCCTGTGAGTTCATTACTGTTTTAAAAATCTAGAATTTTATTTATTAGCAGTTCACTTACTACTTTTAATACTTTCCACTAGTGCTATAAAACTCATCAGACATCCCTTATATACTCATGAATTTTAAAATATTTTCAAATATGTTTAACAAACGTAATGACAAATCGATGCACTTATGCTGGAGGGCATTAAATAAACAACAATTTTGTTTTCAAGCAATGCACCTACACACTTCCATGTGTACGAGTATGTAAAAGTAAAAAAGAATAAAATAAATTTTTTTCTATTATAATTCGAACCAACAACTTAAGCATAAATTTGTATAACATTAAAAAAAAGTTTTCAGACAACAAAATTATATTTTGCTCTGCTGTTTCTTTTTTGCTCATGTTGTAGTAAAAAGTACTTAAATAAACATAAACTTAATATTGGCGCATACTTACGGGTTAAAGTTTTGTTGGCATCGCTTGAATTTTGAAATCTGAATACAATGTCTGAAAACAGACGAGTGCCGGAATACGCAAAGCAATCAACCTTTTCTTTAATCGAGTAAGTCGGTTAGCCAGTCAGTCAGTCAGCCAGTTCGTCATTCATGCATTCGCTTATTCAAAAAGTCACTAGACGAAAATGTAATGCTTGGCACTGTGCACTGTGGAAAAGAAATAAAAAGTTTCTATTATGCCAGGCAAAAATCTCTTGTAAATAGCAAAGTTTTGCAAACTATTTTGCATAATGCATATTTTTATTGCATCTCATTTATGCTCATTCTAAAAAGCGATAAAATTTTATGATGTTTTCTGCTTTTCTCATTCTTCATAAGTGTGTCAGTTTGTAGTCTGGCTGCATATAAAATGAAATGCTGGTACTTAGCGCATGGTTAGTTGTGACTAAAGTATTTATAATGTTGAATTTAAAGCAATTAAAATTTTGTCTAATACTCGCCATAATCATGTTTGTGACAGGCTAAAAAGTTTTTATTTTTTTTTTAAGAAAAAAAAAAAAAAAAAACAATTAGACAATAAGTAAATCATTTTAAATTGTGCTGCAACTGAAAGTGAAGTTGCGCAAAAGAAAGACATGTAAAAATGAAGAGTTTTAAAATGTTGCTTTTTTATTTAAAGTTTATAAGTCTTGATTTTTTAAATCGTTTGTTTTTAGTTAAGAACTGTGCTCTTTGCCTTAAAAAGGGACTTAGAAGATGTAAATTTCAATCAATATCAATAAGGTGTCAATAAACGACAGAGCCCACACCACACTCTAGTATCATATTGGGCTTTACTTTTTCCACTCCTGTTTGGAGGGGGAGAGTTCAACCTTACTTTCAATAAAATGTTTTTAAGTGACTCTGTTATTGCAAATAAAACACATCATGACTTTATAAAATCAAGAATAAACTCTGCTGAGTTCTGAAGGTAGCTTAAGAACAGAGCTACAAGGCAAGTAATAAATTTCATATTTTGCCTTGCACACTCAGAAAACAACTTCGCTTGTGAGAACTAAATTTATTTCCCATGAAAAATTCAGTTGTGATAATCAAATTTCATAGTTATAGCAATTAGAATTCAATACTGCAGTCCAAAAATTAGTTCTATTAATAATATTTCGAGCTGTAAAATTCGATTAACTGAATTTCTCAACCAAAGTTGTTTTCTCAGTGCATGCATCTTATAAATCACAAATATCTATTTTTATTTTAAATTCTACTAAAATTGGTGTCATAAATTGGCCTCTTATAAGTTGCTTCCTGCATGATATCATTCTTACTCTTTCATGCCAATACTTTAACAAATAGTTCTCTCAACTTTTACAGTTTAAGAAAAAACTTTTTGGTTTTGAATAGGAAAAATTGTGTAGCTGCTAAAGAAATATAATTTTAGCATAAATCTAAATAAAGTTTAATAACATTTTTGCATAAAAATCTTTATAGAGATTTAAAAAGTTATGTTTTTTTTAAGATGGCGTTAAGCGATTTTTTTAGTCCACAGCATAAGCAAAAGAATGCGTTCAAAAGTTTTAATAGAAAACTGTAATTTACAATGTAAAATGAGGAAAAAAAAGAAAAAAAAAACAACAAACGCGTTTATTCAAAGTGATATGAAAGCATCAAAGTACATTAAAGCTGAATATTCTGGTTTTTTTTTTAAAGAAAATTAGGTAACAGTAAAAAATAAAAAAAAGGAATTTATGAAATTGCGAACACTAAATTTAAATATGTTTTAATGTAAATAAACATCATTGAAAGTGATTGGCTAATTAACTTAATTCTCATTCAGTCCTTTGAAAATCAGAGCAGATTTCATGAAATGTTTCATGAAATGAATCTACGGTCACATCACACAAATATTTGTCCAAATAATTGTAACCACTATTTTTTGGCAAAATGTTTTTATAGGCTAATATGACTTGTATTACATAAAATTAATTCAAAGAATATAAATAATAAAAAAATTTATCTAATTTAAGAGAATAGTTTTTCAAAATATATAAACGTATAGTGGTTATGCTTCTTTCGACTAATATTTGTTTAATGTAGCCATAGCTTTAGTAACTATTTCATGAGAATATCATGGAAAATAATGCATTTAGCAAACTAACATAATTTTGCTTGTATATGCTTTATTATTATTGTACCTCGACCCAAAGTTTCATGCTCATTACATAAAGTTAATTACCTTGATCGGTGAGAACTTTCCTGTTTTTATTTGAGCCATAAACAAGTCTGACTCTAAAAGACCCTAAGTTTCTGTCACAAAGTAAATGTTCTAAGGTTTCATCATATTAACAACAAAACGTGTATTAGCTGATGCTACCCTTTCCTATCTTACAATGGCCACTAAACCATCAGTTTGAGATCACTCTTATTAGCTGAAAGTACCTTCTGGAATGGCTTTCGTAGTAGCTTAATAAAATGCTTAGCTTATTTGATTTTTTACTAACATTAGTTCTCAAAACTCAAAGTAACTTTTACTCCAGAGTAACTGAAAACTGTTGAAAATAAAATTATAAAATTGTTTACTGATTTCAAAATAATGTGGCTCATTTTTGCTGGTCGCCTTTTGACTTCTTTCTATTTTTAATAGTTTTTAAAAAATTAAAATTTTTTATTAGTTAGTTTTATTTGACCTTTTTCTTTTAAATAATATGACTATTTTATTAAGCTTGAGGTCTTATTTAAACAAAAAAAAAATTTTTTTTATCTTATATAAAAATAAAATTTTTAAAACTAAGACCTCAAGCTTAATAAAATAGTCATATTATTTAAATTAAAATTTTTTTATAAAAGTAATTTTTTTTCTTTTCTTTTTAAATATTTTTCTATTTTTCATATTTTTTTTTTTTAAATAAAAAGTTTTTATAAAAAATAACAACTTTTACGATATCTTTGTAACTAGTACTGAGAAGTTTTAAGAACGTTATCGATGTGAGTTAAATAAAATTTTCTTGCGAAATTTCGGATTTTGTTTTTAATGAAATATTAGAGAACGTTTCCAAATAATAGTCGAATAGTATATCACTTTACTTAAGACCATCATTTATTAATTTATGATTTTATGTGAATAAAATCTAATATAATTTTTGCTACTTAAAAAAAAGCGCGTCAATATGACAATGCCAATGTCGCACACAAGAAAGGTGCAAAGTAACAAATTAAGGGTATTCATGACAGTTTTATATTAAATTTGCATTATGTTTCTTTAAAATACAATCTAATGTTTTTAGCAGGCGTGGCTGCTCTTTATTCAAAAACAAATTACGACTAATTAATAATCTTAGAATTTATATTTCTTCACATTTAATATTTGATAAAAATTAATAAATTTGTAAGGTGCTTACTTGATTTTAATTCTTATTAATTTAGTTACAACATTTTGCTTACTATAATTTGTTAATTCCAAATAATTATTTCTCAATATTGCAGCATAAATTGCAATAGCGAAAATCAAGTCAACAACCTTACTTTAATGTACTTTTGTTTATTAATTAGGGCAACAATATTTCTTTTACTTTATTCTATAATTTTTTTTGAATCTATTTCAATTAATTGCAGTGTTAACTTATTTAACTAGTTCTAGAGTGCATTTTTTTTAATTTTCTAATTTTATAAGTTTATAGCTTATGTTTTTGAAATACATTTTCTGGCCAAGTTTTATCTCGCATTGCGTTTTTCATTCATTGAGACCACCAGGCAGTAATTTTTCAATTTAATTTTTATTACTTTCCCTGCACACTCGTAAATCTCAAAGGAATTTTCAAAAAAAAAAAAAATTGGATTAGATCTCCATTTCGAAGTAAGTGATTTTAGTTACCCAAAAAATAAACAAAAAAATGGAAAAATCTTTTCCCTTCATTCATTTTATTGTATTACTTTGATGCTAAATGTGCATGAAATACAAAATTTTATTGTTGTTGTTATGTTCCTGGGGTTTTTTTCTTTTCTTCTTGAAATTTTATTACTCTTTATAACAACAATTGATGGCATTACTACAGTGTGGAGCATATGTTTTGCATTTTATAACTGTGGCAATTGCAATGAAGCATGTTTGTGTTATTCATATGTAAGTACGCTGGTTGGTTGGTTGGTTGGTTACTTTCAAAAGCTTTTGTTTATTTGTTGCTTTTGTTATTTGCTTTGTATGTTGTTTATTACTATCCATTTGTCTTTTGTTGGAAAACGTGTTAGTTTTCCTATTGTTTTGGTATTTTGTTGTTCTCTGTGATATTTTTGTCATAAGGCGATTTTATGTAGTAAATGTGGTACTAACTTGCATTAGGAGAAGTTTCACTAGAAGCATATATTTTTTTTTGTTATAAAACCAAGAATTTTGTTGAATCTCTAATGATGCTAAAATAATATGGAACTTTGTTGTGTCTTTAGCCATGCCGATCATTCGTTACAAATTGTGTTTCCATTTGCTCAAACCATTTTAACGGGGAGTAATCCACTGAAGATTTAAAGTAGCATCTGATTAAACAGCTTTCCTTCTTATGGTACTAAGTAAAATATTTTTCTAAAATTTTCCTTGAAAATAATGCAACATAAATTGGAATTAAGATTAAATTTTGTTTAAAATTTTTTCAAGATTTTTATTTTGTTTCTTCTTTTTTGAATAATTGTTTTATTGCTCAGGTGTTCTCTTTGATTTGAAAAAAAAAATGTAGAAATATCGCCCATCAAATTTATTTATAAATTTATCAAACCTCTCCTACTAATCTCATATTCATCAAATTAGATAACTAAAGAAATTTAGTTGATTGTGCGTGATTAAATTTTTTTATGTATTATCAATCAAGCGAACAATTTGCACAACATTTGATTAAATCATGTTCGAGGCAGGTTTATTAATTGATTGTTTTTTATATTGCTTGACACGATTAAATCTAAAAAGTATACTTCAAACACAGTCATTAGCATGCATATGCCTTGATTAAAATATTTAACAATACAAAACCGTATTTGAAATACAAAAACACAGAAATAACACCGTTATTTTATTACTCAAATATGTGTGATCAATGATTTAATGCCTTTTTGCATATATATGTTATTCATTGTTTGCATTTTGCATCGAAGAGCATAAAGCACATGATTTATTCAAATGTTGTGCAACATTTTTTGTGTGTTGAGTAAATCACACACACACCGGTTTGAGCTCTCTGCAACATATTTACTTTTTGCAAAGTTTTTATTAGAAGACGTATGATTAATATGAAGTTACCAAAAAAATATTTATCATACGCTAAGTAATCAAGAGTAATAGAAAATATTTTTCTGTTTACAAAATGCATATGATATCAAGACCAAGAACAATAGAGAGATCGCATAAATCTAGATGTTACGTGTATCTAGATAGTTGAATTTTGTAAACAGAGAAATAATTTGCTGCAGTCGTAATTTTCCTTTCTATTATTCTTGCCATGATGTAACTAAACCAGGTGACAATTAAGCGCCATCTGAATTTTTTTTTATATGATTGAGGCTCTTGTTTTCAAAATTAAAGAAATATATTATATTAAAAGAGATCAATAGTGAATAACAAATTTGGCGTTTAGCTCTAACATACCTTTTGATAAGAGTGAATAAAATATATGGGCTTTTTGTTTTATTGCACCATGATTCTTGCTAAGTAATACAATCTGTAGAAAATATAAAACTAAAGCTTTTATTTTGATAATTTCATTAAAAAAATTATAAATATTTTACACAAATAATCCACTGATGATTCATAGTAGCATCGGATGAAATATAATAGCTTTATGCTTTCTCTCTTAATACTTATTGTACTTAAACAAATACCTTTTGAGCGTTTTTCATGAGAATATCATGTAAAATAAATCATTTTGGAATTAAGATTAAATTTTGTTAAATATTTTATTTTACAAAATATAAAAAATAAAATAAAAATGAATATAAAAACTAAAAAACAATAATAAGAAAGAATCTTAAAAAGCATTTAAAATAATTTCTATATAATATTTTTGGTGCTCTGCAGATTGAAGGCTAGCGCGTTTACCTATCAATTTGGGGGTCGCAGGTTTGATTCCTGCCTAGACCCTGGGAGCAAATGATTACAGTGCTCGTTAAAAACTTAATCTTAGAATTAATTTCTAATATCAAATAAGAAACAATAATAATAAAAATGTCTATGTTAAAAAAACTGTTCGATGATTTTGGAGAACCCTTTGCTTAATCACTGGTTGGCTGTAATATAAATCTATAAATTAAAAACAAATATCAGACTAAAGATGGAGGCCAGGAACTAAATTAAAATATTAAATAGATAAAAATTTTATATTGAAATTTCAATTGGTATCGAGTGCCATAAATTCGCCTCAGATGACGAAAAATTTTAAATTGAAGCTCTCATGCTTGGCAGTAGAATACGACAAAGCTACCGATATCTTTACAGCAAAAACTGAATTACAAAAACTGTCCACTGAACTACAGTTGTAGCATAGGTCCAGAATCGTATTTTGACAAATTTCCGGAATATATTAAGGTGAAAAGTATTTCCTTTCGAATCATAATATTAAAAATTTTGGGATTTGCTTACTGAACTCAAACAAAAGGAATGTTTTCTCAAGGAATGTTTTCTCGATGTGTATATACCATTAGGCTCTGGCAGTGACTTCAAATTTCAGATGTTGATGGTTAACAGATTATTGTGATGTTAGATATCACCAGTGTAAGATAGGAAATAGTAGGATCAGCCGATGTAGGTTCTGTGGTTTGAATAACGAAACCTCAAGCCATATACTTTGTGATTGTTGGGGATTAAATTCTCGTAGAGAAAGACTTCTGGGAGACTTCTTATTGACTGCCAGGGAAATTGGTGTGATTGATTTGAAAATAAATCTTGAACAGTAAACTTATGGGCTGCACAAAAGATCCTCTGGATTACGCTAAATACAGCTTAATTTAGAAGAATATTAATAATACAAAAACAGATCATTCCTATGTTTCAAATACATCTTCTACAAAATGAGAAAAATTTAATGTATTTGTATTCACTTTTTGTTTAAACCATCCTATTTTCAGATATTGTTTAGTTGTAATAGTGTATTTTGAGTACAAAAGTAAAGTCACTCAGAATATTTAAGCAAATTTTAACAGACACTAAACATAACAGGAGACGAGTAAAAAATAGGATATGCAGATAAACTAAGGATTGTTCTTGCAGATGAACATATTAATAGCTGGAATACAGATCGGTTTTTTTTTTGACATGCAGTGCAGCAGTAATTGTAAAACTTGGTGCAAAATTACAGCCTTTGTTATCGATCCAAATTTCCATTGAAACTAAATGTCAATTTCTAACTATATCGACCACCATAATTTGACCCCCAGAGTGTTGTAGAAACATGTTACGGCATAACTATTGTGTGTACTAGGAAATCTTGTTAATGGCGATCATTATCATTTAAGTTAGAATGGAAAAGCAAAATGAAAGTGGAATATTGTTTGTCACTACACGACTTTTTTTTTTTTTTGAAGAAAGAACTTGTTTTCCAGGTAGAAAATACTGAATGACTTAAGGAATATTATTAACTGCAACACGGATGCTTCTTTGTTAAATACTTTTCGAAATAGTTTGCTAATTTGTAAAGAGAGAAGTTAGAGATGATTAAAATAAAAAGAAAAATTTTCCTCTCTTGACCAAAACTTGATGTTGATCATTCTTCCCTTATCTCTCTCGCCTACCATACAAACATATAAAAGTTCATAGAGTTTGATAAAGAAAATTGTGAAGCAAAGCTAAAATCACACAAATACACAAACTTATTCATCTTTTTTTTACTACTTCTTTGTACTCGTATTAAAGTGCACTAGTGCATGTGCATCCTACTATTTAGGTTTATGTTTATTTCTATGTGTATTGCGTTTTTAGCTTGAATTGGTGTACACAAACATTTATCACTGCAAAACTCTGTTGCACAATAATATTGTGAAGATTTGTGTTAAGATGAGATGAGAGCACAATAGAAAACTTTGCTCTACAAGAGATAATAAAAATCCTCTTATAACTGGCATTCAAATTGCAAAAAAAAAATCATCTTTTAGAAAACAAGCAAACAAGTTCGACAGGCTACGAGTGAATTGAGTTTTAATTCATGTTGCTTCTACTTCCTACACTAAAAAACATTAAAAAATCAAACTGGGTGTTTCAAGTTTCAATTTTTGTTATGAATTTCATTTTACGAAATTGTCAAAGAGTTAAAGAAAAATAAATTGAAAAAAAAAAAGTTTTGAAAAATGTTTTAATGGAAAAATTGTAAACGTAAAAGTGATTTAAAATTAAAACCTATGAGCCAACAGAGTGATAGAAAAAAGTGGGGTGAAATAGAGTGCCAGTGCTTGCAGGCACACAATCAATACCGCCACATGCACAGTGCAGCTCCTTTAAGCCTCAATAAAAATCTTAATAAAACAGCTACTAACTGGGCCAAAGTAAAAAACAAAATTTGTTTAAAACTTGATATTTTTGCACTAACTTTTTTTTGTTAAACAGAAGCTGGCCAAGAAAGGCGAACTGCAACATAGCACTAACCTTAAATATGGAGAAAATTTATATTCTTGTAGTGGAATTTTGAAAATAACTAGCGATATGGCTGTTAAGTCTTGCAAGGTTTATAGTCTCAAATCCGCCCGGCAAGTGGCGCTGCAGTTGGTATCTGGCTTTTTTTATCTACTACCTGTTTTACCCGGTCTTGCATGGTCTTTTTTTCTATGAGTAGGATTTCTTAGAGTAAGAAGATCGAATATACAAAAAATTTAATTTTAAAATACAACTTAAGTTTTTACGAATATTAAAATAGACCACGCCCATTACTACGCCCACTTTATAAGTTTATCGTAAAATAGAGAACGGCTAAACCAATTTGGCTAAATTTTTCCTTATATGTTCAGCACAACCCAACATAGGTTTGTGTAAAACTAAAAATAGACCACGCCTACTTTACAATTTTTTTCTCAAATCGGGACCGACTTAGCTAATTTTTGTGTTCATGTTCCGTATTACACAATTTAAATTTTTTATAAAAAAAAAATTTACCACGTCCACTTTTTAAATTTATAAAAAACAACTAACCTAAACTAGCTCGCCAATCATAATATGTTTTAGTGCGCAGTATTTATGCTGAAATGGCAAGCCTAAATAGAAGCGCAATATTAAGTCATTCTGTCTAAATAAAATCCACTTATGAAGAACAAAAATAGAGTTAAAAAAGCTGGACAAAAAAAAAATAAAATGGTTTTACTGGTCAACAAAAAACAAACAAAAAATACTTGTTTTGCAGCCAACTTCATTACGTAACGCATTAAAAAAATGGACATTCCAACCGCTCAGCTTTGTTGTCCCATTTTGGTTTGCTTCAGACATTTTTTATGAGTATGAGGATTTTTGGCAGATAAAAAAAGGTTTGTCTGTTAGAATCTAAAACACTTATCTAAAAAAAATTGACGTAGACTTTAATGTCAAATACGTCTTACGTCATTAAATATTAAATGTTTTTAATAGTAGCCTAGCGGATATCATCTATATTTGTAACCAACCAACCAAATATTCAGATATTACTATGGATATTTAAAATTTTTTTTTGGAAATTTTCATAAACCGCAGTGCTGTTGCTCTTAGGTGTTTTAGCAACTTCCGGAAGAACCACAAACTATTTCGCGATGGGACACACATCATTATAAAGGGGAGATCGTCTACATTTGTAATCTAAAACATAAAAAATCAGAAATTCCTTTGGATAATTTAAAAAATTATTGAAAGGTTTTGGCTATTTCCGTTTTGCATCATAAAATAAAAATACGAAACTTACCGTAAATGTTAAAACATTTCCAGAAAGCGTAGAACTTACAAATTTCATTCCAGTTTGGTTTCAGTATGTTTCTGTTGCGAACTCGGGAATGGTACCTCGCTAAAATGGGTAATGGTAAAATCCCTCAGAAGAAGGGTGCCCATGCGCATTTTGTGGAGAACTGGAAGGTGTCGGGCGACTGTTCATTCTCCGATCATCTTTATATCGAATTCGGTATACGTACTATGAGAACACTTTTTTTATAAATAGAAGGAAAACTGACTGGGAATCTCAGCGAAACATCCTTAACCAGTTTCTCACCGAGCCTCAACCCTTGAGCGGCGTTGAGGACATAGATAGCGCTGTAGCACAGCTGTTGGAGGCTTTCAAGGAGGCCACTACAAGGTCTTGCAGACCTTCCGTACACAGGGAAGGGGAGAGACCACCGTGGTTGTCCTCCACCAAAGCAGCATCTAGGAGGAGATGCAGGAAACTGTTCAACGAGGCTAAGAGAACAAGCAACTGGTCACTCTATAAAGCTTCTGTAAACAGTTTCAAAAATGAGGTGAGAAATGCAAAACCGCAAATCCTGAAGAGACTTTTGTGAGAACATTAAGAGCTCTTCAGAGGCTTGTCGACTACGCAAGATTCTCTCCAAATCTCCAACGGTACCTGGGTATATTCGGAGAACTAATGGGGAGTGGACTACTAGTAGTCATGAGGCGTTGGAAGTGTTGATAGACACCCACTTTCCTAGGTTTTACGCTTTCAGGTGCAATGAGCGATGACACTCAGTACTGTAGGACATCCTCTTCTATGAGAATAGAGATGGATTCCTTAAAATGGGCCATTAATAGTTTTCAGCCTTATAAATCCCCTGGACCGGACGGTATTATACCTGCCGATCTACAGAGGAACTTTAGGGTAATTTCCTAAGGATGGGAAAACGTCTTGCGTAATTGCGAAGGACTGTAGGCCAATCAGTCTGACATCCTTCTTGCTAAAGACGCTGGAGAGGCTCATCGACATCAGAATTCGTATGTTGATTGACGATCGCCTGCTGTCAACCTCTCAGCATGCCTACACGAAGGGCAAGTCAGTTGAAACGGCATTGCACACTCTCGGGGGCTACAAAGAGGGGTCATTGGAGTTCAAGAACTTCACTTTGACGGCCTTTCTGGATATAGAAGGTGCTTTTAACAATGTCAGGCCAGCAGCCATCGTGGATGCTATGATGGATGTTGGAATTGATCCTCTAATTATTGGATTCGTAAGAAGACTACTTTCGGGGAGGATTATAGAATCCTCGCTGGGTACGGTCGGGATAACCAGATCGGCTACAAGGGGCACACCTCAAGGAGGGGTCCTATCACCGCTTTTATGGATAATAAATGCAATACTCAGGAGGATGGATTCCATGGGTTTCAAAACTGTGGCATACGCAGACGATGTCGCGGTTGCGATATCGGGAATCTGTCTGGATACTTTATCCCTGAGAATGGAGACGGCACTTAGAATCATCCTTAACTGGAGTAAGTCAGTGGGACTAAACGTCAATCCGACGAAGACGGAACTTGTATTACTCACGGGAAAATATAAGGTTCCTGCATTCAGATTGCCAAGGCTAAACGGCTCGGAACTGAGTCATTCTGCCAGTGCAAAATACCTGGGAGTGATTCTGGATAGGAAACTCTCATGGAATGAGAATGTGGAGGCAAGGGCCTCGAAGGCAAATGCAGCGATAGGGACGAAATGGGGCTTAAATCCTCGCAACGTTCATTGGCTATTCAAGATGGTGATTCAGCCCATCTTGTTTTATGGAGTCGTGCTGTGGTGGAAAGCACTGAACATGACTATGAACCTTCCTCTTCTTTATTTTCCACTATACAGGTATCACAAAGGGACCACGTTAGAGGACCCCAAGTGTGTTTTTTTTTCTTTTCGGGCGACCTGTTTAACCTAACCTAACCTGACCTAGGGTGTCCCATGTACGGTGTAGAAATTACAAACGGAATCACAAAGTTATATATACCTTTCTTACTTACAGTGAAGGGTATAATAAAACCATATGTGTTGAATTACAAGACCGCTGTAGGCAGTTTTGGTTAGCTCTGCTAGAAAACTCATATTTAAGAAACTTTCCACTCAAAAGGGCGATTGTAAAGCTGCTTGTGTGACAATTTTTTCTTAAATTAAACATCGGTTTAGCTGGCGTTCTTATGTAACGAAACGCTATTGAAAGTGAGTTATAATATTTATGGCCTGTTTAGCGATGTCACAAGAAAAACAAAGCGAACGAAAGCAAAGCAAATTTGTATTAAAAGCAAAAACAATGCACGAAAATTTGTTTTTGTTTTTAATATACGAGTAAGTATGCTTTGCTTTCGTTCGCTTAGGTGGTCTTGTGAAATCTTTCAATAGGCCATTATTTATGCTTTAGGTCTAAATGTTATTATGGAACATAAATAGACCGTGTTCTATTGTAAATTCGTCATCACCGCCCCTGCCTACTACTATGAATGTAAATTTGTTTATTTGCCGTTAATATACCTCGCGTTATAAAATAAATTATTGAAGTCTAGACAGTGATTAAAACAGGGAATTAATCTGATCAATTCTACAAACTAGAGAATTTTCTATGACAGATAATAGTAAAATTTTTTCTTAATAAAAAGAGTTGTAAAAATAAAAAAATGCCCCTGAATAAATCAAAAATTTGTTGGCCATTGTTTTAGTTGAAAGTTGGTGCGCTTACAAAGTGCAAAAATTTAAATGTTGCATTATTGCATAACCCTAAAGGTTTTATTAAAACTCTTATACAAATTTGATAACTATCAAATGCAATTTACCAAACCTGCACGAGTGAACCATTCAAGTGAATCTATTAAATATGAAAATACTTGCTCGTAATAATATAACCCACAGATAATATTTGTAATTGATGTTTGTCAGAACAGCTTTTGAATGCAATTAATGAAACGTTCTTACATGCTATTATATACAAAAACAACAACAACAAAAGCCACAGCTATATAAATACAAATACACATACTTAAAAGTATGTTTGTGAGTTTGCAACATTATCAGTGATAACGTTTGAATACTAAACCATATTTGATGGCATATGTGTACCTGACAGCATCACATGTAGATACAAATACACATCCCCATACACAAATATATATGTATCTACAAATTTTGTATCTCAATGGGATTTCGAGTATGATATTGAGAAATAGATTTAACCATAAAGAAAGTTTAATATGTCTGCTGTGTTGTGTGTGTCTTCGAATGAGTTTCTTAAAATGACAGATAACTTGAAAGCGATAATCATAGTGATTGAATTTCAAATATAATTTTAACAGTTGCATACTTAACTATGATTATAACAAAAAAGAAGAACAGCTGTGTAATGGTAGCTGCAAGTGATGGCTGAAAAGCAATTGAAAAACGATATCGCATATTGAAGGATGTTATTGATTCTAATGAGAATGTTTATGATGATGAGTGAGCTGACTATTGATAAGTGTGTTTGATTTATTTGCTAAATGGTTAAAAATTATAATGAAATAGTAAGCACATGGCATGAAGGAGTGAAATGGCCAACATTTGTTTGCAATTTATTTAAAATTTATAAAGAATTTCCAACAGTTTTACAAGTTGTTATGTCTTTAATGGTTTTCAATAAAGTAAATGAAAGTTGTTTGCAGTTTGGTGAATAAAACTCTATGATAATGACGTAAAGAGTATTATCTTTAAGGCACAAATATTTGAAATGACTTTTTTTTTAATTATTGTTTTAAAAATATTATTTCTTAAATTAATTAAATTTCTATTATTGTCAATTTTTTAATTTTTTTACAATTAAATTTCGTTTTTAATAAATTTTTTTAATTAAATATCTTTTTAAATATTTTTTTTATTAAAATTATTATAATTATTATTATTTGATATTAGAAATTAATTCTTAGAGATTAGAGCGCTTTCCATCACCCTGATTAATTAAATTAATTTTTAAATAATTTTATTTAAATTAAATTTATTTTTAAATAATTTTTTATAATTTAATTCTTTTTCCAACAATTTTTTTTACATAATTTTTTTATTAAATTCATTTTTAACCAAATTTCACTAAATTTTTTTAATAATTTTTGTACCCTTCACTGTAAGTAAGAAGGGTATATACAGGGTGGCTCAAATAAGACCAGCTGATGTGAAACACAAATAACTTTTTTATTTTTTAACATAATTTATTTTTTCTTTTTGCAGATTATAACTGAACTCTTGGAAACTTAAAATGAGTACGTACAGTCCATAACAACGCATTAAATGATTGATTTTTATTATTCTTCTCAACGATCAATTGTTCTGACGCAGCGAAATTATCGCCGTTTTTTTTAAAGTAAGATCAGCGCCCACAACTTCCATAATTACAAGTTTAGTTCGCCGTTTTGAGGAAATGGGTTCAATTGCCAACCGTCATCGAAATATTCGTACTGAAGACAACGTGGAAGCTGTACAGCAGAGTATTGCAAAATGATCTATGACGCAGTTTTTTTTTTAAAGATAGAGTGATTCAAGAGGAAGGGTTATATGTATAATCTTGGAAGGTTTAACGTCACAAATCCGCCCGGCGGGCAAGACAACGTTTGCCGGGTCAATTAGTTACTTAATATGTATAATTTAATATAAATTTCGTATTCGTTTAAAGTAAAACTTAGCCAAATCAATTTTCGAATTTGAATTTCCTTTACATTCTTTTACCTTAAAATTTTTGCCCTTAAATTATGTCGCCCTAGGCCCGGGCCTCACGGGACTAGGCGTAAATCCACCACTGCCGAGAAGCCTTAACTATACTACAGCAGTATAACTGAAATTGATTGCTTAGTTTGATGTGTTCTGTGTGTTGAATGCATAAGCAGATAAGTTTGTGATAATACTGAAAAATTACTTAAGTCGTTTCTTAAGAAAAAGATGACTTTATAATATTTATTTATTGTAGTTCGAACGAAAAGAATATTAAGTTGGCAGTAAAAGCAATACTGCTTGCTAGAATCTCAATAATTTTATAGAAAAAAATTTAGATCTTTCAAAGCAGTAAGACATAAACGATTTTTCACTAAAGCAGGAAAATTTTATCGCTTATTAACCTTCTATGATAGATAAGGATAACATTTCACAACATCGAACTGAATAATATAACATAATACAAACAAAATGCTTATTTTTATTGTATCCCAAAATGCCACCAATTGTCGCTATTGCTTCTAATCAAAAAAAAAAAAAAAACTTTTTTTGCTTTAAAGTGATTTTATTTACGTATTTTAATAGTTTCCTTATTCAGTGCATGTGCATGTGCTGGATTTTTGATCTTTTAAACAAACTGATGTATTTATTTTTTTCTTGTTTTAACAAAAAACAAAATTCTATAAAAATACATAATTCATGATAAATGATAATATTGTTGCGTAGGGATGTGTGTATTAATAAAAAACTGTCCCAGACTACAAAACAAATTTATATTTCATAATAAATCAAAATTGTTGTAAAATAACAGATTTGTCTTATTTGTCAACAAACAATGCAACTGGGATTTAAATAAACGTTTTCTTTGCCATGTTTTTTTCTTATTACATATTGTTTTTTGTTTCGAACAAACTATCTGAAAAATGGTGGAGTGCAAGTTAAAGTTTTCTCTTATTGCTGAAAACAGATTTATGATTAAAAAATTCAAACAAAAAAATATATTTGTAAAGGGTGTTTTTAAGTAGTTTAAATTTTGGCTAAAGGTACATTCGAATTTCGAATATATACAGAAAATATTAAAAAAAAAGCCAAATAAAATTGTCAAATTGATTAAGCTTTTAATTAAATAAAACGGCTATTTTTTTAATTTGACCTCAAAATTATAATTATTTATTTTTATATCGATATTAACAACGTGTAGCATCTTCAGGGTATTATTATTATCACTATGGGCTATAATCGCACCGCGACCTTTAAGATCTCTTGTGCGGCCCAGTTCCTAACCACAATCTGAGACTCCTTACGAATCTCGTAATTGCTCTAAGACTAACCTTGCCTAGATCTCTTGGGACCAATGCCCCACTACCCAACAGCTTATTCTGCGTCTTGCCACCGTTGGGCACTCGCAGAGAATGTGTTCTGACGTTTCTTTTGCTTCGCGACAGAAACGACAGGAGTCGTCTTGTACCACCACATCTTTAGGGTATAATTATAAATAAATTATTTATTAATTAATTAAGGTTCGATATGCTACACGGTTTCATTAGAAGTAGCAATTGGTTTAGACGATGGAGTCATCTTAATTTTCTTATCCTCTCATTCCTCTATATCTATTTCTATTCTACTTCACTTTCGGAGGACCCGAGTGAGTCCCCCTTCTGCTTTCCATATTCAAGACGCCCTGTGCACCATAGCTTAATTAAAAATTTAATATTATTATTTTTTAATTAAGTTAAAAAAATTGTCATGTTGATCAAATTAAATAATTGATTCATTTAAAAATTTTAATTTTTTTTAATTAAAATTTTTAATTGTTTTATACTGTTCTAACCCCAATAGAACTTACAAAAGAATCACCAATTACTTGGCTTCGATATTGTTTTCTTCATTTGCTGCTTTTGGTTCGAAGCTTTGTGTGATTTGTATAGTTTTGCATTTAATTAATTTAATTAATGATGATTTTTGTGTAAATGATTTTATGTAAATCTTGTTTGATTGTTGTGATGATTAAGAAACAAATTAATATGAATTGTCTAATTAAAAAATCTACAACGTGATTGAAAATATTTGATATTTAATTAGTGTTGTTATTAATGTTAATTAATCCTTTTGCATTTGTTTTCATAAATGTAAGAAATACAGAAAGCAGTAAAAATTAATTTATGAAAATAATAGAATAAAATTGATTAACCTGAATTTGTTTAATAGTTTTTTTTTTTAAAGAAATTAGTTTGAATAACAGCAACCACATAAATCACATATCACCTTAGATAGTATTTCGTTTCTTTTTAGAACTGTGCAAGTTTTTACCAATCCATTGTCAAAAGAATCACAAACGGTGTCAATAACGCATCAACCATCTTTGTACTTACTTTGACAACGCATGGTAACATTTTAACAACGTATTATTGACATCATAGCCTTGCAGAATCGTGTGTGACCGGTGATAAATCGACACGATTTCGTTTTTTCAACATCCATTTTATTTTTGTAAATGTTGTCATCTTGGCGAATAGATGGCAGATGTTATTTGTATTCTAGTGTAAAAATCTAGTGTAATTTACAAATAGAAAAAATATTTTTTTTTTCTTACACGCAACCATCAAAGCGAAACACAGAGAACGATTTTAGTTAGATTTTTCATAAAATTTTTCTTTTTATTTTTAATATATTTTTCTTTAAGAAAATACTCTGCTCATTCAGCTAACAAATAAGAAAAGGAATCATTATTAAACAAATAGACCATTTAATTAAATTAAATATGATTTAATAAAGCAATTTTATAATTAAAATCATATTAAATGCAAAGCATAATTTGTTATTGTTATTTATCAGTAAATATTACAAGAATATTGAAAACAATATATACACAACCATATGCGTTGCCTGCGATTTTATAAAATGAATTTTTAATCAGAGTATATTTTACATGAATAAAATCACACACTACAAGTGCAAAAATTAAAGAAAAGTTGTTGGGAGCCTAACTATTTAATAGAGGTAGTGAGCAAGAGAAATTAATTCTTTTTAAATAATATTAGAATTGAGTGTGAGGAAAAGGAAAATATGGAATTAGTTGCTATAGTGCTAACTGACCTATTACCTTGGTGATTTCTTCCCTAACCTTACTTTCTATACACAAGGTAAAAAACAGGAAAATGAAGTATATTAATTTTGAAAAATCGCGAAGTTAGTTCCGAGAATTAAAGTAGTTTCAATAATTTCATAAGAATTCATGGTAACAATGAAACATTTTGATTAAATGGAATAAAATCATAAGCTGCTGGAATGTAGATTTTTAGAATTTGAGGAAAATTGACTCAAAATATTTTATAGTGAAAATTTTTGCGCTGAATCGAGGTGGTGCTAAATATTCTGAACGAAAAATATACCAACATTATAATTATGGCCACTGCGGCCATAATGCACTTATTGTGACACTACGTCATGTTAAAAGTACTTCCTAAGCTTAGTTTTTATTAAGAATTCAATGATTTCCTTGGGTGATTTGCTCACAACGTCAGACGCTTGTAAGTTGTAATGCTCTAAGTAACGAAAACGACTCTATAATCTGCAGATTCCGTTTTGACTGATGATCATATTTGCAACATTCAGTCATGTGTCACTTCAGACCTAGTCCGTCATTTTTCATCTCTATAGACGAAACAAATTTGCAATCACCTTGTGTTGGGTACCTGGACATCTGTTATAGTGCGAGTTATTAACTTTTTTTTACGAAAATTCGTATCGAAAAAACAAGTTTAACGATATTTTATCCAATTCTGTACTCAGTAACTTTTCGACAAAAATATTCGGTACGATAGAAATCGTTATTTGTGATGATTATTCGTCGTAAACTCCGAATATTTTTCGATAAAATATCGTTATACTTCTTTTTTCGATACGAATAAAAGTTATTGAATCGCACTACTGATACAATAATTTCTCAAATAGACTTAATGTTTTCTTTCTAAGTCCGTTGAGAAATTTAAAATCGGTCCATATTCAGCTAAGTTTCTAGTTTGTAAGTGCATAAAGGTACGAAAAACCGGTTTTTTATACACAACTCAAGATTTTGGGGGTTTTTGGCAAATTCCAAAAACAGATTCTTGTTGTACTAAACAGCACCTGCCAGAAAAGTAATATGATTTCCCAGTTATTTTTTTCTGTTGCACAGTGTAGTCATCATAAATAACGATTTATATCATACCAAATATTTTTGTTGGAAAGTTACGGAATACCGAATTCGATAAAATATCGTTAAACTTGTTTTTTCGATACGAATGTTCATGATAAAAGTTACTGAGTCACACTACTGAGTCATACTGACAACGAGTGGGTTGACTGCTGGATGAACAGACTGGCTCACGCAGAACTTTTTTTTAACATCTCTTAGGGATACATTAGGGACAAAAGCGGTCACAACATAATTCTCAATTCTTCACGCGATCGAGGAGAAAATCTTAGAAGTCACTAACACTCAATTAGAGTTCTGATTGATCGGGCAATGTGGTGGTAGATATCACCAGTTTAAGATAGAAAATATTAGAATCAGCCAATGCAGATTGTGTGGCTTGCAAAACGAAACCGTAATACAGGTACTTTGTGACTGTGAGGCTTTAGTCAAGATTTCTGGGAAAGTTCTAAGTGACTTCCCAAAAAAAATAGGTAAATTCTCACTGGTCTCACTCCGAACCTAAATATTAAACTGTAAATTAATGGGCTGTACAAAAGATAATATGGGTTACGGTACTTATAGCCTATTTACAATAATAAGACATTTGTGATGCTTTCAGGTATTCCTTAAATCTGAAAGAAAGAAGGCGGGTAACGAATAATGCTGCTCCAACAAAAAATGTGGAAAAAGAGCAAAACGACTCTGTGAGTCTACTTTCTAACAAATTTTAACCTACACCCTTTTAAATTAAGCCTGATGCAGAAATATTAATGTCATGTATTGATTTTTGGAACAATTTTTTTTTATTTCAAAATACTTTTCTGTAATTTAAACTTCTGTTTAGGTTTTGCTTAAATTAAACAGGCTGCTCCAAGAAATATGATGGATATGGTCCCTATGTGATACCTGAAGAAGAGGATAGAGACCGAAAATATAACTGTAGAAAAACATTGAAGACAGCAAGCAGAAAGGAAAATTTGAAAAATACCAGAAAGTCTTAAAAAACACGAATTTTTGATATCTCTGATCTGATATATTTTTTGTTTCAGCTTGCTCTTATTCAAACTCTCGAAGCGTGTTAAAATTATGAATTAATTACAATTATTTAAACACAGTCAAACAATTGTTTATATGAGTTGAATATAAAACCGCATAATTGCATACAATGGCCAGTTTTTAATTATGGTTTTACTTTTAGTATCTTTGATTTGGTGTATGTGCGTTTGTGTATCTTTGAGGCTAAATAGTGGATGTAAAATCAAATATATTAGGTCAGTTCCATACTAAATGTGGAATAAAATTTTATAAGGATTAATTTCTTCTACTCTCTGTTATGTTTTTTGAGAAACTATTTAACATACCTTCTTGCTTTATTGTAGCTGCTATTGTAAGTAAATAATTCACAGTTGAAAAAATAATATTGGAACAGCTCAAACCTAATTTTGTCACTTAATAAAAAAATTTCACTCCACAGTGCCTTGTGCAAAATTTTCTAAGAAGACCCTTAAATTATTTATAAAAAATATTCAATATCAATGAAATAATAAAAATTTTATATTAAAAAAAAAAAAAAACTTTTTCAGCTTAACAAATCGAACTCACTTACTTCATTATGCGGCTTAATAATTTCTGCAAAAAATTTTATAGTTTTTAAATAAAATATTTTATACATCATACAAAAATGTGTATGCAAGTATGAGTACTTCCTTTTTTTTCATTTAATTTAATTTATGTATGAACAGAAAGTTTATTTATTTGTGTTTAAAACAAACCATATGTGTCCTCTATATTTGTTTCAATACATTTTCAATGCAAGCACTCGTACATACACATCCAAAGAAAAAAACTAAATATTTTGCTAAATTAATTTTTATTGCGTAACTATTTTTGATAACAAAGTTTTCGATTGCAATAAAAAAATGGTCACTCTGTTGGCATGGATTTCTCTTGAATTTAAATAAACGTCTGTGAGTGTGCTAAAAATAAGTTAAAAAAATCATAAATTTCCAACTTTAACTAAATTATTCTTTTTTAATTAAATATTTTGCATTAAAAAATTAATTTTTAAAATCAGAATGAGTGAGAGAAAGAGAAAGAAATAGAGCATGAAAGCGAAAAGGAAAGAGATTGTATTAGTCGTAGGAAAAATGCAGGACGATTATTTAACAAAAGTGCATGATTTTTGTTGTTGAGCGGTTTAATTAAAAATTTTAAATGAAAACACATATTTTAAAACAAAATTAATTTTTAATGAGCTCTGCAACAAGAATTATTTATTTGATAATTTTTTATTTTTTTTCAAAGCTGACGGAGATCTACAGGGGCTAGGTTAGATAAAGTTCAATAGATTGAGGGCCTGTTCAGCTAAATGCAAACGAAAGCTTCGTTCACATAATTGTATTGAAGACAACAACAAATGCATTTTGATTTGACGTTAAAATGAGACTCACAACTGATATCGTGCATTACGGTTGGACTACCTTTTACAATATATTGCATGACATTTTATGTCTCTTTCTAGCACTAGAAAACCAACGAAGGTTTCAATATAGTGAGCCCTAAGGATAGAAGGCTTACAAATTTAATTCTCTTAAGTTTTAGATCTACATCTTCTTTTAATGCCAACATAAATTATGACAAAATGCGGAGGCTGGGTCTCTATGCTTGTGGAAGAAAGGGATACGAAACTATATTTTGATCATTTTAAAAATTGAGATTAAATTAATTTTCCCAAGCTACTGCAGTCCAGTAATATAAGTTTCTTTTCCTCTTTACTCTTTGTCTTTTTCTAAAACAATTAAATGTGTAAAATTATGTTTCAATTTCATCCTGGCATACAGTTTCATGCTGTGTTGGTTGCTTTCCGAAAGCAAGCATAACAATTGCTTCATTTGAATGCACTATTAAATCTAGCGAATTGCTGTTTTCATATTGTTAAAAAATAAAAAAAAAAAATAAAGCAAAAATCATGCAGCAGTAAACTTGTGAATAAAATAAAATATAAGAAAATAACTATAACTATTACACAAAAAAAAAAAAAAAAAGAAATTGGGAAGAAAATTATTACTTGGCCAAAGGCCAAATAAAATATTTTTTTTTTTTGGAAATAAAATCAAAAATATAAAAAAAAGTTTTATTTTTATTATTAAAACATTTTAGGCAGTCAAGTGCTGCACAGAAATGAATTAAAATAAAAATGAACTGCGGCTAAAATAAATATGAATTTGCCAGTGTATTATGGGCATTAAATTTTAGACAACCAACAACAAAATTAATTTTTTTTAACAAAATTTCGGTAATAAAACAACAGAAAAAAAAGTTTATGAAGCATATTAAAATAATTTAAATAAAAAGAGAGCAAGAAAATAACATCCACAAGACTCAATTTTAATAATTCTTTTAAGTACGATAGTTGGTTCGAAGTTTTTTAAAATTTAATAAGCAGAATATTAAAAAGAAATTGATTTTTTAAATATTTTTTTAAAACTAAAGGATGACAAAATGATTGATAGTGATCAATAGCGACAATCATCGATATTTGCCGCTATTGAGACTTGTAACACGCATTTATCATCAACGATAAAAAAAGACGTCGTTTTGTATTGTTGACGACAAATGGAATAGACTGAGTATTTTTAATTAAAATTTTTAATTGGATTGTAATTTTTTTTTTAAATTAAATTAAAAAAAAAAATAGAAATAATTAAATTAAATATATAAAAATGTTTTCACTCAACAATTAATAGTTAAGTACACTGCACATTAATAATTTTTTTTTGTTATGAAAGCTGACTTTTTACTAACTACTAAATAACCAATTATAAGTTAGCTAAAATATCATTCACAATTTTGCCTTTGAGTAGCACATTATTCAACATGTCAGTTGGCTGTATTAAAGCCATCAATCACCATTAGCTGAGAATAATTAAACTGCATATAAATATTTGCCGGCAGGGTATTTACTCTACCATTAACGTGTGCCACCACAACATACGCTTTACAGTTTGTACAATTTAATTGTTTTAATTTTTTAATGGTTTCATTTCCTGTGGCTGGCTGCTCTTTTGTTTTTTAATTAGACTTGCCTTGAAACACTGCTGTTGCTGCTTTTTGTTGTTGCTATTATTTCTAAAATTTATTAAAACAAACTTTTGCCATGCAAAATATATGTTTGTGTGTGTGTATTAATACAAATTGACACACAGGCAGGTATTGTACACTTTTATTTACTCTGAAAGAAAAAAAGTGACAGCTAGATGTTTAACTTTATATAAGACTTAGGTGCAACTCGTTCAACTGATCTCAGACTCGGTGGATGCAATTTTAAAATATTAAAAAATTTAATAGTTTTTATATTAAATTTTTCTTAATTACATTAAAATAATAAAAACTTATTAATCAAATAAAATTTAAATTTAAGCTCACCCTTAATATGTTTAAGGTAAAGTTTGAGATCTACTGAACGAGTTTCACAATTGAATTGAATTGAAACAAATTTTTTTTTATGCATACAAAGTAATAGAAGAATATTTATTTGCCCTTGTAAGCTGTAAATTTTTAAAGAGGTTTTTAAAATAAAAAAAAATAAGATTTAAAAAACAGCAAACTGTTCTGGTTATTTGACTATATGAGCAGTAACATTTAAAAAGCATAGAAGTTTATTTAAATAAAAAAAATTTTAGTTACTTTTGGTAAGATGGTGTCTAAACTTATTAAAATTACGGCTAAGTAATTTTTAAAAAAAGTAAACTTATTCCCCTTTAAAAAATAACAACTCACATACATTCTAGCATTTTCCTTGCAAACACCCTTTAGTATTACGTTTGTCTATGTTGCTCTTGAGGAATTTTGTAGCCTATAACTGTTAGCAAATGGCTTTTCTGCCCTGCACAAGTAATAACGTTTTAACAAACAGCATTAAAATTATGTTTCTATTCATTTAAATTTAATTAGCAGTGCAAAATGTTACAAAAAAAAAATAACAAAATGGAATTTATGTATTGCAAATAATTGTCATGTTGCATTTTCATTTATAAAGGGTGTTTTTTTAGATGTTAAAATTTTTAAAATTAGAAATACTGCCTTATTTGACCACCAATTTAATAGCTGATAGTTGTTTAGGTTGAGTTCGGTTTGACATTTCTTTTTTGCCTACTTTCAATGGTGAACGGTTTAACAACATGATTAGAAATTTTTTTCATACTTCAATTAGTTGCCACTAACCTTGCTGATATATGGTTAAAACAGGACTGAAGCACATGCCACATAGCATAAGCTACAAGTGATTTACTCAAAGAAACTTTTGATGAAAGAATAATTTCACCTAATAATCCAATTAATTGGTCGCCAAGATTGTGTATAAAGTCACTTGTCTACTTTGATAAATCAGAAATAATTGTATATAAGAAGAGAAATAAGGCTGTATGCTGTGAAAAGCTTTTGAAAATTGTTGTTCCAGATTGTGCTTTCTATGGTGGAGACATTAATGTCATAAAATTTTCTATTCCATAAAGCCAGTTTCATTGATATTCAAAATATACTTTTGTATTTTATTATGACTTAAACTTGTGTAACTGCAAAAAAAAACACCTGGTATAGAAAAATTATACAAAGTAAATTAATTGCAAAATTAAAAATATTTTTAAACCAACAAAAGCCTAAGCATCGCAGTTCATATCGAATGAAGTAGATCAAAATTTCAATGGTTTTGAATGAAATAATTTAAATGTTTCTATTGAAGTTACTTGATATTGAATGTGATGATTTTGCATCAAATTAAAAAAGCTTTTAATCTTTTTAAAATTAAAATTTTAAACATTTTACTCTAGGTAAAAATCTTTTTTTTTTTTTTTTGGAAAATTTTTATGTTACCCTTTTGATCACTAGATGGTAAACGGTAGAAAGCAAAATGTAAAACAAAAATTTTTTAAAGAAAATGGTGTTCAAAAACCACTTTGATATGTTTCACACAACTTGACTGATACGTAATATTTTTTTTTTTTAATAAATATTAATCCTTTCTGTTTCAAAATAAAGCAAAAAGACATCAAACAAAATGTGTACACACATTTACACGCACGCATACATAATTTTTATATAAAAATTATTTTACTTTTTAATATTTTATGCATATAGAGAAATTGTTAAACAAAAAATAAAATAATAATAAACGCTTTGACAAACTCATTTTTATTTTTTTTAAATGAGTGAGCTCTATGTGCTGCCTCAGCAGGATATGTGTGCTTGTGTGCTGGTATTTATTTCTAAAAAGGAATATTCTTTTGGTTTTCTTTAAAATATACACACAGCATGATGCATGCGAGTGCATATTCGTATACACAATTTAAATATACCTAAACAAACAAACATGCACACCCACGCAACCATTAACATACTTTGAAATTCTTTGACCGTATTTTTAAGGTTGAATTAAGCTTTTATATTAAACAAATGTGCTCAAGCTCACAGCTTTAATACACTATGCATTCATAAATGTGCAATAATCATGTGGTTATTTATTTATGTGTGTTAATTGCATAAAAATATTATATGCAACTAAACAAAAGCAGAATTAATATAATAAACATACATACACATGCATCATATAAATGCAAGTAATACTTGTACAGACTCTCACTGAAAAATTTAGTTTTTCGAAATCATATACCGAGTATCTACTTAAATAAAAAGTTTTTAAAAAAAATTTTTTTTTAATTAAAAAAAAAAAAACAAAAATATTGATAATTAGATCTGCAAAAGCTTTTAATAAGATTATTTTTTAATACAATTTTATTTCATTTAAAATAATTTTCCTATTTTCAAATAAAATTTCTTGTTCAAACTATTGAAGGTTCTTTGTAATAAAATTCATAATGAAATTGTAATATAAAAAAATAAATAAAAAACATAAGCAAAATTAATCAGGTTATAAATAAAGCGTGGTACTTGCGTAGAAAAAAAAAATTGTTAGCAAATTAAATATTTAAATTAAATCAATTGTAATATTGATTAAATAAATACTCCATTGATTTAATTAAAATTTAATTCTTTTAATCTTTTACTTTAATTCTTTTTTTTTTTATAAAATGATTATTACATTGATAACCCACTGTAACGATGCAGTATTGGGTATAAATTTTAATTTATTAAGCTAATTACTCTGATAGCCCACTGTAACGATATAAATTTTAATTTATTAAGCTCTTTTTAAAAACTATTTTATTTAAATTGAATAATTTAAATACATCATGTCTACTCATGCTACATTCTTAAATAGAAGCTTAAACTGAAAAAATTTATAAAAATGTTGGTGAACCTTTTATATAGAGTGTCTAGCTAAGAGTGCATTCTTTCATTTTATACTTCATGAGCGCATTTTGGTTTTCACGGTTTACATGAGGATCCTTTAAGCCCCAAATTCCAAAAATTTGTGTATTCGGGAAACAATTAAGATGGAAATAAGCTTTATTGGAGAAGACTTTTTGCGAAAAATTGGCATTGACTTCACTCTGCTTTATTAAAATGACGTTAATTTTAAAAAGTTCTCTCTTACTGAGACACAAATTACTAAAAAAGCTTTTCGATTCTCTTGTAAAACTTTTAAAATGTAACTTGAACTTTTACGAATTTATTTATCTACATGGCGAAGATTTATAAAGGGGAAACGTTGTTCCCTGTTGAGTTTTGGTTTTGAACTGCTTTTTATTTTTTGATTAATTATTTCTTATATTTAAACTTAAACGTAAACAATTCAATGATTTATCAAACTAAAGACTTATGTTTATGTTTAAAAAATGTAACTCAATATCTTCAGTATAAATGTTTATGATTCAAATACAAAAAGCTTATTTTCAAATTCTTTAATGCAAATGTTTATGTTTTAATAATTCAATCTTTTCTGTGAATGGTCAAATTACAATTTTATGGTTGACTGTAGGCAAAGTGGCAAATGATGATTCATATTGGTTGGGTAAAACTGCGACATGTACTATCTAAGGAAATATATTCTAGAGAAATCTTTGTTTTAGGCTTGAGATGTAATGGCCGTTTCAGCTTTATTCAAATAAAATTTTTTACATGAGAATCTTTAGCCATGAACCAGACTTAGGTATATTGTCAGGGTTTACTGTCACTGTCAGTCCAAATGGTTGGTCAAAATATATCTTTATAAATAAAATTAATTTTCTGTTTTTTATTTGCTTATTCGCTATAGATATTTTTGTTTTATAATGGATTTATCTGAAATTTGTTACATATAGTTTCTATATTTCAAGGAAGGGGGCCATAAACTTTCTGAATGGCTTCGCCCTTTTTCAAGTCAACTTTTTAACGATAGATATTCACTCGCCACTGTTCAAAAAGATGTATGCCCGTACTGAAATTAAGCCTGAAATTATGCTTTGAAATATTTTATTTACCACTTTGGTTGGCGTTTCTGATAATAATGCTAGCAAAAACATGAGTCTCTTTATAAAGTAGTGAATAGTTATTTATAAGAATTAATTTTTTTTTTATAAACGGATTCCTTTAAAGGTATCTATCTCTATTTATACCGACTCAAGGCCGACACTGGGAAAAAACATTTAGGTTTATATAAAAATTTCCTTTAGGTGTTCTTTTGATGTAAGTGCGAAGGATAGCTTTTTTCGTAAACATTAAACGAAATTTGCTTTTGATTTTAATGGAAATATACGAAAGAATTAATCAATCCCATTTGAATCGCACTTGAATAGGCCAATACGTTTTAGCAAAAGATTATAAAATTGTTTAAATCTATCAATTGAAATTACTTCTAGTCCTTTCGTTTAACAATTTGTGCTAAAAAAGATTTTCATTTAAATTTTTAAAATGATTTTTTCCATTGATTTTAAAACGCATCAGTCTCGTGCTATTTTCTGTTGTCTGTCAAATTAAGCAAAACAACACTGGCTTGTCTTGCAAAATCTCTAGTTGTTAAAATTTTGGCAATTTTTTTTTAATGTTTTACTTGCTTGCAATGTTTTGTTTTTCATTTTTCATTCAAAACCAAAAACAAAAATCTCAATTTATTTTTCTGTTATTTGCTGTTTTCATTACGATTTGCACTCGATCAAATATCGTTTTGTTAGCAACATCTTTCAGCTAAAGAAAAAATGAAAACAAAATTAACATCAGTAAAGAAATGAAGTAAAACTATAAAACTGCATTTCGATGTCAATTGCTGGAAGGCTTTTAATAGCAAATAAAGCAAAAAAAATAAAAAAAAAAACAAGAAAAACTCTTAAGTGACGTCATTCAAGTGTCACTGGATTGTTGCATTTAAAATTAACAGGCAAACACTTGCAAAACATTGTTAAGTAATTTCTATTCTCCTAGTGGCATGTGATTGACACAACAGTATCCCTACTCCAGAAATATTTATTTTCTCTTGATTTTTTCTTTTCAAAGCAATTATTCATTTATTTATGTTATCAACCACAAAAATAAATTATTAATTCTCCTCTAATGGGCTTCTTGTATAATGAATTTAAATGTAGTTTAATGTCAATTATAAATATATGTGTGTGTGCAGAAAATTAGATATTTTTATTTAAAAAAAAAATTAAAATCTATTCAAAAACTGGGCCGTAATCACAGACACACTAAAGTCGGTATCTTTTAAAAATGACTTTAAATTCATATAATTCTTATGAACAAAAGTCAGTTCTATGATTATGGCCCACTGTATTTTATTAAAATAATTAATATTAAAATAACTAAACTATAGAAATAAGTATGAGTTTTATATCGAAAAATTTTTTTTCAATATTTCAATTGAAACAAATTTTTGTTTTCATGAACTGATTAGAAATGATAACGAACACTTATGCACACACAGAGTTTAGTGATTCGATTCAATATTGTTGTTCATATTAATTTAAACTGAAGTAAAAGTTTGCTTTGACCACTAATTTTTATGTTAAAACAAACTTCATTTTAAATATGAATAAAAAATTATAACACACAAAGAAGGTTTAATACGATATAATTAGATTTTTGTTTAAAAAATCCCATCAAATGCGACTGCATGCTTGTGAATTGAGTTAATGTACCTTAAATATCATTTTATTCCTTTCAATTTTATTGCTTAATTAATTAAATGAATTTTCTAACTAATTTTCTTTACAGCTCACAGTTTCAGTTGTTTTTTGTAAATTAAATATTTACCTAAGATTCTTTTCCCTTTATGCTAAACCTCAATTTACATTTCTTGTGTGTCAAGCAGAACATTTTAAAATTTAATAAAACCACTGTTAGCTACGAGTATCTTCATAACTAAACACATAAACGATTTAATTCAATTATTTCTCTATGCTGGATTGCTCTGAGTATGTTGAAAATGTTAGCCACAACAAACTAAAATAACTTTGGAAAATCTTTTCAAGTGAAATAAAAATATTTGTGTCTTTATAAAGGAGAACCTTTTCTATACTCTTAACCATGCAACTGGAAAACTGAAAATCTTTTTTAAGAAAACTAAAACAAAATAAGAGACAATCATGATTTTATTTTCATAAGGATACAAGTCTTATACAAAAATATTTATGAAATTACAAATAAAAGGGATGAGCTTGTGGGATTTTTCTTAAATGACCATAAATTGGACTGTCTTGATAAATAGTAATACTGACAAGCTATGGCTACTTAAAGTCACTTAATTGAAGGGATACAATTTTTTAAACTCGGACAATGTTTTTATAAAACTTTGTATTCAAGTATTCAAGAAGTTGTATTATTGTAGGGGAAGAGGAACTAGTTTACTTTGGCTTTGGCCTTTTAGAATATATTTTCTGTAGTAATTCTAAAATACATACAAAAAATGTTTTTGTTTAAAAAAGTGTACATTTTCTACAGCACATTGTTGTTTTTTATTTTTTTTATTTATTTTGAATCCGATTAAAATGCCTTTTTTTATTTTTTTAAAAATGTGTATTGAATCGTCAGTATACATAAACTAAATGAATGGTGTCATAGCAGAATTCATCATATCAAGTAGTTTGTTACAAAATGCATGTCATGCTTGCATTTTCTATAAGCAGTTAATATTAACAAAAGCAGTGAATCAATTAATAATATTAAAGCTTTTTAAGTAAAGCTTATCAAAGCTATTTAAGTAAAGGCTTTTAAGTAAATATATTTTGAACTGCATTTAGTTGTATGGACTATAAATAATAATAGTGTTATTTTAGAGAAAAAAAGATTTTAAAAAAATTTCGGACAATTTTTAGATGTTAAGAGCAGATATAATTCAATACTTCAAACTCAAAATATAATTATGTTTTTATTATATATTTATTATAACTATTTTATTTAAATCTTAATCCCAGTCTTTTATATAAAAAAGTTAAACATATATTTATTTTTTTCTTTCGCTATATTTCGCTATTCATCTAATAAAATCTTTAGAAATTCTTTTTATAAATATAAAAACATAAAATTTTTCTTTTGTGTGCTTTGTATAGTTTGTATAAATTGAAAAACAATATTTTCAATATTTTTATTATTTTGGAGTTCATTTTATTACGATAAAACCAATTTTGTTTCTTAAATAACATGCGAAATCTTATTTAAAACAAATTAATGCGCTGATATTTTACTGTGTTGAAATTTTATGAATACTTCTCTTAAAAATAAAAAGCAGTAATCATTTTTGATGTGTTACTGCTAACGGCATATTTTAAAGAGAGTAAACAAAAGGCAAGCAGTTGTGAGAAAGCAAACACTGCAAGCAATATTATTAGCACATGCTGATTATTAAAACACAAAAAAGGGAATCAACTTCTGTACATCTCTGATTCACAATTGAGTCAATCTATCACATATTATGCTATTGAAAAATACAATTAATTCATAAATACGTAACTGACTGTTTATATCTAAGATACAAGTAACAAGTTATTGAGGGTTTGGTGATGTCCTAAGGTAAATAATACCTGAGAAGTGATATTATTTTTCTAGTAGGTGCTGTAGAACAGAAAAAGCATCTGTTTTTGAAATTTGAGTTACGGGTAAAAAACCGGTTTATGCACTTACAAACCAATAACTTAGTTGAATATCAACCGATTTTAAGTTTCTTAATTTTTGGCCATTTTACTCAAAAATGTTTGCTTGGCAGTTTTTTTTTTTTTAAGTGAAGTGACTAAAAATATTCTGAAGTCATTTTTATTTTTGCCAGCATTTTTTGGTAAAAATGTTCGTTTTGTTCAGAGCTGAACTGGTTGTCTGGGAAGCAGTCCAAATGTGACTGCAGGAAATTAATTTTTATGGACACGTAAAGTACTCCAATTCTCTTTGTTTCAATTAGCACAACTGAATTTTTGATTAGAAACCAACCAACGTTCTTTTCTGTATGTATGACATTAAAATCATTTGAAAAATTTATTCTTGCTTTAAAACAAAACAATTTTAATTTTTTTTTCTATTAAACTCCAGATTTCAATTTAATTATTTTTATTTCATACACAATCATGCCATTATTTATGTAAGAGGTAGTAAAAAATAAAAAATAAAAATTTATTTTAAATAGAGATTTTGTAGTCAATCCTCACATCACCAATTACACCCTCAAAGTCAGACCATGAACACATACTTTATCATGAACAATCGTTACAGTGAAAATGTCAGACATAACAAAAGGTAAAATCAAAAATGGATTTTACTTGATTTGATTTGTAAAATTTGATTGAGATTTCAACAATCCTTTCATGCAAAAAATATAAAAGAAAATATTTAAATCAATTCAATTTTTTTTTTTTCATTTCTGATGCCGCAATCAAGAATATACCATCCAGCCAGCGTTTTCCAATAAAAATAATGGAAAAAGAGTAAGAAGAAGGTTTTTAGTTATTTTAAAATATTTTCTATTAAAAATGTTACAGAGTTTATTTGGTAATGGTTTGAACATTGAAATAAAAATTAAATTTAAAACATGTTGTTGCAATTTAAGTTGAAAACACTTAATAAATTTTTGTTTAACTTTTTTGTTTGTTTGAGTCGTACTTAATCTTTCATCTAACATTTGTGTGAAGCATCAATAAAAGACCATCTAAGATAAACGCAGTAACAGTTCGAATGTATTCCGTAACCATCAAGACGCACACCTACAAGGAGTGCATAAGAGCTAGAGAGAAAAATAAAACAAACAAACTTCTTTACCTTTAGAGACTTGCTGAACTTTAACACACACATGCTTTAATACTTTTTTTTTATATTAAATAAATGCGTTGGAAAGAAAATCTAAAAATATTTCTTGTTACAAACAAACTTTTATTTAATTCAATTCATAATATTGAATTTTTTTGCAAAGAGCAACTGTTGGAGGAAAAAGTTATTTCAGCAAAAAAAAAGAAAAATGTCGTTTCTAACTTAAGTATCAATATTGACTCACTTTAACCAGCCTATATGGTTTCCCATCAAATTTACCATCAGAATTTTAGTCCTGAAACTCGATTGCCTTTTTTATGTTACAGCAAGGATGATGATGTATTTTAAAATTTTAAGGTAAGTTGTGTGTTTACTCTCTAAGCTTTTGGTCCAGAGGCATAATTAAGCCATTTTTCTTCGAAAATGAGCAAGGAGTGGCCGTTAGTCAATAGCGATCGTTATCGGGCCATGTTTAACGAATTTTTGTTCACAAAATTTGAAGAGGAGGATATTGGTAACATTTGGTTTCAACAGGACGGCGCTGAGTGCCACACAGCCGAAGCTACACTCATGCTGTGTCCTCTCAACTTTGTGCAAAACGTACAGAATATGTTCCAAAGTTTCTTGACAGACACGACAAAAGTCGTTCTGTTACACACGAATTTAAGTCATTTGTTAGTTAAGTCTGCAAATGACCCGTGAGTAGGTCAATGCACAGCTTTAAGACATTTTTTTTTAGATTCAAAACTACTTCCATCCTAATGTGTTTGGGGTAAATGAGTCTCTTTAACTGCGGCATACTTACTTCGGCTCTTCAGCAATCATTTCTTCACCCTTCGTAGTAGAGCATGAGAAAATTTATTATTGACTTCGCAGAAAGGCTCTAAAGCTGAATATCTGAAATAAGTATCTGTGCCCTCTTTAGCGATTTTAAAGCCCAGATTCTATTCATGCTCTGGTATCCATAACAAAGTAACAAAGTTCGTCTTTGCCAAATCATTGAGTAGCCTGCTAAAGCATTAAGAGCTGCTTAGATATCTGATAAAATGTACATTCTAGTACGACAAGTGGTCCATCGTAAATAGATTGAAGGCGAGAACTTCTACCTGAAAAATGGAAAAAGTATTTCTCTTTGCAGCTGGATAAAGAAAGAATGGTCCTGCAATTACTACACCAACACTGCTATTATTCCTTTTGGACCCATAAATATACCAAAACTCCAATAATATTTCATCGTTTCTCCAAGTTGAGCATTCAGAGAGTCTGGAGCAGGCCGGTGTTTTATCAATCTTGTTAGAGATGGTGAGGCATGGAGAGTTTCAGATAGGTTATAGAATTTTTATATTACTAAAGAGATCTCTTTCTCTAAGATGGGATATGCGAGGGTAGTCTTAAAGCTGCGGTGGCTATAAAGTGATTGTATTCTTCAGTGCTTTTATTACACTCAAACAGCATATTCGATACACCTCGTTGAGGATTATTTAAACCTATTTTTGTTGTAACTTTGGCCATCATACCAAGGCGTCATAAGTCACCATCGATATTGTAATAGTCTTATACGAACACGCCCTCATTCAAAAATTGCTTAACCCATTATAAGCTCGAAATAACAATTAATTTACACGATTGGTTAAGTTTAAGCATGACAGCTCTTTAATTCAAAATATTTTCTTGAAGAAATTACCTTTTCATTAAACACAAAAAAATTTTGTCTGCCTCAAAAATGTGACTGATGATAATAGTACCAAAAATAGAAGATTTTCTAAGCACTTGTACACACACACTCACACCAACTTCCGGCAAACATCTGCTGTCTGAGTATGTGTATGACAAAGAGGGATAAATATAGAGATTGAAAAACTATGATAACAAAATAGGTGGAAAACAATTTTCCAGACGATTGCATTTGACGGCATGTGCTTGCAAAAAACATTTTATTTGTCTTTCCTTTATTTTTCCTTACTGGCCAGCAGTCTGTTGAATTCTGTAGACTGTATTTCGGAAAGGAAGCAGATTACACAAAGAAGAAAGAGTTCCAAAAATAATAGACAAACAAATTAAATTAATAGAGATTTAGATTCAGTCAATGCGACTTTTATAACAACAACAAGAAGGAAAATAAAATTCAATAAAAAAATTTGTTTTACATTTAAGCAAGATAACAGAAGTTTTAAACTGGCAAAAATTTGTTGTTGTGGGTACTTGAATGTGGCCGGCCTGGGTGCATGTTAATTTACTGTGGGAAGGGTAATTATGCTAGAAAACTCTTTAAATTTATCCTTTTTTCTCCTTCTCTCTCTCGCCCTATATGATATACATTTGTTGATTTATCTACCGGTAAGCCTTGGAAGAGATAAAATATAATTAAAATTATTAACCAGAAGACACGTTTATATTGTTGTTGTTAAATATTTCAACTTGCCTAAATTTAAGTTTGAAATCTTTATTTATTCAATGTCTGCTGGCATACATTGACTAAATAAATATTTCATTATTCATGCGTCCTGTTATCCAAATTAAAATATTAATTTACATATATTTATGTATGTATGTGTGCACAAGTTTTTATCATCTACGTGTAATCTACGTATGTATGTATATCCCCCCATTGAAGTCCTTTTTTTGTTGCTGTGCCATAGTTAATGTTTTTTACGACTCATGTATGCATGCGCCTGTGTGTGTGTGTGTGAATGAGACTCCATGTTTGGCTTTGTTTGCCTGAAAAATTTATGATCTGTTGTTGTCCCTTAAGTATTTTTCATACGAAATATTTTAAAATTATTTACAGTAAAATTAAGTTTTCTTTTGCTATTCCATTTTAATGGTTAAACATTTTCTTAAATTCTTTAAAGAAAATTTTACTACTACACACACAGTGAAAGTGTAAGTGTAAAATGCACTAAAAATATTTTTTTAAAAAAAGGTCACTGTTCGTATATATAAAATCAAGGGGATCTGTAAAAGTTTTTGATACCAAAAAGGTTTTGAGCTTTGAAAAAATTCAATGGTGATCTAAGTGCAAAACGTCATATTACCAAATGTAAAAATTTAAGGCATTATATGGATTTATTTTAGGCTATTACACCGTCAAGAAAACTTAATAAAAGAAAATATTTTCGTTTTTATTTTGCGCTCTATGTAAAAATGTAATTTTTGCTCTACTTACGAACAAAATATAAAAACAAATTTAATATTAATAAATTTGATGTTTCTTCTGTTATTAATATTAATATCTTCTCACCTATGACAAATATGTAAAACTGTAAGGATGTCTTTTGAACTGGCGAATAAAAAAATGCCTTTTAGATATGTGCAAAACCAGTAGAATGATTCACGCAAACAAACACTTATACTAAGCGTTATTTGTCACAACTAGGAACAGCACAAAGAACGTCCGATTCTTGAAGAACTACTATTATTTACATTTCTACTCTGGTAGCATAGCGGGTAGCCCCAGTCCAAAATAGAGTGCTTTAATTTTAGCTTAAAAGAACCACATCACAGGACCTTAGAAAGCCTACCACTATTTTTCTTACTGCGGCACCTCATGCCTACCCTAACCTAACCTGTGCAGAATTCAATTAAATACTGAGTACTTTTTTGCCAGCCTATATTTTGTTTGTTTGTTTCTTTACATCCTGGGTTTCTAACTATGGCAAGTCTAATCTAATGCTGTGAGGAAACTTTATTCTTAAAAGACATCGATTTTCAAATTTATCTTGATTAAACTGTTTTTAAACCTGAAAAGGCTGTTTATCCCTTATTTACATCATTATCACTTGTGTTAGAGGCAAAGCTTAAGAAGACAAACAAGAAGTAAAACTATCAAGCGGAAATTTAGGCTTTACTCGTACGTGCTAGGGAATGCTTAAGGAGAAGAACTACAGGGAAGACTATATATGTAGTGTCAGAGAGTTAAGCTGCAATACTGGCCTTACGCTCATCTGAAATAGGACCAGCCGTTGCATTGGACTGTCTGTCATCTTTAAACTTGGGATCTATAGCAACCTCACGTTGTGTTGGGTGCCTAAAAATTACAAGAAATGTTAATAAAAGTAAAAACTTTAATTTAACAGATTACACTGTGTCACAAAAAAAAAAAAAAAAAAACGTGGGTAGGTGCTGTCGAGTAAGTCTAAAAAACTGGTTATACGTACTTTTATGGACTTATAAACTACACACAGAAAACAACTTCGGTTCGGCCAATCAAAAATTCATTTATGGCAACCATAATTCGATACTGAAGTCCAAAATTCGGGCTATTAGAATTATTTTCTATTGTCACGATTGAAAAATTTGATTTGTACAATTAAATTTTTGATTGGAAACAAATTTAGTTCTCATAACCGAAATTATTTTCTTAGTCTACACGCAGAAAACAACTTCAGTTGTGAGAACTAAATTTATTTCCAATCAAAAATTCATTTGTTAAAATCAAATTTTTCAGTTGTAGCAACTAAAACTCGATAGTACAGGCCAAAAATTAGTTCTGTTAAAAATATTTCGAGCTGTAAGACCGAATTTATATTATCAAAATTAAAAAATTCGATTATCATTAAATTTTTAATGGGAAACAAATTTAGTTCTCACAAGAGAAGTTGTTTCCTGTGTTCAACCAATATTGCTGTTTCTTTCCAGTCGCTCTCTAAACTTGAACTTAATAGAGCTACAAAGCAGTGCGTAGATTGCGTTGGAGTGGACTATCCGCGCTTTTTCTGAATTATTCAATAAAATCAACTGCAGCTGTCATACTTCTGACCGAGTTTTAAGATAGTACACGTAACCACCAAAATTCGATTAGCAACAAATTCGTTTATCACAACCGAAGTTGTTTGCTCTATGTAGTAACTTAGTTAAATATCAACCAATTTTAAATTTCTGAACGAATTTAGAAAGAAACAATTGAAGACGTTTGAATGGCTTGAGAAATCTGTAAGTATTTCCCCACCAAACAAAATTTTTTTTAAAATTTTTTCGCCATTTTTACACAGTATTTTAGAAAGAAACTGTAAAATTTTTGAATTTATTTTCAAAATATGTTTATTTATGAGTAAAACCTTACTTTTTTAAATCCCTTAAAAGTTTACTTTGTTTTTAAACTTTTTATAAAGCAAAAATTTTACAGGAATACAATTTTTTGGCCATTTGGACATTGCAATCATAGTGATAATTATGTTTGGCAGAAACAGACTCTGACAAAAGGTGTTCTGCCTCTCAAAGGATGTAAATAACTTTTGAGAGATATAATTAAAAAACCAAGAGACGAGCGAGCACTTTGAGATTATAACTTCAAGCCTAAAATTTCCATCAAATATTTTTACTGTATTTTTATGTTGAATGATAAAATAATACGCCTTTTGTAGTCAAATAATATTTCAAACCATTAACATCAAAAACAATTCCAATTATTGTATTCAATTTAAAATTCATGGCTACGAAAATTTCATGAAAAAAAAGAAATCATTTATTATTTTTTTTTAGTGTTAACAGCTCTTTTTCATTGTGGTCATACGCACAACCCTGCTAAAATACACAAGCCTTTCAAAAATTAAAAGTTATAAATAATATTACCATTGTTTGTGGTCAGAGCATTTAATATGTAAATCATATTTTACCCAATTCCTGCATATAAATGTATTCAAATGGATGATACTTATTGGATATTTATGTGAAAGTGTGTTTATATGTGTATCCAAGAAAGTATGAAAAAGTGCTTTTAACAAGCTTTAGGAAACGGGCCTTTAACTCGTAGAATATCTTGTATAGCAGCTTAAAATAATTCTACTTTCATTTAAAATGTTTGCTTTTCTGTCGCTTACATGCTGTTATTTAAGTATTTTTGATGTACTTTTAAGGCTTCTAAAGCTGTAGTCCTCTAATACGACTTACTAAATCAATCTAGAGGTCACAGGTTCGATTCCTGCCTACAGTCTGGGTGTTTTCTGCAGTCAAACGGTTTTCCATATTTGGAATGTTTTATTGTCTACTGTAGCCATAGATAAACGTCAGTGGATGAAGTTGAGAAATTTTTGCATGAATTTGCTTATGGCAGTATTTGTTTTCAGAAAAGAAAACACTATTGGTTTCTACATATCATGGTTTCATGTCACACTCTCTTTTATATACAGTCTTCTACAGGTCTTCTTTAGTAGGTGTGATGCAAATCCTATCGCAGCAAGACCATTTGAAACATTGTTTTCTAAGAGTTAATTTAGTATAAATATCAAACTGGAATAAGTTTTGAAAAGCCTTTCAAAATGCCGCCTGGTGAAGGGCTTTTGCTATTTACCGCTCGATATGACTATGTGCCATACAAATACCCAATAAAATATTTAATAATAATTCAAATTTAAATGTGTCTCTAGGGTTTGTGGTTGAAAAAATTGAATTTCAATTTATGGGTGGCCTGAAAGATGTTCAGCAAAAGTGTTTGATATGCATGTGTGTGTGTGTGTATTGACAAGTGTAATCTTAAAGAAATATAAATAATTTAAATTTTTTTTTTCATTTCATAATTTCTTTTTTTTACCACAAGAATTTAATTTTAAATTTAAATAAAAAATTTCGTTAATTATAAAATAAATTTTTTTTTTTTGAGCTGAAGGCCTAAGATGCCTTATAATTTATAATTATAATTTAAGAGAATTAATAAATAAAATATAAAAAAAAATTTAAGTCAAACGTGCAATTTATTTTAGTAGTGCTAATCCCAAACAAAGTTCAATTTTCTTTGCTTATCAGTTGGACTTTTTACATAAAATGGAATGGCCATGGAAACTCGCTTTTCCCAAAGGAGTTTTGCAATATTCTTCAGGTAATTCTTTTGAGGTGAGTTACAGCTGATAAGTTATTATTTCTAAAGTTGTTGCATCTTATACTCTAAAGGCTAAGACAGTATAGAACTTGAGTTTCAACGTTTTTTTAAGGTCATATGCACCGTGACCCAAATATCCAGGGTCTAAACAGCAATCGAACCTCTGGCCCCCTGAATGTGATATTAGTAATTTAAGGGGATACCCTTCCCAAGTTTTAATATCCTTTCTAGATGATTTAAATATAAATTGTCTCCTTCAACTTCAAGCCAGCCCCCTTATCTCGAACATTCTTGTTGTAAGTGACAAAGATCTGAGGCCAAATCACCGTATTCGATAGAGATTTATAAATTTTTTCATAAAAAACATTAAAATTACGATTGCTTAGATTTCCAGTAAACTAAAACTTATTTCGATATTTTATTATTCTATGAAAATTTTCTTATAAACAGATTTTAATAAAATTTAGTCATTTTCTTAATACCACAATGACTGTAAAACTATTTACTTCAAGTCAATTTATTAAAAATTTATTTTCAGTTTGATACAATTTATTTTTAATATATTTATAAAAAATATAACAGCTTCATGTTTACTTTTATATATTGTTTTTATTTTTTAATTATTTAATCGTTCGCATGTTAAATAAATGCAACTTATACATTTCGTTGTAATTTTAATATCACCCTTGATACATGTAGGGGATGTTTTAATTTAATTTTTACTGCATTAAATAAGGCATAATGGCTGTTATGTAAATGTATGTGTGTTTGCCTGTATTGATGTTGGTACTCATTTCATTTCACCGCACAGTTGTCGGAAATTTTATTTATTTTAACAACAACCGACTTTATCCTTTTTTCAGTTAACGTATATTTTTCTCGATTTGTGTCTGAAAAAAAAAACGCAAAACAAAACAAAAATTTAATACCAAAAATGAATTTACATAATATTTTATATGAGTGTTAATTGAAGTGCTATAATTAAATATTTTTTTTCTTGTTAACGATTATTGTTTATTTTTCAATTGTTTTTCTCCTTTTTTTCGATTTTATTTTTATTTTGCATCCATGTGCTGGTGAATTGTATTTTTTTTCATCAATATCATTTACACGTCTCCAGTTGATAAAATGATTAAAAAAAAGTGTTGCCAAATAATTTATAAAGCCTAGAGTTTTTCTTTTAATGAAAATTTTTTATTTTTTTTTTCAAAACTATTGTTATTAAACAGTGAATGTAAATCAAAATTTATAAAATTTAAAATTTTTGCATTGCAGCTGTTTAAGTTATTTACGTATGCACTTTTCTATGAGTTAAATAAAGCCTGTTACTGTGTGTTAGGAGACCACATTCTCAATTACATTTGTTTTATTAAATTTTTCTCATTTTTCAAACATTTAATTTTTGGTTTTTTTATATTTGCCATTTACTACTTTTGCAAAGAACGTGCTTGTCATAGAACAAGGTTGTTAAAAAAAAATAGTAAAAACCCAAAAATAGAAGCCATTTCTCTGCATGAGTTGGTAGTGACTGCAGTTGTACTTGTTGGCGTAATGATACAACTACTTTGTCTGACATTAAATATAAAAAGTAAAAAACAAAAAACCAAAAAAAAAAAAAAACAACAACAAGAAATGCTTACAGCAAAATCCAAACGTTTCTAAATGCAGTTTTAATTGTTTCATTTAATAAAAATAAATGAAAAGAAAAATAAAGTGAAAATTTTTCTTTTTCTATTTTTTTTTTTTTAATTTTGGCTCTCAACTAAAGGAATTCAAGGTTTTAGTTATTTTGTTTTTCGTTTTATTGTGGAAACAACAAAGTGAAATGTTACTTCCTTTTTATATAATTTATATTTTTAATTAAAACCACAATTGGTGACATTTTTATGAACATTTTTATTTTGCACTTTGTGCAATTAAATACAAACAAATTTTGTTAAATGAAAAAGAAGGATACAAAAAAAAAAAAAAAAAAATTAAATTAAATTGCATTAAAACTAATAAATTTTTTACATAATTTCTTTTGAGCTGTTTTTCCCTTTTTATTTGAAAAAAAATAATATTTTTTGTGGTTGTTTGAGAGAAATTTAGTTTAATTTCATCTCAAAGTAATTATTTTTATCAACATCAAAGAGTAAGCGTTTGATTAAAAATAACACGAATTCTATGCAGAAAGTCAAGCAACTTGTTAACTTACAGATTAAAAGTTGGTTTTTTTTATTTACAAGTCAATTCAATTTGTTTGCTTGTTGCTTTTTTTTTTTTGTTAATCTTAAAAAATGTTTTTGGTATGTTTTCTTTAAATTTTTAATTCATTTGTGAAATGTTTTTCTAAAACAAATTAAATTTTTAATTTAGGAGATTGCTAATCTTAACTGAAATTTTTTGATTTATTTATTTTTGAAAATTATTAATAATAATAGGTTGGTGTAACAATATTTTATTGTCAAGAAAAGTTCACTAACAATTTCTATACTTTCCGGGCATAATATTTAAAAAATCTCACAAATTATTTAAGACAAGTTTATCTATATAAAAGAGCCCTTAATTATTATCTCAAGATTTGAACAAGAGAGTAACGTTACTAACTGATTGATCGATTTTTCATTATAACCCAGCCAAAACACCTACAGCTACGGAATTAAAATTCGGTTAACCGGTTCTCTTACAATAAGTTGAACGAATAACAAGGGATTTTTGAAAATTCGAGTATTAAGGGGGTAAAAAGGGTAAAATTAAACTTCTTCCATCTCCGGAAGCTCTACAAAATTCAAACTACAATATATTCTAAAAGAAAATAAGGGGTTCTTGGTGCTTTTTTGTACATTTGTGGGATAAAAATTTATAATATTAAATTAATTATTTTGCTAACTTTCATAAAACGACTTTATCTTATTTAAATAAATTTTTTAATCAAATTTCTTCTGCTTAAAAAAGAAATTTTGCTTTTCCTATATGCTTATCAGCAATTGCTTAACAAAAAAAAATTAATTTTAATATTTGGAACATTTTTAGATTATATTAAACGTCAAAGTCACACTGAAGATTAAAACTGTAGTAGAAATTTTTACTTTTTTTTGCAATAAAATTTAAAAATTAACATGATACAACACAAACAAAAAATCAAGGTTCTGATCACTGATTGTGGTGGAAAGAAATATAAAAAAACTCATTCGAAAGTTTTCGTCCAGGCCTATGACATATTATGGTTAAAATTAACCCATTTTATTTTTCTAGTTGTAAGTGTTTGTATTTTCTGTATGTGTGAATCTTGGATTTTAGTTACATAAATGTGAAACTTATGAAAAACACTATTTCTGTGGATTATTTTAACCCTTAGATTGTTCAGTTAATGGGACTTTTTAGTTTATTTTTTTTTAATGCAAAAAAGGGCCATAAGTTGAAGAGGGTTAAAATGATGAAAATTTTACTTGAATGCCAGAAATAAGGAAATACTTTAAATGTGTTGAAGTAACCCCTGCAAAAGTATTTAACAAAACTAGAAGGGCTTATACACGACAACAGGATGCTGGCGCAATTAAGTGATTGTGCCAGCTGATTGACCGTGTATGGGCTTGTGGTGTGATTGGGTGCAAAATCAAAACGTGTTTGATATTTTTGTGATTGCACCAGCACGCAGGTATCGTGTATTGTAAATTAACTCACTTAAAGCAAATTTTTTTTAAGTGGTAACCTAATAATGAAGGCGCGGCTAAAATTTGTTGAAGGGAATTTTTTGATTTTATGCAATCACCTTGTCTAGAAAATAAAAGATAGGAAACGAGCAATCCAGTCTTTTAAATAATTTGTATGACTTTAGACGTTTTTTATTTTATTTACTTTTTTTTTAATATTTGATTGCATTGCATCTCAGTTTTATTTTAATTATAAATTTTATTTATAAAATTATTTAATATAATTTTATTTCATCAGTATTCTAATCAGTCTTTTTAGTTAGAAATCTGTTGGTTTTATTCAATTTAACAAACACCTAATTTTTTTTTCTTGTTAACTGTGGTGCCCCATAGTTTTTTAGAATTAAAATTTTTGCTTATCTCGGTACACACGTGATTGACTTTATAAACATCTCTCGTACACAGTAACAAATTGGTTGATAACACAAACACTGTTTTGGACTAGTAAAATTGAAAACTGGAGTATTGATTTCGAATTTATACCTGATTTTTTAAAATTCTCTCTGATTTCAGAGATACACCGCTAATTCTTAAATTTAAAAAGTGAAATGACATACGACTAGAAACAAAAATTTTGTTGCAAGTCTTATCTAAATCGTCTTAAGCGATTTTTTTATAATGTGAGTTTTAATTATATTTTTTTATAATTTACTAGTTGACCTGGCAAACGTTGTCTTCCCTTAATATTTTTATATATTTGATCTTCTTACACTAAGAAATCGTACTCATATAGTAAAGACCGGGTAAAAACAGTAAGCAAATAAGCCAAATACCGCCTATAGCGCTACCTGCCGAGCGGATTTGTGACGTTAAACCTTCCTCTTCAATCACTCTATCTATTAAAAAAAAAAACGCATCAAAATCCGTTGCACAGTTTTAAAGATTTAAGCATACATAGGGATATAGGGACAGAGAAAGCAACTTTGTTTTATACTATGTAGTGAAGCAAATAATAAAAAGCGGTTATTGTAAGTCCAGTTGTTAATAAATAGTTTTTCAAAAATATAACAGCAGCCTGAGACCAAATCATGGCATAAATACGAGCAAATTCTATTGAAATTTTTAGTACTTTTCATTAAAAAAAATGACATTTTGATTAATTTTTAGATTAAAAATTTCATTTTAGCTAAAACCAGATATTAAAATCTAAACAAAAAATATTTCTGAAAATCTTGCTTTAATGTAAACAATTGACCATATATGTGTGTGTATGTATAACGGTAGTGTATATAAGCATTTAAATTTTGCTGCGCAACATTTTGTTGCTATTGAAAGGATCGCTGTGCTTTTATGAACAACATTTTCTGTGTGTAAAATTTTGTTGCTCAAATTTCTTATCAGTTGTTGCTTAACAAACGCATTTAAAAAAAGCGAGAGTTTTTCATTTCTTTATTCAGAATGAATTATTAAAGAATTAATCTCACAATTAACGAATAACAGCCTGATAGGGGCTCGACTTGTGAGCATAATTTTTCAGAAACCTTTCAACGGTTAACGAAAACGGATCTTAAAGCGCTTACAAGACACGGGAGAAAAATATAACAGTAAACATCAAACTGAAAGTGTTAAATTTTTTTAGAAAAAAGTGCTGCAATATGATGCGTTTATTGCAAGCTCGTTTAAGATTACCGAACAGAGATAACAATGTGGCCGCAGTGTTTTTGAGATGGCGGCATGTAGGTTTTTTTTTTCTTTTCGTGCATGTTCTGTATTCCACACGGATTTGAAAACATGTGGAATACAATTTTTTTCTTCTTATTTAATAAAAACTTTTATGTTTTTTTAATTCTACCAATAATTTTGGATCCAAAATAAAGCAAAAACAAAATTTTCAAAATCTTAAAATGAACCAAAGAGTAGCTATGAGGTGCTGAATTTTTCAATTCCGAATAAAATATTCGGATTCGGAATACAGAACAGCAGTGTTTGTTTTAGTGAATTCTAATTCCGATTTCTTCGTTGTCAGTGTTAAATAAAGAGAGTTGAATTAGAATTTTGTTTGTTTGTGTTTTAGCATGGCAAAGTAATTGCCATACGACGAGAAGATCAATCAGTATGGGAACGTAGAGCTGCTTTTGGTCCAGCACATGTGCAGAAGATGGTTAAACAGGGTGTCAAGGTTATTGTGCAGCCCTCAAATCGTAGAGCCTATCCAATGCAGGTAAGTGTTAAGTGTGAAACAACATACAAAGCAACTGTGACTATATAAGGGAGGGAGGGTGACTAGCGAAAATGAACGATAGCTATTTTCCTACATTTTTAAAGAAAACAAAAACAATACGAGTATACAAAAAAAAATTTTTTTTTGTTTTCAATAAAAATATACGAAAGAAGCTATTGTTTGCTTTTATGGGGCCTGACCGTAAATATATTGTTAAAATTTTTTTTAAAGTATTTTTCAATTATTTTTTTATTTTTTTAGCAAATAAATAAACATTTTTTTTTATTTGGTGTATAATTTAATCTTTTTGTTAATTTTTTTTTCTTAAATTTATTTTTGCTGTCACATTTTCGGTATCTTGTGCGTAATCGAACGTTATCGCTACACCAACTAATGTGTAGCACTTTAATACAAAATTTAAAACAAAAGCAACATAAACTAATTATATAATGAAGTGCTTAAAGAAACCTAAAAATTATCAAAATTTAATGTCACGCCATAAGAACGTGATTAATTTTTAGCAGTAAGTGATTGTTCTTAAGTGATTTTCTTTCTAAAAGTTTTAAAATTTCCAAATACATCATATTACTTACTTTAGTTTTTACTTTCATGTAGGGTGCTTTACTTACTTTATGTGTTTTAGATTTTTTATTTTTTTTTTATTTTATTATGAATTTTTGTTCGAGTGTTCTTATCATCGTTGGAAATATCGCAAATAAACAAAAATGTATATATATACATGATTTGAGTAGTCAAGTTTATTTTAATACACCCAAGGTAATTTAATGGATACGTAGAGATAAGTGTCATTAACTATTATCACATCATGTGACTTCTATGTGCAAACAAGATTTTGAAAAATCGAAAGTGGAATAAACACTTTTTTTATAGAAGAGTTAAAATTAATAGAAATGTGATTTATACAGAAGGAAAATTAAAGCATTTAAATACAAATTTTGATCGGTTTTGAATGTCATAGTTTGGCCCTCCAAGTATTTTTTTAACGAAATTAGGATTTTAAAAAAACTTAAGAGCTAATTAATAATTTTATTTAAAAAATTTGTAAAATTTGCTGAACTTTTAATTGAAGTAATTAAATTTGAATTTTGATTTTTTAAGCTTTTAGTCTTTTTATTTTTGTATAAAATATTCTGTTAGCCCTAGGAGCAAGGGCGTACTTTCTTCTATTAACTTTTAAGAATTTTTTTTTTATTAATCCTTTTTATGTTAAAGCTTGTTGCTGTTAAAATTTCATTGTTTTTAAAATAATACGTTACAGTTTTAAGTATTTTTCTTATTAATTGATATTATTTTGTTTAAAATTAAAATAATGAAATGTATGAAAAAAAAATGTCTCAATAAAATAAGATTTATATAAAATATAATAATTAAATAAAAATTCAATATTTTGATGCTTTTGTCACTTTTCTTCTTCTTCTTCTTAAAAAAATTAAATTAAAATTAAAAAAAAAATAGAAAAAAAAAAACGTAAAATAAAAATGTTCAAGAAATATAATAAATTTAATTCTATATTAAAAACAAAATTATAAAATTAAAATATTTTTTTTGAAGAAGACACAAAAAAGCTTGTGGCGAAATATTTTCTGGGTTATAATTTAATAGTAATAATTATTTTATAAGAAAAAGACCAAAAGCTTAAAAAATATTTATTTATTTGAAACGATTAAATTTTTATTTGAATTAATAAAATATTGTAATATTATTTGCTTATCAAAACCTAAAATTAATTTATTTTAAATATTTATTTTCATATTTATTAAATATTTAATTGAATTAAATAAAAATTTTACAAGTTTAATTAAAAATTTTATCAATTTTACACATTTTTTTAATTAAAATATTTAAATGGCTTAAAATTTAATTAAAAATTTAATTAATTTCACAAATTTTTTAATTAAAATATTTAATTGGCTTAAAATTTAATAAATTTCACACATTTTTTAATTAAAATATTTAAATGGCCTAAAATTTAATTAAAAATTTAATTAATTTTACACATTTTTTAATTAAAATATTTAATTGGCTTAAAATTTAATAAATTTCACACATTTTTTAATTAAAATATTTAAATGGCCTAAAATTTAATTAAAAATTTAATTAATTTCACACATTTTTTAATTAAAATATTTAAATGACTTAAAATTTAATTAAAAATTTAATTAATTTTACACATTTTTTAATTAAAATATTTAATTGGCTTAAAATTTAATTAAAAATTTAATTAATTTCACACATTTTTTAATTAAAATATTTAATTGGCTTAAAATTTAATTAAAGATTTAATTAATTTCACACATTTTTTATTTAATTGGCTTAAAGTTTTTTTCTGTGTGAATTAATCAAAATATTGTTTGCTAAGAAACGTTTAAAATTAGTGCAATGAAGTAGAATTAAAATTTCAAACGAAAACAAGTTATTATATCTGGTGGAAAATCACGGCCTGCGATATCAAGTGTAGGTTTGTGTAGAGAAATATTTCAATAGCTGCAATTTTTTAAATTTACAAAAAAAAAAAAAATAAATAAAATGGCGAACAGCTGTAAATGTGTTTAAAAATTCGTAAACATGAGGAAAATACTTTCTTTCTAAATTACTTCTTTCGTTTTTTCTTAGTTTTATTACTTTGCTTTGTTTCGTGTCAAAAAGCTATAGTTTCGATAGTAGATTATCAATCGAGTGCAAATTCGATTAGATACGTTACGATAACGGTTGCAGTGATTTACGTTAACATAATTTTGATGACAAAAAATATGGTAATTTGGCCTCTGTTCTTTATGGCCTACTCTCATGTTACAAATACTACCCAAGTCTAGTATTTATTGAAAATTCGAAGACAACCTTAAGTGATTTATGCGCCATGTCAACGGGTATCTTAGGCAACGAAAACGGGCCCCTATTAAAACATTACTGTGCCATAATATGCGTTGTTTTTTCGTCTTCGTTACATAAGTTGCAGAAGTCGCTTAGGCTGATCGTCATACGTTTGCCAAGTGTTTTATTTAATACAGTCATGAATCCTGTGGTGCGATTCAGTAAATTTATTACGAACATTCGTATCGAAAAAACAAATATAACGATATTTTATCGAATTCGATATTCAGCAGCTTTCCAATAAAAATATTCGGTAAGATAAAAGTAGTTATTTGCGATAATTATTTATGTGCTGTTAATTTCGTCGCAAACTTCAAATATTTTTTTTTTTGGAAATTTACTAAATACTGAATTCGATAAAATATCGTTATACTTTTTTTTCGATACGAATGTTCATAATAAAAATTACTGAATAAAACTACTGAGCTTATCAGGCTCATGTTTTCGCTATTGCAGCAATATTGTCTCCAAACAATATTGCTTCAATTTCTTCTTCAGCTAGATGTACATATATTTTTCACAACTGCTTATTTTTAATGATTAGGGAATTTTCTTTTCAAAAATGCAAATTTAATATAATTACTGACGGTGTTTCGGGGGTCGCAGACAAGCCAAGAAGCCTGACAGATTTGTATTGGAATCTATGGAATATATTCCGCCCCACTATAATTCAATTAAACTGATGATGCTCAATGACTGTCTGTAATACTATTTGATCTTCAGAGAAATTAAAAGTCTAATTAAATGAAAGTAGTAAAAAGTATTTAACTTCGCTTAGGCAAACATTTCGTAGATGTGAAAAAAATTTAAAATCATAAATTATCAAGGCCTTATCAGTCATAAAAGAAATTTTTCTCATAAGAACATTGTGTATTGATTTGTTTTGTGTCTTTTTTTTATTTAACTAAAAATAAAATGAATAAAAAGTTTCCACTTAGGAAATTTCCATTCAGACACTGGCTGAGTTTTTTTTCGTTCTTTGATGAATTGTGTGTATTTTTTATCATGTCAAGTGCAGAATGAATGAATGAAACATAGAGACATGCACGCACGCATGCAAGTCGCAGCTTATTATCACTTATTGTAAATTCAAATATGTTTGTTTTGTGCTTTAGTTGTATTTTTTTTTTCAACTTTTCTTAAAGTTTTTGTTTTTCTAGGCTTACATGCAGGCTGGCGCGATCATACAAGAGGACATAAGTGAAGCCTCTGTTATTTTTGGTGTCAAACAAGTGCCCATTGATGCTCTTATACCGGGTAAAACTTATTGTTTTTTCTCTCATACCATTAAGGCTCAAGAGTCAAACATGGCGTTGTTGGATGCTGTGTTGGAAAAGAAAATTCGTTTGATTGATTATGAGCGTATTGTTGATGAGAGAGGTTCCCGTCAAGTGGCCTTTGGCAAATATGCGGGTGTGGCTGGCATGGTTAACATATTACATGGCATTGGGTTACGCTTGCTGGCCTTGGGACATCATACACCCTTCATGCATATTGGACCGGCTCATAACTATCGTAGTTCTTCGATGGCCAGACAAGCCATACGTGACTGTGGTTATGAAATTGCTTTGGGTATGATGCCAAAATCTATAGGTCCTTTAACATTTGTATTTACTGGCTCGGGTAATGTTTCACAGGGTGCCCAAGAAGTGTTTCAGGAATTACCAATTGAATATGTGCCACCAGAAATGCTAAGAAAAGTGGCTGAACATGGCAGTGAGTATAATATTTGAATTAATATTTTTTTAAAGTGATTTAATTCGGGTTTTTATTTTGTGTTTGTTAATTTTTGGAAAAAAAATAAAAAAAAAATTCATTTAAATTTTTCAAGGTCAAAATAAATTGTATGGCTGTGAAGTGAGTCGTTCGGATCACTTAGAACGCCGTGAGGGTGGTGGTTTTGATGCCAAGGAATACGATGAATACCCTGAGCACTACATTTCCACTTTCAATCAGAAAATTGCTCCTTATGCTTCTGTCATTGTTAATTGTATTTACTGGGCGGTGGGCAGCCCCAAGCTAATAAGTATTCCCGATGCCAAAAACTTGCTAAGGCCTGCCAATACTCCTTGGCTGCCTACCAGCAAAGGAAGTCCTGCTTTGCCGCATCGCATGTTGGCCATCTGTGATATTTCCGCTGATCCGGGCGGTTCAATTGAGTTTATGAATGAGTGCACAACCATTGATACACCGTTTTGTTTGTACGATGCTGATCGCAACAAGGACACCAAGAGTTTTAAGGGTCCCGGTGTATTGGTGTGTTCCATCGATAACATGCCCACCCAATTGCCCAGAGAAGCTACCGATATGTTTGGTGAACTATTGGCTCCATTTGTAAATGATATCATAAAAAGTGATGCTAAAAAATCCCTAGAAGATGAGAATTTTTCATATCCTATTAAATCAGTAAGTGACATGATTTTAGAATTAAAGGAAAAAATTAAAATTAATTTGTTTGCTTTTTTTTGTTAAGGCCATAATTGCCAGCAATGGTAAATTGACCGAAAATTATCACTATATTCAAGAATTAAGAGACTCCAACAAGTAAGTAACAAATAGAAAAGGAATTTGAAATTCCAAAATAGAGAATAAGTTCGATTAAGTTCAATTAAAGTTAAACTCAAATTTCAAAATTCGATAGCAAAATTTTGTCATTCGAGAACTATCGAATTTTCAATACAAATTAAATGGAAATTTGCATCGATATCGACTGACGTTATTAGACTCCTGTTAACCATTTTCTTAAAACTAGAATGATTAGCGGGAGCAAGTCACCAGATAATTACTGCGGCTAAAATAAATTTATTGTGACACCACTCTCAAGTTACAAGTCTTCCCTGAGTCTTGTATTCATTAAGAATTCAAAAACTTCTTTGGTTGATTTGTCCGCCATGTCCGATGGTTGTAGGTAATGTTGCGCTAAGTAGTAAAAATAATTTTGGTTTATTTGTATTGTTGTCACAATTAGTGGGTTAAGTGTCGATAATACTATTTTTGAAAAGTTTACAGATAAGAAAACTCATTTTGCTAAAGCTTCAGAAAGCTTTTGTTCTCTTGCAAATGTTTTTTTTTTTAATTTTGTAATAAATGAATCTAGTGTTTAAAGAAAATTGGTTAAAATTATTCTTTGTTATTAAATTCTGAAGTGACTATTCAAGATATAGACTCTAATGTCTTGCAGGTATCTGTCGAAAAACGAAGAAAAATCCCAGGACAAATCGACACACGCGTAATTTATTGAAAAAAAGCTAAAATTTCGAGTGTATTTATAAGAAGTTTAAAAATTATTTTCTCAATTTCTTCACTTTACTTTTTCTTCTTTTATTGTTTAGTAACCGTTCCCGTCACAAGATCGAAGGACGTTCTGACTCCCACAAGACGGTGTTGGTATTGGGTGCTGGCATGGTGTCAGCTCCTTTGGTTGAATGGTTGCATCGTGAGAAGGATGTCTCCATAACCGTGTGCTCACAAAATAAAGAAGAAGCTGATCGTTTAGCCAACCAATATACTGGTGTGGAAAGCGTTTATTTGAATGTTAATGAAAGTACAGATCATTTGCAAGAGCTATGCGGTAAGGCAGATGTTGTGGTGTCTCTTTTACCCTATAGCTTGCATGGCATGATTGCAAAATATTGTGTGGCTGAAAAGACTCACATGGTAACAGCCAGTTATTTGAATGATGAAATTAGTGCTTTACATGAGGAGGCTCGTCGTAATGGTGTCACTATTATGAATGAGGTCGGTCTTGATCCGGGTATTGATCATTTGCTGGCACTGGAGTGTATTCATGAGGCTCAGGAGAAAGGTGGTATTATTGAATCGTTTGTTAGTTTTTGTGGTGGCTTACCCGCTCCTGAGCATTCAGATAATCCCTTGCGATATAAGTTCTCTTGGTCGCCTCGTGGTGTCTTGCTAAACACTCTTTCAGCTGCTAAATATTTAAGCAAAGGACAAATAGTGGAGATCTCTGGTGGGGGTGATTTAATGTCAAATCCCAAGAGTTTAGATTTTTTGCCTGGTTTTGCTTTGGAGGGTTTTCCAAATCGTGATTCTACCAAATATGCTGATCTCTATGGTTTGGGACGAGATGTGCATACTTTGCTTAGAGGCACTATACGCTATAAGGGTTTCTCTGAATCCATACAGCCAATGCAATTGTTGGGCTTAATTGATCCCGAACCTCATCCTATGCTGCATCCCAGTGGTCCTGATGTAACATGGCGTCAACTAGTCATTAATTTGTTGGGTTTATCGGATACCAGCATTTTCTATGAAAATCTAAAACAGAAACTGATTGAACGTATTGGAGATGCTGAATGTTTAGAAAATTTGGGGCTGCTAGAAGACACACCGGTGGTTAAACTTAATACTCCTTTAGACACTTTGAGTCATTACTTGTCGTACAGATTGGCCTTTGGTAAAGCTTTGCTTAAAAACTTCTTAATTAATAAATTTCTAAAATGTTTTACTATTAATTTTTAGAACGTCAAGAACGTGATTTGGTTGTTTTGCGTCATGAAGTTGGCATACGCTGGCAGGATGGCCGCATTGAAGAACGTGGTATTAATTTTGTAGTTTATGGGCAACCTTATGGTCACTCTGCCATGGCCATGACAGTGGGCAAGCCAGCTGCTATTGCTGCTAAAATGATTTTGGATGGCGAGATTCAGGAACGTGGTGTTGTCTTGCCCTTTACACCAGACATTTATCGGCCAATGTTGCAGCGCTTAAGAACTGAAGGTCTAACTGCCACCGAAACATCCAAATTTATTCATCAGTAATTATATTATAATTTTAGTTCCAGCAATAGATTTTTATTAAGAAAATTTTTTAAATTAATTTTTTAATAGAAAATATTATATAAGAGCTTGTGCAAAACAATTAATTATAAAATGTAGATTTAGTTTAGGTAACAAATAAATTCATTAGAATTAATTTTGTTGTTTTTTAATTTTTTTGTAAAATGAAGATTTTAATTTGGTAAGAGCTGGCAGGACGCTTAATTGAGGAGTGTTAAAAGTGTGAAAGAAATTCCATCAACATTGAATTTTCACAATGAGCTCCGTCAAGAAAAATTACAGTGCACACAAAAAACAGCTTTGGTTGTGAGAACTAAATTTGTTTCCAATCAAAAATTCGGTTGTGATAGTTAAATTTTTTAGTTGTAGCAACCACAATTGGATACTACTGTTACAAACTTAGTTTTATTAAAAATATTTCTAGCTGTAAGACCAATTTTTTATTTTCGCGATTAAAAAATTCGACTATCACAGCAAAATTTTTGATTGGAAACAAATTTAGTTGTCACAACTGAAGATGTTTTCTCAGTATGACCATATGCTGAAATGTATTTGAAAATATTCAAAGGTGTTCCCTAGAGTCCTCTTTTTTATTGTACAAGCAACTCTTGCCCTATTCATTTGAGAGCTTTGCCTGAAAAAACAAATCCAAAAGGATTTCAATAAAATTTTAATTTTTTTTAAGCAGAAATGATATTATTAATTTAAGTCAACTTAAAGCTTTAACAATAATTACACATTAAATTTTGGTTGTTAACCTCTTATTTCTTTCAGCTAACGTGCCATTTTTAAAAAACCCAGCAACCATTAGCAAAACATTTTCAAAGCACACAAAAAAACTTGCATTTGTATGCATGAGAGTAGGTGCAGGGTTATATTTATTTACACTAAAAGCAAAATCATTTGTTTCTTTATGCTTCTGTCTAAACGTGCACACAGAAAAAAAATTGTTTGGATATCAATTATATTTTCAAAATATCAATTATTTCAACTAATATTTGGTAATAATAATTCTATTATTACTTATATAACAGATTATTATTATTTGTAACTACAAAATTATATTCATAAATAAAAGGTGATTCTTACATCTTTTATATTGTTTGGTTTAACCGATATATCATGGGCTACAAAAAATTTACAAATTCGTTGAAGACAACTGCTTAAAATTCATGCAGAGAAAGGAAATACTGTTGTTATAGTAAAATATTGGTTCTAATATCTAATTCGAAAGGAAATTCAGTATTAACAAACGATATTATTTTGTCATATAAATACATTTTTTGTCAGTTTCTTTGACATTTCTCAAGCAAAATACTCGTACAATAAAATAAGAAAATCTGAAAATAAATATTGAAATATAAAAATTTAATTTTTAACAATAAAGAACCATTACAATTCTAATTGGTGGCCGTTGGCCGCCAACAGGAAAATCAATGGATCATTTGCCGCAAGATGTATATTTGGTGAGTTTTTTTTTCATACATAAATCGAGTTTATACTGAAATTTTGTGTTGTGGTTCAATATATTTTCAGAGAAACATGAATGTATTTTATAAACTAAGCTGGAAAGACCTACACAAGGAAGTGGAAAACAAAGAAATTAAAGCAGTCTTTATATGAAGAAGAGAATTTTTGCCTTGAGGTGTTGAATTTTTAATTTTTATTGAATTTGAAATGTATTGTTTTGTTTCTCTATTTTGTTGCACTTTTTATTTCTTTGTTACAATTTGGTTTGTGGCTTGAATAAATGGTGAAAATTTAAATTTTTGACAATTATTTTATTTTAGTGGCAATATTTTTTGTAATATTTCAGTTGCGTCTGCCGAATTGTATGATAGTACATGCAACCGCCAAAATTCGATTGGCAACGAATTCGAGTATCACAACCGAAATTGTTTTCTGTATGTGTATTACAAACTCTACAGAGACTTGCAACTGTACATGTGCATGTTTCATACAATTAAAATGCAAATTAGTTTTTGGCAGGCTAAACAAGGAAATGTCAAAACTTTTATATGGTTTTCCTTACATTGTTCGTTTATGCGTTTATTCGTTTGTGTGTTTGTTTGTTGTTTCATTTTGTACATTTTCAGCACTTGATGGTTTATTTGTTTACGTGCAAATCTTTTCTCATCATCAGCAACAATGTTGGATTTTCTACTTCTCATTTGCATTTTTCTTTTAGGTGTTAAAAATAAAATATATGTAACAAGACAACAATTTGTTTGCTTAAAAAAAAGAGCCAAGAAGTTTGGAAAGGAAAAAAGATTGTTGTAGCTAAAACCTAACGAATTATAGTGTCACATTATTATTAGAAAAATACATTTAAAAAAATTTTTTTTCTTTTCATTTTAGAAGAGTATCAAATTGTCTGACAAACTATAAATGAAATCTGTATAGCCAGATATGTTGCTAAGAGCAAAATTCCAATCCATATTTTATGATGTGCTTTGTTATACTCAAAAATGCATTTAAAGCTTCTCAATAAAAACACTATCATACGAGAGAAAATTTATAACTATAAAATATAATCATATCCGAATATTTTATTCGTAATTGAAAAATTCAGCACCTCATAACTACTCTGTGGTCCATTTTAAGATTTTTAAAAATTTGTTTTTGATTTATTTTGGGTACGAAATTATTGGTAGAATTAAAAAAAATATGAAAGTTTTTACTTAACAAGAAGAGAAAAATGTAATTCCACATTTTTTCAAATCCGTGTAAAATACAGAGCATGCACGATTACCTTAAACAGTCCCATTGTGTATTGATTAAACAAGTAAAACCAGGGATCAAAATAATGATTTTTATTTTTATTATTTAATCCTTTAAAGACCGCTGTCTTAAGCCAAAAATTTGATGAAAATAAATTTTTTAAAATTCATGTTTTTATATTATATTAGCTGACCCAGCAAACCTTGTTTTGCCATATGAATTATTTGTAGAGTTTGAAAATATATCTTATTTATTGGAAGCGTGCTGTGAACGTTGACAGAAAAAAAAATTATACCTCTCCCAATGGACCCCTGACGGAGATAACTGATTAAGGGTTAATTAATCCGTTATCGACCGTGGTCTCTGGAAGAAGAGTGTATTTTTTAATGCCACATAATAAACAAATAAAAAACTTTATCGAAAAAATTAAAAAAAAAAATTTTTTTTGGGGTGAACCACCCTTACCCCTTATAGGTATAAAAATTAGTAATAAATAATTTTAAATGTCATTAAAATCGGGTTAATTCGTTTCGGAGAAGTATAAACACTAAAACTATGACACGAGAAATAACTTTTTTTTCCTCAAAAATCCTCTTTATAGACTCCTAATTTAGATTTATATTTATATAACTTAATTAACTAGTTTGCATCCAGTACGCTTAAGGTCCACTGAAAGGTTTAATGAATTACCCAGCTCTACAATGATTTTGGTGCCGTCAAAACTAAAATTGATATCTAATTTATTCGATACCCTAATTCACATTATAAACAAGTACATACCTACTTTTTTAATTTTATGTGTAGTTCTTGAGATATGCTGTTATGCAATTTTCTTAATACGTATTTTTTTAGTAATTTTAATATATGAAAAAAAATTTTAATTGCAACCACTGTTTACCAACTCTGTTTTGTGGGAGTCCATAGAGAAAGAAAATGGATCATAATCATAGCCACGAAAAAAGTAAACTTTTGTTCATAAGAATTCTATGAATTTAAAATCATTTTTAAAAAGATACCGATTTTAGTGTGACTATGATTACGGTCCCAATATCTTTAGTTTTTTTATATTATTTCGTAAAGTGGACTTATAATGGTAAATGCAGTGATAAACGGGCCTATACGGTCCAAGCAGAAAGATCTGATTTTATCTTTAAAACCAGGCTTGCTTTCTGCAAATCGGTTAATAAATTGCTAAGTTATAGTGATTAAAGTGTGAAAAAACTAATTTTTTTAAATAATTTTTCTCAGTCACTAAATTTACCAAAGTGACCTAAAAAAACTAAAAATATTTTCGTTTTCTATAGACTCTAGCAAAACAGAATTGCTACATGATAACCCCTGTGTAATTTTGGTGTAGCTCAGTGTAATCTATTGGCTACCTTAATAAGAAATGATTTTAATTTTTATTTTCATAAAAAAAAATCATTATTCTCAATCTCTGGATAAAACAAGTTTTAAAGTAGTAAACAAAAAGGGGGCAAACGTTTAGTTGAGTTTAAATTATAAAAAAAAATAACAAAACAAAACAAAAGCTTTACACGGTTTCGTTGGTAGGCACAGTAAACTGTGTGTATAGTCATTTTAACACACGTATATATTTATGCACTTTGGAAGTAATAATATAGTTGTTTCAATAAAGTGATGTATTTAATATCAAGTTTGTTAAAAAAAAGCGGAAAAACAAAAACAGTTTAAGTCAGCATGAAGTGTTCTCTATGTACCCTGTGGGCCGGTGCAGTTAAAACAAGTAGGTAAGCACGGTTTTTGAATCAAAGCAATCAAAAGTTGAAACAAACCAGAAATCAGAACCTCGAAATATCATTAAGATAAAATGGTGACTTGTGTAATCAACACTAAATTAATATTAAATTAATATTAATTTTGCATAAAAAAATTATAATAGATTAATTGTAAAATATTCTAAATCCATAAAATAAGCTTTTATTTTTGAAAGTGGTATAACTCCACCTTTTAGAAAAAATGAATTGAAATAAATTATTTCATGAACGTTAGTTATTTTACAGAATAAGTGTAGCGTGTATATTTTATTACAGCTTTAATAAAAAAAAGAGGAAGAATTTGTAAAAAACAAGATATTTATGTACAAGATTTTTTTGCATCAGTTGTAAAAGCAAGTTCAAAGAGAGTGATACAAAATGCTTTTAGAAAACCGGCTTAATTTTATTTTGTTATTAAGCATGGCGCTTGTTAGTTTACTTAACAATCAAGTGAAGACGGCCAGTAATATTAAAAAGGCTTATTTAATTGAAAATGAAAAATTTGTAAGTGAAATAAAATTAAAAAAAAAAAAAAAAAATTGCAAAAGTAATAAAAACTGTTGTAGTGAGATATTAGATTAGGGGACGTTGTTATAGCTCTATTAAATATTCCATGGCGTTCACTGGACGAGTAAGTGATTCCAAACAAAATTTAGTGTACAATGGCTAAAAGTGCAAAATGGTTATAAAAAGACTTGCAAATTATTAAGAGCAGGTTATTGATTTATATTTAGAGAAGCTTATGAAATGTTGTTGCTTTGACTAAGGTTTTACGAATGTTCATAATAGAAATTACTGAATAGCACTACAGGTTGGTTAATGTTCAGAGCAGAAGATAACGTCAGACATGACCACTCTGCAAGCCTAGATACGGCAGAGTTTTTGCAAATTATCATTAGTGTACTGAACTTAACAGCAAATTTTTTTCCATATGTCTTTTGTTGCAAAGAGACACCATAATTTTAACAAACATTATTTGACGGGCATAAATTCAGTAGATTGCAAATATTTACTCTAAAGTAGTGAAAGTATATACACACCGAAAACAAATCATATTGTGAGAACTAAATTTGTTTCCAATCGAAAATTCAGTTGTGATAATAGAATTTTTTAATCTTGAAAATAGAAATTCGGTGTTACAGCTCGAAATATTTTTAACAGAACTAATTTTTGGCCTGTATTATAGAATTCTAGCTACTACAACCGAAAAATTTGATTATCACAAATGAATTTTTGATTGGAAACAAATTTAGTTCTCACAACCGAAGTTGTTTTCTATGTATACATTTTACGAGGTGGGTGACCGATTTACAATATTTTGCAGAGTATATGCGCCACAAATAACACAAACATTATCTCGATGATTTAAACCACATTTTGTCTTACTATAGGGTCTGCCAAATAACTTATTTTTTTTGAAAATGCTATAAAAACACCGAGTGTAGCTTCGGCTGTGTATCTCGTAGTGCCGTCCTGTTGAAACCAAATGTTGCCAATATCCTCCTCTTCAATTTTTGTGAAAAAAAAATTCGTTCAACATAGCCTGATAACGGTATTGACTGTAACGGCCACTCCTTGCTCATTTTCGAAGAAAAATGGCCCAATTATGCCTCTGGACCAAAATCCGCTTCACATACCCGCCAAGAACAAAATGAGCTTCATCTGAAAAGATGATTTTTTTTGGCAAAATCGGCATCTTCTGTAAGTCGATCGCAGGCCCACTTAGCGAAGCGAAAACACAACCATATTCTTTCAGCGGAAGGATAAAACTAATTATCTGTCAAATCAGACATGAGCTTAGTGTTACCATTCACGAAATAAGCGCTAGTTGAAAAAAAAAAACGTTCGATGGCGTACCCTATAGTAAGTAAAATTTTTATTATTTTAAAATGGCATATGCACCATCACCTTAGTTTGAAGAATCTCAAAAACTATAGCTGCTACGGTGTGATTTATTAAAAATCACATTAAAATACATCAAATATAGTTTTTGGAAAATTGTTAGGCTGTGTAATAATGTCATCAGTGTGAATTTCTTTCAATATTAAAATTTAAAACAAAAAAAAAATTCTTTTTAAATTTTCAGTTAACTTGGGAAGCTTCAATGAAGTACTGCAAAGACTTGAACATGACCTTATTCAGAATAGATAATTATGATGAGTTTGAGTACCTAAAATCGATCATAAAAGCAAAATATGGTGAGTATTTCTGTTTTAACACAATTTTATTAAACAAAAGTTTTGTTTTGAATGTATTTAGTTCTTTTATATTCCCTTGAACTGTGCAATGCTGTAATTTTTATGGAATTTTAATTCGATTTTAATAAAATAATTTGAAAAAAAAAAATTAATTTCAGGTCGCATATTTCCGTATTGGCTGGGTGCTTATAAAATAAATGGTGTGTTTAAATGGGTTTCAACAGGAGAAGATATAAAACTGTTTCTATGGCATGCAGGTGAGCCGAATGATAAAAGTGGCCAAGAAAAATGTATACACACATGGGAAGAACATTTTGATTGGAATGATAACGATTGTGTTAGAGAACTGCCATTCATTTGTGAACTAGAAGAAAAGTGAACTTAATAGCTTTTTTTTTATTAAATTAAATTAAGAATTTAATGAAATATTATTTATAGAACTACAAAATGAAATATATTCATTGAGTTAATGAAATGTTTTCATTGAATTAATGAATGAATTATTTTATTTCGTTAATAATACACTTTCATTAATTTAAAAATTATTTCATTTAATTAAATATTTAATTAAGTTCACGAATTATTTAATTTAATGAATGAATAAATTTCATTCAATCTATGACATATTTCGATTGAATTAATTAATGAAATATATTCATGGAATTAATTAAAAATTCTCATTGAATTAATGAAATATACTCATTCAATTAAACAAAATTTCTCATTGAATTAGTGAAATATTTAATAAATGAATATTTTAATTCACAAAACATTTTCAAGGAATGAATTATGTTAATGAATTAATGACATATTTTTTGATTGAATTAATGAAAGATATTCATTGAATATATATTTTAACTGAATTAATGAACTTTTTAATATAAATGAATTTTTTTATTTATTTAATGATACATTTTCATTGAATTACAATTTATTTCATTGAACGAATTATATGATTAAGTAAGTGAATTATTTAATTGAACTACTGAATACATTTCATTCAATCTATGACATATTTTCATCAAATTAATGCATGAAATATATTCATTTATTGAACTCTATCGTTTAATTAATGAAATATATTCATGGAATTAATAAAAAATTGTCATTGAATTATAAGAAAATATTCATGGAATTAAAAAAAAAATTTTCATTGAATTAATGATATATTTAATAATTGAATAATTTAATTTAATAAATAAATACATTTCACTCAATCAACAAAATAGTTTAATGAATGAATTATTTTATTGAATTAATAAAAGATACTCGTATTCCTAGAATTTATTACATATTTTTCTTCAATTAATGAATTATTTAATGAATGAATTGTTTCATTTAATAATATTTATTTCATTGAATGAATTTTTTTAATTTATATTTTCATTGAATGAATGAAATACATTATATAATTTTCTTGAATTAATGAGTTGTTTAATGAATGAATTTTTTCATTTAGTTAATGATATATTTTCATTGAAATTACATTTATTTCATTGAATGAAATATTTAATTCATATTTTCATTGAATAATGGAAACATTTTTATTAAATTATTTATTTTGTTGAAATAATGAAATATTTTTCTTGAATTATTTATTAATATATAATGAATTATTGAAATATTTTCATTGAATTATTCAATATTTTATTGAATCAATTATATATTTTAATAAAAAAAATTTATTATTAAAAAGTTTAAATAAAAATTATTGAAATTTAAGGTCAAAGAATATATATAATTAATAATTTTTATTTGTTTAATGAAAATTAAAATTAAATGCTGTAGCTTTATGTTCATTAAGCTCATGATTTTATTAAATTTATGAATTATTTCACATTGAATAAATTGAATTAGTGAAATACTTGCAAACAATTGATTATTATTTCATTGAAATAATAATCAATTGTTAACTTAAAAAAAATTTATTTAATTTTAAGAAAGGGATTTCATAAGCCTAATAAGCAGTTCATTGCTTAAATTTGAATGAAATTATTAATTAGATGAATGAAAAAGTAACTCTCATATTTCTAATGAAACACATTTCATACATGTTATGAAAGTTTTAGTTAAGATAATTTTTCATTATTCTAATAAATCGTATTATTGTTTAAAATATAATAAATCTTTTCATTGCAGTACTGACTTTATATCGGCGTTATACCAGCAAAATTTTTCTAGTGTACAGTTTAAAATAGAATAGAAAAACAACTGTTGTGCTTGTAGTCAACATTTGAATTATTAATAATAAAAGATTATATTTAAAAGCTTGTTTAAATATCAGAATAAATTTTGCATTTAGTTTATGTGTTCCAAAAAAATTAACAAACTGTATAGAGAAGGAAAGTTATAATTTTTTTGGATGCCATATTGCATTGGCAGCATTTCAGTTTAATTAAAATAAAAAGTAAATACTTTGAACGTGCTTGTAGCTGTTAATAATTCATTACTGCTCCCTACCAAATACGCATTAGAAAAGTTTAGGGCTTTCGAAAATGAATTTTTTTTTAACGTGTTACTTGAGTTTATGAAAAACACTTGCGTTTGTTTGGTTATTACTTGCAGCTTTAAGTGTTTATTTACTGAAATTAAAAAAAAAAATCCAGTATTTTACGCCATGAAAATGATTTTAGTTTGACTGCATATTCTCTGCAATAACAAAAATAATGGTAGAATCATTTGAAAAAAGAAATTTTAAAAGGTAATTAACTATTAAATCAAAGTATAATTTTTGTAGAAGCAAATTTTTAAGGGGAAGAGAATTGTTAGTTTTTCGGTAGACTTGCTTGCACTTGGTAATTGGTTTTGTGTGCGTATTTATTAGAGCACTGTACAAGCAAATAGAAAGCCGCACATCATTCCTTGCAAACTTTTTCAAATATTCTAGTACATCGCTGTAGCATTTTTGTTTCTGAAAACATAAAAATATAAAAAATATACCTGCGCAACTGACTTGGCAAAAAGTGTAGCCAAGTTAGCCTTTTTAAGACTAGATTTTGGTTTGTTTTTCTCGCATTTAGAATCAAAATAAACTTAAAAAGCTAAAACTATTTATATTTTACTCACATGTGCTTCCGTAATTTTTCTTTGCGAGAACCAACGATTTAATTAGTGATTTTGACATACTTTATTCGAAAGATGTGAATGCAATTATTTCTATGACAAAATTTTGTGAAAAACTTTTGACTAGAACTGTCAAAATGTCTCACATTTCAAAATGTATGAGAGAAGGGTGAAATGGTAATGACAAAATAAAAATTACTAAATTTAAAATGTTTAAATTAATAAATTACATAAAATAAATACATTTGAATGATTTTCTGGTGCTAAATATTGCAATTTTTTATAAAGGGTGTCCCAACAAGAACGCAATATTTAAATTTTAAATAAATGACTGATGCAGCAATTAAATTGTTTCTCTGGCTGTATGACATGTGGTGCCGTCTGGTTATCATTTCACGATACCGAATACCATTGACTGTTTGCGCTTGACCTGCCTCATTTTCATAAAAAAAAGGTCCAATGATTCCTCCAGCCCAAAAACCACACCACACAGTGACACGTTGAGGATGCATTTGCTTCTCGTGAATCACTCGAGGATTTTCCTCACCCCAAATGCGACAATTCTGCCTATTGACGAAGCCATCAAGATGGAAATGGGCCTCGTCACTGAAGATGATTTTATCGGCAAAATCAGCATTTTCATGTTGTCTCTCCAGTACCCAATTAACGAACTCCCTTCGCTGTCCATGGTAATTTTTTACTAACCTCGTACCTTCTACTAGCAAACAATAACAATTGTTCAAATGTCAAACAATGACACTTCGAATGGCGCCAAATTTAAATCTTGCGTTCTTGTTGTGACACCCTTTACAAAGTTTTTCAGTTTTCAATTAAAATATATGAAGACTGACTACAGAAATGATCCTGTGAAGCATAAAGCCCAATTATGAATACAAATTCCCCGGTAGTTTTTTCACTTTTCAATTTCCTCTTATTATAAGCAAAATTTCTCCCTTTTTTTAACATCTGATTTAGGGAAATTTCTACCAAAGTCCAAATTCTCCCAGGGAAAAAATCTTTGGGAATATTCATAATTAGAATAAAAGTCTTTTTTGTTAATAAATTATTTTTGTTGGGCATAGCAAATTTATAAAAATGATGGACCACATTATTTTTCAAAATTTTCATTCACATATTATTCAAAAAAAATTTCCTACAAACAAAAATGTCATGTAGAAGCACATTCATCTTATATAAATTCTTCTCTTTCCTGATTCTTTGTATTGCATTTGCAATTGGATCTTTGGAAAATTCCAATAAAGACGTAACAGCTTTGCTTTTTCTCACACTCAACTACAGAAACACTTTTTACTCACAAATCGAAAAACGGTGGGATTATTTTTTTTACACTTTTCGATGTGAAAAGCTCTTGAATATACTCGTAGTTACAGAAATGAGCCACTGATTGCAAGGATTCTGAAATAATTTTTTTATTGCGTGATTTAGCTTTTTTTAGACCAATTTATCTTAATTTTTTTTTAGTTCCTGATAACGTTGTTGCCAGTAAACTTACTCTCATTGAGCTAACAACTTTAAAAAGTTAAATGTTACTTTTGTTTTCAATTTGCTAAAAAGAAATGTTCTGAAAAATGTTCGTTTTTAAACCGAAAAGCGTTTTATAAAACGCCAAAACATATTCTGGAAGCCACACGTTTTGCTTTAGTTTTTCTTTTAGAATGTGAATGGGAAAATGCCAGTTTATAAGTAAACAATTGCACCTTAAAATTGACAAAATCAAAATAAATTTTCTATTAAATATTTGTTGCAATCAAACATATTTTATTTAAAATGTGCGATATTTAATTTTTTTTTATTTCATCGTTCGCTTCAGTATATGCTTGCGGTTTGAAAACACTAAAATTAAGCGTTTTGCGTTTTGCAGAACACTTATTTCAAATCATAATCGCCAAAATTAAGCATTTTGCGCTTTTTAAATTGAGTGTATGTTCTGATTTTTTTATTGGTAAAATATTTTAAATGTTTCTTCACGACTTATAACCTTTTATCTGTTAAAATATTCCGAGCAAATTATAGCAATTCCCAGCCTCTTTTAAGAATTTGCAATCAATTTAATAAATTACATAAACATGTTGATTATTCGTTAATTATTGATATTGTAAAAACTAATTTAATTTAATTTTTAAATAACTCACTGTGATATTTGATAGTCTGTAAGGATCTTGAATCCATAGACATTAAATAAATAAATATGAAAGGCCTCTGAATTTATTTTAAAGCACTACAATAGAGTTTTATTATAAATAATTTAATTTATTGCTTTTTTCTTGTAAATAAATAATAATAAAACTAATTTATTAGCAGGTACTGTACTTGGGTCATTAAAATTAAATCAATGAGGGTTAAATACATCATACAAGTTGTAAGCAAACATTTACACGCTGTATAAAATCGCATGACTGTAGTAGCCGATAGCTTTCATATAATTAATACAATTAATTAAAAATCTAATAAAGAATAATTATAATATTTAACAATCATAGTGTGAAAAATTTGCCCTCTCACTAATTTATGTTCAATTTAATTTTCTAAAAGGCTTATTGTACAAATTATCTCAACAATCTTTGTGAAGAATTTAAAAAGTAGAACAAAAACAGGCTCAGATGATCCTCATCAAATAGCCTGTCTGGGTATTAAGGAGAACGCTGAAGACGTGCCCTACACTAGCCTTGAATGATCAATTAATACTTTTTTATTTTTATAAATGAGATTTATGAAATATTCAGCCTTATTACAAGTGTCGTTTTTGTGGCCATAGTTAATATGAAATATATTGCCAGTGTTTCTATATAACTTTGTTTTCGCACACAAAAACGACACTTGTAATCGGTCTTATTAGTTTTTCTTTTCTTTTATCATCTTTTGCTAATGTCTTGATAATTTATTCTACCCATGGCAAAGGGTGCTTGAGCATTTGTATCCACATAAAATATACCAGTTTTTGGTATAGAAGGCTCGCCTCCCATGCGATATTCCCTTCCATCCATTTCATCGCATTGCCATTCCGGTTTGCGTCTCAAACATTTTATGCCATAAAATCCTAAAGGCGAATTAATTGATTCTACAAACATTTTGTAGGCTCGAATGTGACTACAGCCCACATAGTAACATTTCTTTTGATAGCTGCCATAATTGGGATAGAATGTGGCATTTCCTGTGGGCTGTAAGAAACCTAAATTGCGACTTGTTTGTATGCTTTCCACATATTTGGCATCAGTGGGATCAATACGAAAGTCTGTGCTCTTTTGGCGAAATTTTGGTCCAGCCGGATCTAAAGCAAAAATCGTATTAAAACGATTTGGCCAACTGCGTTTACCAGCTGCTCCAGCTATTTGAGCGCCTAAAGAGTGACCAATAAGATAAATATCATCATAATTTATGTCAGCCTTTTCTGCTAAATATTTGCTGAATTGGGCTACATAGGAACCAAATGTTTCCACTAATTTCACTACATGAAAGTAGTTTATGTTGACAGCATTTGCACTCCAATCGGCGATTATAACATTAAAGTCACCTTTTTGCAGGTAAGCGTTTTTAATGTCGCGATTAAAAGAGCCCCGTGATTGACTCATCCAGCCATGAATAACAATTCTAAAATTAAAATAAAATTTTTTTTAAAAAAGTTTAATAGCAAAAAGTGATTTTAGAAATAGTAGGCTTTAAGCAAAAGCTTACTTTTGTTTTTAAAAATTTATGGATTCAAATTTGTTTTTAAAACGAAAAACCGCATTTAATGTTGATATATGTTATTGTGAAGAGATTTATTTTAAACTAAATCACCTTGTTGGATGGGAAGGATTTATTCCTGATGTGAGTATGGAGCCAACATTTCCCATTATCAATTCTTTGCCACAGTCTGGAAAATCTCGTTTGAATAAATAAAAATGCATTTGCAAACGTGGCTGAGAAAAGGGATTTAAATTTCGTACTAGTTTCTTTAGAAATGGTACATCCAAGTAACGTCTTATGCCACGCTCTTGACGTAAATCTTTATCACATTTCATCCATTCACAGTATTCATCATCTTCATTTTCATCTTCCAGACCTTGTGCAACATCACGATTTGAATTCGAGGTATTCAGTTCACCTGATGGATAATCTTCATCCTCATAATCACACAATTCTTTTGATTCAACATCTTTGTTTTGTAACGACAGGCTAACTAAAACTTTAAAAAGTTAATACATTTTTTCTTAATTAAAGAAAAAAAAAACACCGTTTTACTTACTTAAGCTCATACTTAAAATAATTACACTAAATTTTAAAACTCTCATTATTTGTTTTGCTTAATAACTTTTGGGGATTTAATTTGATTTCGTTATATTTTTTTGGATTTTATTTAAGCCACAGTTAGCCAGTTAGCTCTTGTGAGTCAACTAATAATAAATGTCTTGCGTTCTTTTGTTTTAATTCCAGTTGATTTCAATTTCTTAATTTATGCTATTTTGTTGTTGTTGCTGATATTTCGTTTTGTTTTTGCTTGATTTTGCTTTACTGCACTTTACTTGACTGACTATTGAACTTTAATGTTGTTGTTAAATTATATTTGTTGGCTTTTATAACGTTTTATTTCAACAATTGTTTTTAGCTAAGCGCTATGCAACACGCTTTTAACTAGTTTTTCTTTTCTTCTTTATTTTGTTTTTGTTTTTATTTAATACAATTTAAATGCAACTTATTTTTGTTTCTTTGTTAGTACTTTCCTCAATTTGATCTGATGCTTAGCATTTTGATTTAAAAAAGCTTGTTGCTTTGTTTGCAATAATGCGGAATAATTAATCCATAAAACGCGTGAAATTAATCAAATTGAAAAACATATTTATAGTTTTGGGGTGGTGGATCTACACAAGTTACACATTGTAAATAAAATCGAAATTTAGGCTTGAATTTTAATAAAATATCGGCCTAAATACGAAAAAAAAAAAACGCTTAAGTCGACTTAAAACAAAATTTGACTTTTTGTCGCCATTAAGTCAACAAGTGGTTCAAGAATGGTGGGGAGATGTATTTCCTAATTAAGGAGATGTCAATCAAACCAATGCCATTTACTAAAGTAAGAAAAATTTGTAGTCCTTTAAATTAATTAAATAGGACATAAATGGCTCTTCCATATTCCTCCAAATACATTTTTTAACTTTTAAATCTTTGTCTCTTTATTTTATATAATTAAAAAAAATTTTAAATTTCACATAAAAAAAATTTTTTTTTTGTCACAAAAATCTTTAATTTTATGACACGGAATAAAATGGAAACGAAACATGAATAGCTTGGAGGAACGATGTGGATGTGTAACAGAACATAATGGAATGGAAACGTTAATTAGCCAAGGAACTGTGTAGAATCGGGCTGGAATATTTTGGAATTAAGACGCTATTGAGTAAAGAGACAGTGTGGAAATGTAACTGTTTAAATTCCTTTTTTTATGTGGAATTCTGCTTTGTTCCAAATACCATTCACGTTACAATTCCATTTTGTCCTCATTTAAGAAACTAAGTAGAATGCCTTCTGAATTAAGAATTCAAAATTAAAAATTATTCATCGATTTTAAAAAATACGGTGAGAACAATTTTATAGATTTTTACTTTTTCGGTTAATTTTTTTCATAAAAAATTTTGCATAAAAAAGGTTTTTCTATTATATTTTGATTTTATGGCCATTTCTAAAATATGAATTAGCAGGGAACACGTAAATAGTTTAACAGATCGTTGCTGAAGTGGCCCGTCACATATTAGAATTGAAATGTTAATGTTTACGTGGCGGCCTGATGGCCTTCAATTATAATCTAAAAATTCAGTTTTGAACTACCTACTCGCCAAGACAACTGATTAATAAAGTGACTTAGACCCACTCTGTGGCATTGTTTAATTGCAACTTTTTTAATTAAATTTTGCTCCCATCTAATTCTGCACAAGCACTCTTTTTTTTTACACAAAAAAAAATTATATTCACAAAAAAATACTTGTTCCAAAAACACAACCCTTTTTGCTAAAATTTTTTTTACAAAAAATAAATTTTATATAGAATTTTAAAAAAAAAAATCGGTTTTGGAATAAAATTGTCTTTAAAAATTAAAAAAAAAAAATTATGTCTTAACAAAAGCTCTGTTTCACAAAAAAAAAAAAAATCTGAAAAAACACTTTCTACAAGAGCAAAAGTCCTTTTGTTATAAATTAAAATCTATGCAGGAATTAAATATTTTTTAATTTCAATAAATTTATTTGGTATTTAAAAGTTTAACAAAACATTAGCATAAATTGCTTAATTCCAGAATTGTGTTGGGTTATTTTAAATTTATTGTTTTTCTCATGATATTCTCATGAGATATAAATTTCCTTTTTTAATTAAATAAAAACGCCAACAAAGGTTTAATTTTTTTTAAAAACAAATGAAATTACAAAAATGACTCACTAAAAAAATTTATTTCAAAGCGTGAAGGGGTTTTATACTTGTTATCGTTCACTGTTCACCCCACCCAGCAGATTAATTGCAGCAGGAGTTAAAACAAAAACAATTAATGCTTGCTAACTTACTGACAATAATTAATTGTGTGTGCGTTTTTAGAAAAAAAAAACCAGCTCATTTAATTGCAGCGTAAATTTTATAGTGGGGTAGGACATGTAGTAGCCCGTTACGGGGAAATACTGCATTCATTAGCAGCCTAAATATAGAAGCTTTAAAGCAAATTATATTTAATTAAATTTTTTTTTTAATATGAGTTTTTTGACAGTCATTGACCCATAATCATAGTCACACTAAAAGGGTTTTTTTTAACAATTTTAAATTCATGAAATCCTTATTAAGAAAAGTCAGCTCTTAATAAAAGAGTACTTTTTGTGACTATGATTGTGGCTCATTAACTTTATATCGTGCGATGAAAACTGATTAAAAACTTTGCCCTATAATTATGATTAAGCTAAAATCGGTACCTTTTTAAAAACTATTTAAGTCCATAAATTTTAATGATAAAAAGAAAGCTTTTAATAAAAGAGTATTTTTTTTTTGAATTATGTTATTGATTTATAGTTTATAAATTAATTAAAAACAAAGTTAATTTTTTCCATCCCCTCTGGGACATCCGATGAAGTCATTTTTGTCATGGGCTATAATCACACCGCAACCTTTAATATCTATTTTGAAGTCTAACACGGGTACTTGCATATAAGGTTTCGTTGGATATGAGCTAAAGTTCACTTTCACATAGAAGCTTCTATATCAGTAACAGTAATCAGGAGCGATGACTTTGAATATTATCAAGAGAAGGCTGGTAGCAAATGACAGAGTTTCAAGTCTGGCAAAGTTGCTCTTCTGATTTGACTTTGCTAAAGCGATTAACTCCCTGGTCAGCTATTAAGCAAGAAGAGAAAGTATATTTTTAGTCTTGTGCATGTGATTATGGGTCACTGAAAGTAGAAATTCATGCTCTATTCATATTTTCTAGTTAATGTTTGAGGATAAGGACTACAGGAAAAGCTATGTGAATATGCTCACGTATTGTAATGGATTGTATGTCATCTATGAGCGAACTTGAGATCATATTGTGTTGAGTGTGTAAGCTTTAGAGCCATATTGACAATGAGTAGATAAGCTGCTAGGCCAACAGAGAAGACCGTCGTACCCTTATAGACCCATTACCTTGACTTATTTTTGGTATACATTAGGGTCGAATCAACAAGCACAAGGAATTTCTAACAGGACTCAGACAAGCGAAACACTGTATTACACTTTCAATCTGCATATCTCAACAAAAGTGCCTTGAAACTAATAACGGAACGGTTGAACAGACATTGTGATCTGATATCACCAGTGAAAGTTAGCAAATATTAAGATTAGCCATATCACCGCATTCAATATCGAATTGTATGAAAAATTTGGAAATTTCGATACGACTTACTCGATATCGAATGCGGCAATTTGGGCCCAGGTTTTGTTGTTTACTTGACGAAACTTCAAAACAAGTAGAAAAATAAATGGATTCCATTTGAATAGGATAACTGGCTTCCTTCGAAAACATTGAAATTATTGGCTGTAAGAAAGATCCTCTTGGTAGCGTTGTATAAGGTCTTAGTACAATAATATTAATAGAAGTAAAAGATCACTGAAATATTGATACACACGCCAACAGACTAGACCCAAATTTCAATGCGCATTGACAAAAATTTCTTCTCTATTTGTGAGTGGTTGGTTCTTTTGACTTTGAGACACAGATTTATATATGCATACGAGTATTTAAGGGTCGGTCTATATAAAACAGATATCTCAATACTACAATGTTATCTCGGCGAGTATTATGATTCCAAACAAAATCTTGCGATTGGCTATTGCCCGCCAGTTAAACCAACCAAACAAAATACAGCTTTAAGGCTCGCCTTTCCTTGCTAACATATCAGAAAAATTTAAAGAATTTTAAGCTTAAGAAAAATACTTTCTTTTCATGTAAACCAACTTACTGTTGGTTGAATGAACTGTTTTACAAACATTTTAAACTATAAAAATTTCTTACTTGTCCTCATTTCTCATTATTCCATTTCCATTTCCTTCAAGTTCTTTAATAATTGAATCTAAAAACTATTTTAAAATTACTGAGCTGACCTTAGCAAATAAAATGCAATACTAAAATCAAATCTAAAATATTTCTTTTCTTCTGTAAGCCAAAAGGTGATAAAATTGCCTGCTGTTCATCTAAAATTGAAAACGAACAAAAAAATATATATATATTTTTTTTATTATGCAGGGAAAGTGGGAGTAAATAACTGAATTTATGATAAATTATGATGAATTGAATTTAAGGACTATTGTTTGAAATTTCATTCAAATCTATTAAAATTCTTATCTTTTATGCAGTAAAAAGGACTAAGCAAAATATGACCAATTTTCTGCTTTTATAGTTCTATTGTGTTAAGAAATATTATGAAAAGTAAATCTGTAACTAAATAATGAAAAATAAATTTTCTTGGTATTGAAAAGGTCAGCTGAACAATGAGATGAATTGGGTGTGTGTTAATCTATATCGAAGTACAGGCTAAGGGTTCATATAACATCAATAAAGCAGCTTGATGTGCAGTAGTAAATGAATAAAAAATGTAAGAAGAAAAAGAAGGCAAAAGAAAAGAAGAAGGATAGTTCTTCAACTAACTTAACAAATGCTAGTGTGCCGACTTCTACAGTTTAAAGCTTACAGAGAGGTATTGATCGCGCTGATTCTGTAATGCTAGGCAGAGCTTAAAAACTTCAAGTTATTACCAACAAAATTTATTTAAATAACATATTGATCCAATTTAGTTAAGTTCCAGCTAACGTATATTAAAAATAATTAAGAGTAACAAGACAATGAAACTCTTTTAAAAATACGTTAAATAGAAAAATTTCTTTCCAAAAAGCTTTAGAACAAAACTTTTGCTCCAACCGCTGTATGACCACTCTTTCCTAATATAAAGTGAATGTAAATGACAGCTGGAAATTTATTTATTTATTTTATTTCAAGCTCTTCTATTCTTTTGTATTTTGAGGATACACAATAATATTTTGAAAGTTTTTATTTTATAGAAAACACATCAATGGTTTGCCGTAAACGGAATTGACGGCTTGTTTTTTCTTGTGTCATATCGAATGGAAAATACCTGCAGTTTTTTTATACAATTTTTTTTTTGTGGATTGTGATCTACATAATCTTTTTTACATGATGGTAAAATAAACTGCATTTGAATGCGACAGCTTGAAGTTTTTATCTGGCTATTGTTATAATTTCATGTCATAATTTTTTTAAGCAACTAAATTCAAATAAAATATATTGTTTTTTTGGTATGTGAATAAAAGAGCATTCACTATTCAGTGTTTTAAAGAAAATTGCAAAGCTTTTCATTAGCAGTATACAACTAAGAAGCAAATATATACTTTTTTTATATCAAAAATAAAAAAAAAAATAAAAAATATCAGTAAATAGATTTCTAGATTTGTTTTTTAATTATACATACATATTTAATATATTTTTATTTGCAATCTATTTTTATAATATTAAGTAAATGGTTTAATGAAATATTTAAAATAACAAGGAGACATGAAATGTATTCTTAAGCTACAGATAGCTTAAAATAAACTTGATTTTATACAATAGCATAATATATTATATGTATATTCAAATATTTTATTTCTACCACTTTTATATCCCAACAAGCCATTTAGCAATCGAAATACAATATAACTTGAGAATAAGCTTATGAAAATAAAGGGTGTCGCAGCAAGAACGCAAGATTTAAATTTGGCGCCATTCGAAGTGTCATTGTTTGACATTTGAACAATTGTTATTGTTTGCTAGTAGAAGGTACGAGGTTAGTAAAAAATTACCATGGACAGCGAAGGGAGTTCGTTAATTGGGTACTGGAGAGACAACATGAAAATGCTGATTTTGCCGATAAAATCATCTTCAGTGACGAGGACCATTTCCATCTTGATGGCTTCGTCAATAGGCAGAATTGTCGCATTTGGTTTGAGGAAAATCCTCGAGTGATTCACGAGAAGGAAACGCATCCTCAACGTGTCACTGTGTGGTGTGGTTTTTGGGCTGGACGAATCATTGGACCTTTTTTTTATGAAAATGAGGCAGGTCAAGCGCAAACAGTCAATGGTGTTCGATATCGTGAAATGATAACCAGTTTTTTCTTTCCTATAATTGAATAAATGAATGTGTAGAGCTTTTGTTTTCAACAAGACGGCGCCACATCAGTCACTTATTTAAAATTTAAATCTTGCGTTCTTGTTGGGACATCCTTTAGTACATAGTAAGCTTCTCTCAATATCATTTAAAATAATGTTCATAAAATAAAAATTCTCAAACATTTAGAATCATTTATCCCACACAACCTTTTCTAAAGTATATTGGGTCAAGTATCAAAAATTCAATAAAAATAAAATAAATTTTAATAAAAAATTTATATGTAAATATAATACATAAATCAACATAATGGCGAAAGTTTGACAAAATCTGAAGGTAATATACGAGTATAAATCGGTAAAAAAAAAGTTTGTCTTAAAATACAATTCAATTTCAGTTATAAGCCAATTGGATGGTTACAGAAATTTAGCACGAAAAATACGAAAAATTCTATTCTTTTGTAAGTTCTGTACGTTTTATATATAAAAACATAAATTAAATTTAATTAAATTTATTTATCCCCTGCTTTCAATAAAGTAACTGGTAACGACCAACTAGATGAAAAACTATAATGGACTCAAAAATGTGCGAAATCTAAGCTCAAAAAGCGTAAAAAAAATAAGTTCATTTTTACTAAAGAAAACAATTATTAAATTTCTATATTTTATAGATAGATGCTGATATATCAATAGGAACTAGAGATGACCAGCTTATTAAGGACACCAGAACGATCTTTCTTTTCGTAGCAAATTGTATCAATATAACAATAAAAAATCTTGAAAATTTTATTTTAATCGATGTATTCTTATTTCACAATTTTTAAATTAAAAAAAAATAAAATTTTCTATATAAAGGTTAAGAAAACATTATTTTCGTAAGCTTATTTTATACTTAAAAGAGTAAGCTTATAGTAAGTTTAATTATAAGGATGCCGTTTTCATTATTCTACATTTGTGACGATATAGTTTTTTAATATTTTCTAAAACATTTTTCAGTCATAAGGCTTATGTTTGTAAGTTTATTTTAATATTTTTCTCAAGTCATTTGGTTGTTGGGATATTTATTGTTTTTTTATTTCTTAAAAAAAACCAGAATAAAAAAAATTTTAATTAATTTATTCATGTTACACTATATAACAGCCAATAAAAATACACTTTTTAACAGGTCGCCTAACTGTAGAAAGCAGCAATATTTAAAATTTTATCTTTAAGTTTCTTCTTGCTAATTTTTTTTTTTTTTTTTTTTGTAGAATTTGAGATTTTTGAAGAAGCTGTGTGACACATGATATCATAATTTTGAAGCCTCTTATCCGATTTTAATATTATAAAATATATAAAAAAAAAGAAAAAAATTATTATACTGGCTTTTACTTGTTTGCAAGTTACTGAAAAAAAGTTATAAAAAATTAACGGCCAGGCTCCCTATGAAGAAAATTATCCTTTGCTTCGACTTCAGACGTCAAACGGCTGATTTGCGGCTCCCTTAAACATTTTTAAAAGAAAATTCTTATGAAATGAAAATCGAACAATAACGTAATCTTTCTCTTTGTACGAATACAAATGCTAAAATCCCTCACTTGTTTTCTTGTTGTCGCTTGGCTATTTTTTCTTATAAAATTAACAATAAAAACTTAACTTTAAATCAAGAAATAAGTAAAAACGTAAAATGTGCTTAAGGGTTAATGTGTACAAAACAGTTCTGAGAAATTCAGTGCTTAATGTTTTTAGTATCATCTTTTCCTCAATCAAATTGAAAAATACATTTCCATAGATGAAATTTTATTAACAAACATTTTATATTTCTGTGGCTCTTATTAATTAATTAATAATTAGGTAGTTTTGAGTTATTAACCTTTTTCCTCATTAAGCAAATAATTTATTCATTTTAGTTATTAAGAAAAAAAAAAAAACTAAATACTTTTTTGCTTAAATCATTTTAATTTATTTGGCTTATGAGTATTCAAAGTCTAATAAATAGTCGTAGGATATTCAATATATAAAAGCTATTCATCATGATTTTAAGCTGTTAAGCATATTAATATGTTTTTTAATATAAAAATAATATTTACAGTCTATAAGAACACTAAGAAGCAGAAGAAAATTCTTATGAATTTTCAAAACTCTTTATGCTTAACAATCCTTAACAAATTGCCGTAAGTATTCTTAAGAATTTTTACCAACAAAACCACACACTTATAAATACTAATACTTAAACATATTTACGTAATTGTATACACCAATAACATACATATGAATACACATTTAGTACATCCTTTTAAATATGTTTATTAAACCATAAAGAGACAAAATTGTTTGAATGTATATTTTCACTTAATAACCAAAAAGTACTTAAAGGTATTTATGGTCTTTGGAACGAATAAGAAAATAAATTTAAAGAAAGAAAAAAAAATTTGTTACAGAGTATTTGGAAGCAGAGTGTAGAATTTTGTTTTCATATTAAAATGAAATAAAAGCAAAGACAATTCCAGTAGCAATTCCACATAATAATTGTGTCTCTCAAATGACAAAGTATTAAGTTACTGTAGTACGTAATTCTACTGTTGAATAAATGCATGTGCTTGTAAATAATACTGACTTTAGGCCATTCATTCAATTTATAAATTAAAAGTTTTTACATATAACACTCCTCTGTATTACAGAGCTTTAAAAGAGTTGAACACAAAAATTACAATTTAAATTGCATAGACAGGGAGACGGATAGAAAGAGAAAGAGAAAAATAGAGAGTAAGAAAGATTAAAAGAGAGAGAAAGTGAAAGAAAAATAAAGAACGCTAAAGAGAGACAAAGTTAAGGAGAGAGAGAGCAGCGTTATTAACTTACTGCTTTTACAAGAATAATAGAAAAGAAGATTACGCCTCCAGCAAATTATTTTACTGTTTACAAAATTCAGTTATCAGGTATAACTTCCTTTTTAAACCTTTCACTGTAAGTAAGAAGGGCATATATAACTTTGTGATTCCGTTTGTAATTTCTACACCCTACATGGGACACCCTATAAAGTATAAATATTCTGGATCCTTATAAGTAGCGGAGGCGATTAAGCGCTGTCCGTCTGTCTGTCCGTCATGTCGCTGAAATCAACTTTCAGAAGAATCTAGACAACATAAAGAAAATTATAGCATCCCAAACGGTCAGTTGTTGCTGTAAGACAATTGCTATTGAAATTCAGCTTGAGCAGTTCATAAATGGCGGAGCTATGGGTCGAAAACCGAAACTACCTCTATTTTTGACCATTTTTTGAGTGGGTATTTTGCCTACTTTGTCTAAACAAAGAAACGGACAAAAAAACGTGGTATGCAGTTTTGTTTAATGTATCAGTCAATGAAAGCAATCGGTCCACAAATGGCCGAGGAATATCAAAAATGCAACCGAAATTTTAGATTTTCATTAATTATGGCTTTGTTTTTATGCGATTTTTATTTAAACTGAACAAAAATAGTACGTAGTTTTTTCAAACAGCACATTCATAGTATCGTAACCAAAATTCAGCTTAATGGGTAAATAAATGGTGGACCTACGAGTCTAAAATTGCGATTACCTCTATTTTTTACCATTTTTGGTGGGGTTTTTGCGTAATTTGTCTAAACTAGAACACGGACAATAAAACGTGGTACGCAGTTTTATTACAAATCACAATTGTAATGTCTGTGCAAAAAACCAGAAAAATCAAAAATACAACCGGCATTTCACATTTTCATTAATTTTTGTTTTGTTTTTGCTTTGATTTTATATTTTTTTTGTGGAGTTTCTTTTAGCTGTCATGTGCGTAATGCTTTGTACACACAAACACGAAAAATAGAAAAGTGTATGGATGTGTGCGTGGTTTTTATTGCCTTGAGAATAATAGTAAATATTAAGAATACAGACATCTTTATGAAAGAGAGTGCATTTGATCTTTCTGGATAATGAAAATAAATTTTTTTGAATTCCTATTCTTAGAATTTCTTTTTTTATTAATTTAAAAATTTAGTGCCTGCCGACATTTTATGGCTTTTAAAAATGAGGTTCTCAGAAAGGATTATTTCTTAGAACTCGTTAATTTTAGTCGTATTATAAAAATTTTATTTTTTATTGATATTTCGCTCCAATAATAAATAAAGAAATTTTTATATTTAATACGACCTCAAGCTGAAAAAAATATGCATTTCAATTACATACTTTTTTTGAAGTGAGTGAATATAAATATGGTTAGTTAAATATGTTTTCACGTAATTACTTATGTTTTTTAGTATTTATAAATATCTTTTCAGTATTTTTGACATACTAAGACACAAATGTGCAAAAATACGTTGATTTCTGTAATAGATTCCAAAAGAACCGTAGAATATTAAGGGTTATTACACATTTCATTTTAAAGAAGAGGTCGTGTAGACTTGTAACCTATTGCCCAAGTACTCAGAAAAAATTTTGCATTATTTTAAAAAAAATTTTTGAAATTCCCTCATTCCCCAGTACCTTTCTTCTGAGAGATTTTTACCATTACCCACTTTGCTGAGGCACCATTCCCGATTTTGGCCAAGAAAATTACCAAAATCAAAATGGAATTTAATCTGTAGGCTCTAAACTTTCTGGAAGTGTTTCAACATTTTCTGAAAAATCTTTACTTTTTAATTTATGATGCAAAATGGAAACTGCCAAAATCCTTGAGAACAACACTACTGGAATATATGAAAATTTCAAACAAATTTTAAATATCCAAAGTAATATCTGAATATTTGGTTTTTAGGTTATAAATATAGATAATAATATTTAATGACGTAAGACGTATTTGATAAATATGCCATTAATACTGAAAATATATATACACAAATACTAAAAAACATAATGGGGTGGGTACGTTAAAGCGTATTTAACGCAGGATATTTATCTTCACTCATTTAATTTTTTCTATAGTTTTGTTATTATAGAAGAATATGGAAAGTGAAAAATATTCACCCTTTTCGCGAATCTCAAGGGAATAAATTCGAGGGAATAATTTGTTTATTCCCATGAACAATAATTTGGTATTGCCAATTGTTAGGGAATAAAATACATTTTCGAAATATATGTGGCAAGTCGAACATACTATTGTGAATTGATGTAGTTTAATTGTTTACGTGTTTTTTTTGTTACTTTCTTAATAAATTGGTATTATTCAATAAAATGCATAGTATTTCGCTCCGATTTATGTTATTAGAAGAAGAGAAGAAATTATAATTATTGGAGAAAATAAAAAGACGGAATTTAAGAGATGCATCAAATCCATTGTGTTTACCAGAAACAATGTAAGTGGAAACATAAAGAATTGTTAACATTATGTACATATAAATAAATTCTTTGCAGGTTCTAACATCATTTTCTAGCTAACAAAGCAGCTTTTAAATACCTTTTAGATATATTGAACCAGAACTGCCTACCAGAAAGTCGTTGTGTTGTGCAGCTTACAACATGTCTACGGTTTTTATAGGATACAAAAAATTAAAAAAGAAATATTCTTTAGAAAGATACGAAATCTTAAATCTAAAAAACAATAAATCACATTTGTGCTATTTTTGGTTGTACTTCATGTATCACAAAAAAGTTTTAATAAACAGGCACATAAAAAAGGCAACACAAATTCTAATTCATAATTAATATACGTTTTTAAAACTAAAAAATTATCACATTCTTACATGTTTACAGTCCATCATTGCTATTAGTTTGCTTGATTTTCAGTTAATCTAATTTTATTTGCCGCTGCAACAATTCTAAATTTTATTCCCAAATGAAATGTTTGTGAAAAATGTCACAATACTTTTGGGAAAAAACTCACGGGAATAAAAATCGGCGATGCCAATTTTTTTTCGAACATGCGAATTTTTTTCCATGAAAATAATTCACGATTGCAACTTTAGGGAAAAGCGAAATATTTCGAGGGAAAAAGTATTCACGATAGGGTTGATTAATACTTGGCTAACACAGTGAAGGGTATATTAGACTCGGCACTGCCGAAAGTAACTTGTTTATTCTTCACTATTAACATCAAGCGTAAAAAGATGACAGCTTTGAGGTTAGAATTTAAAAAAACTTGGGTAAAAAAAAAACAGACAGAAAATACGCTGCCATATCTGTATTAGCGGGTAACTGAAAAATAGCAGAACAAAACGTGTTTTTTGGTTTATTTTCTTTTAGAAATTTTTTTAAAATTTTTTGCTTTAATTGGATTGAAAAAATCTCATTTGTAAAAAAACCACAAATTTGTTTATATTTATTTTCTGTTCCAAAAATTAATTGAATTAAAAAATACTTTACTATTCAAAGAAATCATTGAAAATAACGTTAAACATATTTAATACTAATAAATATTTTGCAAGCTTAAGGTCTTTAATAAAAATTAGTTTATTTCCTTCAAAAAGACATCCAAAGAATAGTAGAAAAAATGGGAAAATAAAAAAGACATAATTTTTATTTAATCCCTAATATAAGCTTACAATTTTTATTAAATATTTTATTTACATATTTATTATATGTAATTTTTTTTAAACAAAACGATTACTTCAATGATCTGTTGCAGACTCTTGTGAACAAACAGTTAAATCATTAAGAATTAAAAGTTTTTGTAGTTATAGACTTAAAAGGCTTTAAAGTTGAAAATACTGTCTACAGAAATTGTGAAATTGTGAAAATGTGTAAAAGTAAATGGCATTAAAACCTTTTTTGTCAACGTTGTTTTATTGTTGTCAAGGATTTTATAGTCAAAGCTACTGTTACGTGCACTAATGCCTAACATGACTTCAATTTAAGTAAGATAATTAAAATTTTTATTAAATAGAAGCCAAACAAACAAATCAGCATAAATTAAAGAAAAACAAAGAAATTTTTTTCATGTTTTTGGGGGTTTTTTATACCCTTCACTGTAAGTAAGAAAGTTTTATACAAGTTTGTGCTTCCGTTTCTAATTTCTACACTATATACTCGTATGTGCCACCCTATAAAGTATATATTATATATTTTGAATAATTATAAATAGCAGAGTCAATTTAAAGATGTGCGTCTATCTTAGCAGGTGTTGAAATTAACTTTTTGCATGGCCTACGCAACGTACAGAAAAGTTTGATCTACCAATCTGTCAGTTGTTGCTGTCTCGCTTCTGTGATTGTTGCACTACTTGATTATTTTCTTGGTAATGACACAGAAGCGACGACTATGTCGCGGTTATTTATGAATTTTTAAGAGCTTATGATGAAATGTGCTGCAATATGTACATAAAAATGCATTTCCTTTATTCACATTTGGACTTCTTCCCAAACAACCAGGGCCTGTTTTGCGTTGAACAAATCGAACATTTTCAACAAAAAATGGTTGCAAAAATAAAATAAAAAGGATTTCAGAATATTTTAGGTCACTTTACTAATGATGCTGAGTTAAAAAGAACATCAAAATGTGAAATGCCTAAAAAATTTATTTCTATAAAATTTTTTTTAAATAAAATGCTTAATTACTCTGTAAAATATTAAGGGATTTAAAAAGAAGTTGGGTTTTACTCATTAATAAACATATTTTGAAAATTATTAAAAAAATTTTACGGTATCTGTATAAGCTATTGTGTAAAAACGTTTCCAAGCTTAAAAAATGGCGCAAAAAATTAATAAAAAATATTTTTTTGGTGGAGAAATACGCGCAGATTTCTCAAGTTAACTTAAATGATATATATACCATTCATACGGCCTAAGTGTTTTCTTTTTAAATCCGCTGAGAAACTTACAAGTCGTTTGATATTCAACTAAGTTTCTAGTTTATATGTAAGTGCATAAAAGTATTAAAAATCGGTTATTTTAGCCGTAACTCAAGATCTTGGAGCTGTTTGACGAATATAAAAGACAGGTTCTTATTGTATTTACTAGATACCAGAAAAATAATTTCCCAGGTATTTGCCCTTCATTCTTTCTTTTTATACCCTTCACTGTAAGTAATATATAATTTTGGATTCCGTTTGTAATTTCTACACCCTACATGGGACATGGACCCTATAAAGTATATATATTCTGGATCCTTACAAGTAGCGGAGTCGATTTAGCGATGTCCGTCTGTCTGTCTGTCTGTCCGTGTAGTCGTTGAAATCAACTTTCAGAAGAATCTAGACAACATACAGAAAATTATAGCATACCAAACGGTCAGTTGTTGCCGTAAGACTATTAGGTATGAGTCGAAAACCGAAACTACCTCTATTTTTGACCATTTGTTGAGTAGGTATTTTGCCTACTTTGTCTAAACGAAGAAACGGACAAAAAACGTGGTATGCAGTTTTATTTGGGTTATCAGTAATAATACCTGTGCTAAAAATGAAAGCAATCGGTCTACAAATGGACGAGGAATATCAAAAATACAACCGAAATTTTGAATTTGCGGATAGTGCGAAAAAATTTTTTTATCATTTTTTCAAAAAAAGCAAAGGGGGTAGTCCATGACAATTTTTGGCAAAAAAAATGTTTTTTGCACTATCCTACTATCCTTTTTGGTCATAACTTGCTAAGTTTTCAAGATATCGACTTGATTTCTATTTTGTTGAATAGAGAAACGTATTGGCTTTAATTAGAATTTTTTTTTGCGGATAGTGCGGAAAAATTTTTTTATCATTTTTTCAAAAAAAGCAAAGGGGGTAATCCATGGTAATTTTTGGCAAAAAAAATTTGTTTGCACTATCCTTTTTGGTCATAACTTGCTAAGTTTTCAAGATATCGACTTGATTTCTATTTTGTTGAATAGAGAAACGTATTGGCTTTAATTAGAATTTTTTTTTTGCGGATAGTACGGAAAAAATTTTTTATCATTTTTTCAAAAAAAGCAAAGGGCATGGTAATTTTTGGCAAAAAAAATGTTTTTTGCACTATCCTTTTTGGTCATAACTTGCTAAGTTTTCAAGATATCGACTTGATTTCTATTTTGTTGAATAGAGAAACGTATTGGCTTTAATTAGAATTTTTTTTTTGCGGATAGTGCGGAAAATTTTTTTATCATTTTTTCAAAAAAAGTAAAGGGGTAGTCCATGGTAATTTTTGGCAAAAAAAAATGTTTTTTGCACTATCCTTTTTGGTCATAACTTGCTAAGTTTTCAAGATATCGACTTGATTTCTATTTTGTTGAATAGAGAAACGTATTGGCTTTAATTAGAATTTTTTTTTTGCGGATAGTGCGGAAAATTTTTTTATCATTTTTTCAAAAAAAGTAAAGGGGTAGTCCATGGTAATTTTTGGCAAAAAAAAATGTTTTTTGCACTATCCTTTTTGGTCATAACTTGCTAAGTTTTCAAGATATCGACTTGATTTCTATTTTGTTGAATAGAGAAACGTATTGGCTTTAATTAGAATTTTTTTTTTGCGGATAGTGCGGAAAAATTTTTTATCATTTTTTCAAAAAAAGCAAAGGGGGTCATGGTAATTTTTGGCAAAAAAAATGTTTTTTGCACTATCCTTTTTGGTCATAACTTGCTAAGTTTTCAAGATATCGACTTGATTTCTATTTTGTTGAATAGAGAAACGTATTGGCTTTAATTAGAATTTTTTTTTGCGGATAGTGCGGAAAAAATTTTTTATCATTTTTTCAAAAAAAGCAAAGGGGGTAGTCCATGGTAATTTTTGGCAAAAAAAATGTTTTTTGCACTATCCTTTTTGGTCATAACTTGCTAAGTTTTCAAGATATCGACTTGATTTCTATTTTGTTGAATAGAGAAACGTATTGGCTTTAATTAGAATTTTTTTTTTGCGGATAGTGCGGAAAAATTTTTTTATCATTTTTTCAAAAAAAGCAAAGGGGGTAGTCCATGGTAATTTTTGGCAAAAAAAATGTTTTTTGCACTATCCTTTTTGGTCATAACTTGCTAAGTTTTCAAGATATCGACTTGATTTCTATTTTGTTGAATAGAGAAACGTATTGGCTTTAATTAGATTTTTTTTTTGCGGATAGTGCGGAAAAAATTTTTTATCATTTTTTCAAAAAAAGCAAAGGGGGTAGTCCATGGTAATTTTTGGCAAAAAAAATGTTTTTTTGCACTATCCTTTTTGGTCATAACTTGCTAAGTTTTCAAGATATCGACTTGATTTCTATTTTGTTGAATAGAGAAACGTATTGGCTTTAATTAGATTTTTTTTTTGCGGATAGTGCGGAAAAAATTTTTTATCATTTTTTCAAAAAAAGCAAAGGGGGTAGTCCATGGTAATTTTTGGCAAAAAAAATGTTTTTTTGCACTATCCTTTTTGGTCATAACTTGCTAAGTTTTCAAGATATCGACTTGATTTCTATTTTGTTGAATAGAGAAACGTATTGGCTTTAATTAGAATTTTTTTTTGGCGGATAGTGCGGAAAAATTTTTTATCATTTTTTCAAAAAAAGCAAAGGGGGTAGTCCATGGTAATTTTTGGCAAAAAAAAATGTTTTTTGCACTATCCTTTTTGGTCATAACTTGCTAAGTTTTCAAGATATCGACTTGATTTCTATTTTGTTGAATAGAGAAACGTATTGGCTTTAATTAGATTTTTTTTTTGCGGATAGTGCGGAAAAAATTTTTTATCATTTTTTCAAAAAAAGCAAAGAGGGTAGTCCATGGTAATTTTTGGCAAAAAAAAATGTTTTTTGCACTATCCTTTTTGGTCATAACTTGCTAAGTTTTCAAGATATCGACTTGATTTCTATTTTGTTGAATAGAGAAACGTATTGGCTTTAATTAGAATTTTTTTTTTGCGGATAGTGCGGAAAAAATTTTTTATCATTTTTTCAAAAAAAGCAAAGGGGGTAGTCCATGGTAATTTTTGGCAAAAAAAAATGTTTTTTGCACTATCCTATTTGGTCATAACTTGCTAAGTTTTCAAGATATCGACTTGATTTCTATTTTGTTGAATAGAGAAACGTATTGGCTTTAATTAGAATTTTTTTTTGGCGGATAGTGCGGAAAAAATTTTTTATCATTTTTTCAAAAAAAGCAAAGGGGGTAGTCCATGGTAATTTTTGGCAAAAAAAATGTTTTTTGCACTATCCTTTTTGGTCATAACTTGCTAAGTTTTCAAGATATCGACTTGATTTCTATTTTGTTGAATAGAGAAACGTATTGGCTTTAATTAGAATTTTTTTTTGCGGATAGTGCGGAAAAATTTTTTTATCATTTTTCAAAAAAAGCAAAGGGGGTAGTCCATGGTAATTTTTGGCAAAAAAAATTTTTTTTGCACTATCCTTTTTGGTCATAACTTGCTAAGTTTTCAAGATATCGACTTGATTTCTATTTTGTTGAATAGAGAAACGTATTGGCTTTAATTAGAATTTTTTTTTGGCGGATAGTGCGGAAAAAATTTTTATAATTTTTTCAAAAAAAGCAAAGGGGGTAGTCCATGGTAATTTTTGGCAAAAAAAATGTTTTTTGCACTATCCTTTTTGGTCATAACTTGCTAAGTTTTCAAGATATCGACTTGATTTCTATTTTGTTGAATAGAGAAACGTATTGGCTTTAATTAGAATTTTTTTTTGGCGGATAGTGCGGAAAAATTTTTTTATCATTTTTTCAAAAAAAGCAAAGGGGGTAGTCCATGGTAATTTTTGGCAAAAAAAATGTTTTTTGCACTATCCTTTTTGGTCATAACTTGCTAAGTTTTCAAAATATCGACTTGATTTCTATTTTGTTGAATAGAGAAACGTATTGGCTTTAATTAGAATTTTTTTTTTGCGGATAGTGCGGAAAAAATTTTTTATCATTTTTTCAAAAAAGCAAAGGGGGTAGTCCATGGTAATTTTTGGCAAAAAAAATGTTTTTTGCACTATCCTTTTTGGTCATAACTTGCTAAGTTTTCAAGATATCGACTTGATTTCTATTTTGTTGAATAGAGAAACGTATTGGCTTTAATTAGAATTTTTTTTTTGCGGATAGTGCGGAAAAATTTTTTTATCATTTTTTCAAAAAAAGCAAAGGGGGTAGTCCATGGTAATTTTTGGCAAAAAAAATGTTTTTTGCACTATCCTTTTTGGTCATAACTTGCTAAGTTTTCAAGATATCGACTTGATTTATATTTTGTTGAATAGAGAAACGTATTGGCTTTAATTAGAATTTTTTTTTTGCGGATAGTGCGGAAAAATTTTTTTATCATTTTTTCAAAAAAAGCAAAGGGGGTAGTCCATGGTAATTTTTGGCAAAAAAAAATGTTTTTTGCACTATCCTTTTGGTCATAACTTGCTAAGTTTTCAAGATATCGACTTGATTTCTATTTTGTTGAATAGAGAAACGTATTGGCTTTAATTAGAATTTTTTTTTGCGGATAGTGCGAAAAATTTTTTTATCATTTTTTCAAAAAAAGCAAAGGGGGTAGTCCATGGTAATTTTTGGCAAAAAAAATGTTTTTTGCACTATCCTTTTTGGTCATAACTTGCTAAGTTTTCAAGATATCGACTTGATTTATATTTTGTTGAATAGAGAAACGTATTGGCTTTAATTAGAATTTTTTTTTGCGGATAGTGCGGAAAAATTTTTTTATCATTTTTTCAAAAAAAGCAAAGGGGGTAGTCCACGGTAATTTTTGGCAAAGAAAATGTTTTTTGCACTATCCTTTTTGTCATAACTTGCTAAGTTTTCAAGATATCGACTTGATTTCTATTTTGTTGAATAGAGAAACGTATTGGCTTTAATTAGAATTTTTTTTTTGCGGATAGTGCGGAAAAATTTTTTTATCATTTTTTCAAAAAAAGCAAAGGGGGTAGTCCATGGTAATTTTTGGCAAAGAAAATGTTTTTTGCACTATCCTTTTTGGTCATAACTTGCTAAGTTTTCAAGATATCGACTTGATTTATATTTTGTTGAATAGAGAAACGTATTGGCTTTAATTAGAATTTTTTTTTTGCGGATAGTGCGGAAAAAATTTTTTATCATTTTTTCAAAAAAGCAAAGGGGGTAGTCCATGGTAATTTTTGGCAAAGAAAATGTTTTTTGCACTATCCTTTTTGTCATAACTTGCTAAGTTTTCAAGATATCGACTTGATTTCTATTTTGTTGAATAGAGAAACGTATTGGCTTTAATTAGAATTTTTTTTTTGCGGATAGTGCGGAAAAATTTTTTTATCATTTTTTCAAAAAAAGCAAAGGGGGTAGTCCATGGTAATTTTTGGCAAAGAAAATGTTTTTTGCACTATCCTTTTTGGTCATAACTTGCTAAGTTTTCAAGATATCGACTTGATTTCTATTTTGTTGAATAGAGAAACGTATTGGCTTTAATTAGAATTTTTTTTTTGCGGATAGTGCGGAAAAATTTTTTTATCATTTTTTCAAAAAAAGCAAAGGGGGTAGTCCATGGTAATTTTTGGCAAAGAAAATGTTTTTTGCACTATCCTTTTTGTCATAACTTGCTAAGTTTTCAAGATATCGACTTGATTTCTATTTTGTTGAATAGAGAAACGTATTGGCTTTAATTAGAATTTTTTTTTTGCGGATAGTGCGGAAAAATTTTTTTATCATTTTTTCAAAAAAAGCAAAGGGGGTAGTCCACGGTAATTTTTGGCAAAGAAAATGTTTTTTGCACTATCCTTTTTGGTCATAACTTGCTAAGTTTTCAAGATATCGACTTGATTTATATTTTGTTGAATAGAGAAACGTATTGGCTTTAATTAGAATTTTTTTTTTGCGGATAGTGCGGAAAAATTTTTTTATCATTTTTTCAAAAAAAGCAAAGGGGGTAGTCCATGGTAATTTTTGGCAAAAAAAATGTTTTTTGCACTATCCTTTTTGGTCATAACTTGCTAAGTTTTCAAGATATCGACTTGATTTCTATTTTGTTGAATAGAGAAACGTATTGGCTTTAATTAGAATTTTTTTTTGCGGATAGTACGGAAAAAATTTTTTATCATTTTTTCAAAAAAAGCAAAGGGGGTAGTCCATGGTAATTTTTTGGCAAAAAAAATGTTTTTTGCACTATCCTTTTTGGTCATAACTTGCTAAGTTTTCAAGATATCGACTTGATTTCTATTTTGTTGAATAGAGAAACGTATTGGCTTTAATTAGAATTTTTTTTTTGCGGATAGTGCGGAAAAATTTTTTTATCATTTTTTCAAAAAAAGCAAAGGGGGTAGTCCATGGTAATTTTTGGCAAAAAAAATGTTTTTTGCACTATCCTTTTTGGTCATAACTTGCTAAGTTTTCAAGATATCGACTTGATTTCTATTTTGTTGAATAGAGAAACGTATTGGCTTTAATTAGAATTTTTTTTTGCGGATAGTACGGAAAAAATTTTTTATCATTTTTTCAAAAAAAGCAAAGGGGGTAGTCCATGGTAATTTTTTGGCAAAAAAAATGTTTTTTGCACTATCCTTTTTGGTCATAACTTGCTAAGTTTTCAAGATATCGACTTGATTTCTATTTTGTTGAATAGAGAAACGTATTGGCTTTAATTAGAATTTTTTTTTTGCGGATAGTGCGGAAAAATTTTTTTATCATTTTTTCAAAAAAAGCAAAGGGGGTAGTCCATGGTAATTTTTGGCAAAGAAAATGTTTTTTGCACTATCCTTTTTGGTCATAACTTGCTAAGTTTTCAAGATATCGACTTGATTTCTATTTTGTTGAATAGAGAAACGTATTGGCTTTAATTAGAATTTTTTTTTTTGCGGATAGTACGGAAAAAATTTTTTATCATTTTTTCAAAAAAAGCAAAGGGGGTAGTCCATGGTAATTTTTGGCAAAAAAAATGTTTTTTGCACTATCCTTTTTGGTCATAACTTGCTAAGTTTTCAAGATATCGACTTGATTTCTATTTTGTTGAATAGAGAAACGTATTGGCTTTAATTAGAATTTTTTTTTTGCGGATAGTACGGAAAAAATTTTTTATCATTTTTTCAAAAAAAGCAAAGGGGGTAGTCCATGGTAATTTTTGGCAAAAAAAATGTTTTTTGCACTATCCTTTTTGGTCATAACTTGCTAAGTTTTCAAGATATCGACTTGATTTCTATTTCGTTGAATAGAGAAACGTATTGGCTTTAATTAGAATTTTTTTTTGCGGATAGTGCGGAAAAATTTTTTTATCTTTTTTTCAAAAAAAGCAAAGGGGGTAGTCCATGGTAATTTTTGGTAAAGAAAATGTTTTTTGCACTATCCTTTTTGGTCATAACTTGCTAAGTTTTCAAGATATCGACTTGATTTCTATTTTGTTGAATAGAGAAACGTATTGGCTTTAATTAGAATTTTTTTTTTGCGGATAGTGCGGAAAAAATTTTTTATCATTTTTTCAAAAAAAGCAAAGGGGGTAGTCCATGGTAATTTTTGGCAAAAAAAATGTTTTTTGCACTATCCTTTTTGGTCATAACTTGCTAAGTTTTCAAGATATCGACTTGATTTCTATTTTGTTGAATAGAGAAACGTATTGGCTTTAATTAGAATTTTTTTTTTGCGGATAGTGCGGAAAAAATTTTTTATCATTTTTTCAAAAAAAGCAAAGGGGGTAGTCCATGGTAATTTTTGGCAAAAAAAATGTTTTTTGCACTATCCTTTTTGGTCATAACTTGCTAAGTTTTCAAGATATCGACTTGATTTCTATTTTGTTGAATAGAGAAACGTATTGGCTTTAATTAGAATTTTTTTTTTGCGGATAGTGCGGAAAAATTTTTTTATCATTTTTTCAAAAAAAGCAAAGGGGGTAGTCCACGGTAATTTTTGGCAAAGAAAATGTTTTTTGCACTATCCTTTTTGTCATAACTTGCTAAGTTTTCAAGATATCGACTTGATTTCTATTTTGTTGAATAGAGAAACGTATTGGCTTTAATTAGAATTTTTTTTTTGCGGATAGTGCGGAAAAATTTTTTTATCATTTTTTCAAAAAAAGCAAAGGGGGTAGTCCATGGTAATTTTTGGCAAAGAAAATGTTTTTTGCACTATCCTTTTTGGTCATAACTTGCTAAGTTTTCAAGATATCGACTTGATTTCTATTTTGTTGAATAGAGAAACGTATTGGCTTTAATTAGAATTTTTTTTTTTGCGGATAGTGCGGAAAAAATTTTTTATCATTTTTTCAAAAAAAGCAAAGGGGGTAGTCCATGGTAATTTTTGGCAAAAAAAAATGTTTTTTGCACTATCCTTTTTGGTCATAACTTGCTAAGTTTTCAAGATATCGACTTGATTTCTATTTTGTTGAATAGAGAAACGTATTGGCTTTAATTAGAATTTTTTTTTGGCGGATAGTGCGGAAAAAATTTTTTATCATTTTTTCAAAAAAAGCAAAGGGGGTAGTCCATGGTAATTTTTGGCAAAAAAAATGTTTTTTGCACTATCCTTTTTGGTCATAACTTGCTAAGTTTTCAAGATATCGACTTGATTTCTATTTTGTTGAATAGAGAAACGTATTGGCTTTAATTAGAATTTTTTTTTTGCGAATTTTTTATCATTTTTTCAAAAAAAGCAAAGGGGGTAGTCCACGGTAATTTTTGGCAAAGAAAATGTTTTTTGCACTATCCTTTTTGTCATAACTTGCTAAGTTTTCAAGATATCGACTTGATTTCTATTTTGTTGAATAGAGAAACGTATTGGCTTTAATTAGAATTTTTTTTTGCGGATAGTGCGGAAAAAATTTTTTATCATTTTTTAAAAAAAAGCAAAGGGGGTAGTCCATGGTAATTTTTGGCAAAAAAAAATGTTTTTTGCACTATCCTTTTTGGTCATAACTTGCTAAGTTTTCAAGATATCGACTTGATTTCTATTTTGTTGAATAGAGAAACGTATTGGCTTTAATTAGAATTTTTTTTTTGCGAATTTTTTATCATTTTTTCAAAAAAAGCAAAGGGGGTAGTCCACGGTAATTTTTGGCAAAAAAAATGTTTTTTGCACTATCCTTTTTGGTCATAACTTGCTAAGTTTTCAAGATATCGACTTGATTTCTATTTTGTTGAATAGAGAAACGTATTGGCTTTAATTAGAATTTTTTTTTGCGGATAGTGCGGAAAAAATTTTTTATCATTTTTTAAAAAAAAGCAAAGGGGGTAGTCCATGGTAATTTTTGGCAAAAAAAAATGTTTTTTGCACTATCCTTTTTGGTCATAACTTGCTAAGTTTTCAAGATATCGACTTGATTTCTATTTTGTTGAATAGAGAAACGTATTGGCTTTAATTAGAATTTTTTTTGGCGGATAGTACGGAAAAAATTTTTTATCATTTTTTCAAAAAAAGCAAAGGGGGTAGTCCATGGTAATTTTTTGGCAAAAAAAATGTTTTTTGCACTATCCTTTTTGGTCATAACTTGCTAAGTTTTCAAGATATCGACTTGATTTCTATTTTGTTGAATAGAGAAACGTATTGGCTTTAATTAGAATTTTTTTTTTGCGGATAGTGCGGAAAAAATTTTTTATCATTTTTTCAAAAAAAGCAAAGGGGGTAGTCCATGGTAATTTTTGGCAAAAAAAATGTTTTTTGCACTATCCTTTTTGGTCATAACTTGCTAAGTTTTCAAGATATCGACTTGATTTCTATTTTGTTGAATAGAGAAACGTATTGGCTTTAATTAGAATTTTTTTTTTGCGGATAGTGCGGCAAAAATTTTTTATCATTTTTTCAAAAAAAGCAAAGGGGGTAGTCCATGGTAATTTTTTGGCAAAAAAAATGTTTTTTGCACTATCCTTTTTGGTCATAACTTGCTAAGTTTTCAAGATATCGACTTGATTTCTATTTTGTTGAATAGAGAAACGTATTGGCTTTAATTAGAATTTTTTTTTGGCGGATAGTGCGGAAAAAATTTTTTATCATTTTTTCAAAAAAAGCAAAGGGGGTAGTCCATGGTAATTTTTGGCAAAAAAAATGTTTTTTGCACTATCCTTTTTGGTCATAACTTGCTAAGTTTTCAAGATATCGACTTGATTTCTATTTTGTTGAATAGAGAAACGTATTGGCTTTAATTAGAATTTTTTTTTGGCGGATAGTGCGGAAAAAATTTTTTATCATTTTTTCAAAAAAAGCAAAGGGGGTAGTCCATGGTAATTTTTGGCAAAAAAAATGTTTTTTGCACTATCCTTTTTGGTCATAACTTGCTAAGTTTTCAAGATATCGACTTGATTTCTATTTTGTTGAATAGAGAAACGTATTGGCTTTAATTAGAATTTTTTTTTTGCGGATAGTGCGGAAAAATTTTTTTATCATTTTTTCAAAAAAAGCAAAGGGGGTAGTCCATGGTAATTTTTGGCAAAAAAAAATGTTTTTTGCACTATCCTTTTTGGTCATAACTTGCTAAGTTTTCAAGATATCGACTTGATTTCTATTTTGTTGAATAGAGAAACGTATTGGCTTTAATTAGAATTTTTTTTGGCGGATAGTACGGAAAAAATTTTTTATCATTTTTTCAAAAAAAGCAAAGGGGGTAGTCTATGGTAATTTTTTGGCAAAAAAAATGTTTTTTGCACTATCCTTTTTGGTCATAACTTGCTAAGTTTTCAAGATATCGACTTGATTTCTATTTTGTTGAATAGAGAAACGTATTGGCTTTAATTAGAATTTTTTTTTTGCGGATAGTGCGGCAAAAATTTTTTATCATTTTTTCAAAAAAAGCAAAGGGGGTAGTCCATGGTAATTTTTGGCAAAAAAAATGTTTTTTGCACTATCCTTTTTGGTCATAACTTGCTAAGTTTTCAAGATATCGACTTGATTTCTATTTTGTTGAATAGAGAAACGTATTGGCTTTAATTAGAATTTTTTTTTTGCGGATAGTACGGAAAAAATTTTTTATCATTTTTTCAAAAAAAGCAAAGGGGGTAGTCCATGGTAATTTTTGGCAAAAAAAATGTTTTTTGCACTATCCTTTTTGGTCATAACTTGCTAAGTTTTCAAGATATCGACTTGATTTCTATTTCGTTGAATAGAGAAACGTATTGGCTTTAATTAGAATTTTTTTTTGCGGATAGTGCGGAAAAATTTTTTTATCTTTTTTTCAAAAAAAGCAAAGGGGGTAGTCCATGGTAATTTTTGGTAAAGAAAATGTTTTTTGCACTATCCTTTTTGGTCATAACTTGCTAAGTTTTCAAGATATCGACTTGATTTCTATTTTGTTGAATAGAGAAACGTATTGGCTTTAATTAGAATTTTTTTTTTGCGGATAGTGCGGAAAAAATTTTTTATCATTTTTTCAAAAAAAGCAAAGGGGGTAGTCCATGGTAATTTTTGGCAAAAAAAATGTTTTTTGCACTATCCTTTTTGGTCATAACTTGCTAAGTTTTCAAGATATCGACTTGATTTCTATTTTGTTGAATAGAGAAACGTATTGGCTTTAATTAGAATTTTTTTTTTGCGGATAGTGCGGAAAAAATTTTTTATCATTTTTTCAAAAAAAGCAAAGGGGGTAGTCCATGGTAATTTTTGGCAAAAAAAATGTTTTTTGCACTATCCTTTTTGGTCATAACTTGCTAAGTTTTCAAGATATCGACTTGATTTCTATTTTGTTGAATAGAGAAACGTATTGGCTTTAATTAGAATTTTTTTTTTGCGGATAGTGCGGAAAAATTTTTTTATCATTTTTTCAAAAAAAGCAAAGGGGGTAGTCCACGGTAATTTTTGGCAAAGAAAATGTTTTTTGCACTATCCTTTTTGTCATAACTTGCTAAGTTTTCAAGATATCGACTTGATTTCTATTTTGTTGAATAGAGAAACGTATTGGCTTTAATTAGAATTTTTTTTTTGCGGATAGTGCGGAAAAATTTTTTTATCATTTTTTCAAAAAAAGCAAAGGGGGTAGTCCATGGTAATTTTTGGCAAAGAAAATGTTTTTTGCACTATCCTTTTTGGTCATAACTTGCTAAGTTTTCAAGATATCGACTTGATTTCTATTTTGTTGAATAGAGAAACGTATTGGCTTTAATTAGAATTTTTTTTTTTGCGGATAGTGCGGAAAAAATTTTTTATCATTTTTTCAAAAAAAGCAAAGGGGGTAGTCCATGGTAATTTTTGGCAAAAAAAAATGTTTTTTGCACTATCCTTTTTGGTCATAACTTGCTAAGTTTTCAAGATATCGACTTGATTTCTATTTTGTTGAATAGAGAAACGTATTGGCTTTAATTAGAATTTTTTTTTGGCGGATAGTGCGGAAAAAATTTTTTATCATTTTTTCAAAAAAAGCAAAGGGGGTAGTCCATGGTAATTTTTGGCAAAAAAAATGTTTTTTGCACTATCCTTTTTGGTCATAACTTGCTAAGTTTTCAAGATATCGACTTGATTTCTATTTTGTTGAATAGAGAAACGTATTGGCTTTAATTAGAATTTTTTTTTGGCGGATAGTGCGGAAAAAATTTTTTATCATTTTTTCAAAAAAAGCAAAGGGGGTAGTCCATGGTAATTTTTGGCAAAAAAAATGTTTTTTGCACTATCCTTTTTGGTCATAACTTGCTAAGTTTTCAAGATATCGACTTGATTTCTATTTTGTTGAATAGAGAAACGTATTGGCTTTAATTAGAATTTTTTTTTTGCGGATAGTGCGGAAAAATTTTTTTATCATTTTTTCAAAAAAAGCAAAGGGGGTAGTCCATGGTAATTTTTGGCAAAAAAAAATGTTTTTTGCACTATCCTTTTTGGTCATAACTTGCTAAGTTTTCAAGATATCGACTTGATTTCTATTTTGTTGAATAGAGAAACGTATTGGCTTTAATTAGAATTTTTTTTGGCGGATAGTACGGAAAAAATTTTTTATCATTTTTTCAAAAAAAGCAAAGGGGGTAGTCTATGGTAATTTTTTGGCAAAAAAAATGTTTTTTGCACTATCCTTTTTGGTCATAACTTGCTAAGTTTTCAAGATATCGACTTGATTTCTATTTTGTTGAATAGAGAAACGTATTGGCTTTAATTAGAATTTTTTTTGGCGGATAGTACGGAAAAAATTTTTTATCATTTTTTCAAAAAAAGCAAAGGGGGTAGTCTATGGTAATTTTTTGGCAAAAAAAAATGTTTTTTGCACTATCCTTTTTGGTCATAACTTGCTAAGTTTTCAAGATATCGACTTGATTTCTATTTTGTTGAATAGAGAAACGTATTGGCTTTAATTAGAATTTTTTTTTTGCGGATAGTGCGGAAAAAATTTTTTATCATTTTTTCAAAAAAAGCAAAGGGGGTAGTCCATGGTAATTTTTGGCAAAAAAAATGTTTTTTGCACTATCCTTTTTGGTCATAACTTGCTAAGTTTTCAAGATATCGACTTGATTTCTATTTTGTTGAATAGAGAAACGTATTGGCTTTAATTAGAATTTTTTTTTTGCGGATAGTGCGGCAAAAATTTTTTATCATTTTTTCAAAAAAAGCAAAGGGGGTAGTCCATGGTAATTTTTTGGCAAAAAAAATGTTTTTTGCACTATCCTTTTTGGTCATAACTTGCTAAGTTTTCAAGATATCGACTTGATTTCTATTTTGTTGAATAGAGAAACGTATTGGCTTTAATTAGAATTTTTTTTTGGCGGATAGTGCGGAAAAAATTTTTTATCATTTTTTCAAAAAAAGCAAAGGGGGTAGTCCATGGTAATTTTTGGCAAAAAAAATGTTTTTTGCACTATCCTTTTTGGTCATAACTTGCTAAGTTTTCAAGATATCGACTTGATTTCTATTTTGTTGAATAGAGAAACGTATTGGCTTTAATTAGAATTTTTTTTTGGCGGATAGTGCGGAAAAAATTTTTTATCATTTTTTCAAAAAAAGCAAAGGGGGTAGTCCATGGTAATTTTTGGCAAAAAAAATGTTTTTTGCACTATCCTTTTTGGTCATAACTTGCTAAGTTTTCAAGATATCGACTTGATTTCTATTTTGTTGAATAGAGAAACGTATTGGCTTTAATTAGAATTTTTTTTTTGCGGATAGTGCGGAAAAATTTTTTTATCATTTTTTCAAAAAAAGCAAAGGGGGTAGTCCATGGTAATTTTTGACAAAAAAAATGTTTTTTGCACTATCCTTTTTGGTCATAACTTGCTAAGTTTTCAAGATATCGACTTGATTTCTATTTTGTTGAATAGAGAAACGTATTGGCTTTAATTAGAATTTTTTTTTGGCGGATAGTGCGGAAAAAATTTTTTATCATTTTTTCAAAAAAAGCAAAGGGGGTAGTCCATGGTAATTTTTGGCAAAAAAAATGTTTTTTGCACTATCCTTTTTGGTCATAACTTGCTAAGTTTTCAAGATATCGACTTGATTTCTATTTTGTTGAATAGAGAAACGTATTGGCTTTAATTAGAATTTTTTTTTGGCGGATAGTGCGGAAAAAATTTTTTATCATTTTTTCAAAAAAAGCAAAGGGGGTAGTCCATGGTAATTTTTGGCAAAAAAAATGTTTTTTGCACTATCCTTTTTGGTCATAACTTGCTAAGTTTTCAAGATATCGACTTGATTTCTATTTTGTTGAATAGAGAAACGTATTGGCTTTAATTAGAATTTTTTTTTTGCGGATAGTGCGGAAAAATTTTTTTATCATTTTTTCAAAAAAAGCAAAGGGGGTAGTCCATGGTAATTTTTGGCAAAAAAAAATGTTTTTTGCACTATCCTTTTTGGTCATAACTTGCTAAGTTTTCAAGATATCGACTTGATTTCTATTTTGTTGAATAGAGAAACGTATTGGCTTTAATTAGAATTTTTTTTGGCGGATAGTACGGAAAAAATTTTTTATCATTTTTTCAAAAAAAGCAAAGGGGGTAGTCTATGGTAATTTTTTGGCAAAAAAAATGTTTTTTGCACTATCCTTTTTGGTCATAACTTGCTAAGTTTTCAAGATATCGACTTGATTTCTATTTTGTTGAATAGAGAAACGTATTGGCTTTAATTAGAATTTTTTTTTTGCGGATAGTGCGGCAAAAATTTTTTATCATTTTTTCAAAAAAAGCAAAGGGGGTAGTCCATGGTAATTTTTGGCAAAAAAAATGTTTTTTGCACTATCCTTTTTGGTCATAACTTGCTAAGTTTTCAAGATATCGACTTGATTTCTATTTTGTTGAATAGAGAAACGTATTGGCTTTAATTAGAATTTTTTTTTTGCGGATAGTACGGAAAAAATTTTTTATCATTTTTTCAAAAAAAGCAAAGGGGGTAGTCCATGGTAATTTTTGGCAAAAAAAATGTTTTTTGCACTATCCTTTTTGGTCATAACTTGCTAAGTTTTCAAGATATCGACTTGATTTCTATTTCGTTGAATAGAGAAACGTATTGGCTTTAATTAGAATTTTTTTTTGCGGATAGTGCGGAAAAATTTTTTTATCTTTTTTTCAAAAAAAGCAAAGGGGGTAGTCCATGGTAATTTTTGGTAAAGAAAATGTTTTTTGCACTATCCTTTTTGGTCATAACTTGCTAAGTTTTCAAGATATCGACTTGATTTCTATTTTGTTGAATAGAGAAACGTATTGGCTTTAATTAGAATTTTTTTTTTGCGGATAGTGCGGAAAAAATTTTTTATCATTTTTTCAAAAAAAGCAAAGGGGGTAGTCCATGGTAATTTTTGGCAAAAAAAATGTTTTTTGCACTATCCTTTTTGGTCATAACTTGCTAAGTTTTCAAGATATCGACTTGATTTCTATTTTGTTGAATAGAGAAACGTATTGGCTTTAATTAGAATTTTTTTTTTGCGGATAGTGCGGAAAAAATTTTTTATCATTTTTTCAAAAAAAGCAAAGGGGGTAGTCCATGGTAATTTTTGGCAAAAAAAATGTTTTTTGCACTATCCTTTTTGGTCATAACTTGCTAAGTTTTCAAGATATCGACTTGATTTCTATTTTGTTGAATAGAGAAACGTATTGGCTTTAATTAGAATTTTTTTTTTGCGGATAGTGCGGAAAAATTTTTTTATCATTTTTTCAAAAAAAGCAAAGGGGGTAGTCCACGGTAATTTTTGGCAAAGAAAATGTTTTTTGCACTATCCTTTTTGTCATAACTTGCTAAGTTTTCAAGATATCGACTTGATTTCTATTTTGTTGAATAGAGAAACGTATTGGCTTTAATTAGAATTTTTTTTTTGCGGATAGTGCGGAAAAATTTTTTTATCATTTTTTCAAAAAAAGCAAAGGGGGTAGTCCATGGTAATTTTTGGCAAAGAAAATGTTTTTTGCACTATCCTTTTTGGTCATAACTTGCTAAGTTTTCAAGATATCGACTTGATTTCTATTTTGTTGAATAGAGAAACGTATTGGCTTTAATTAGAATTTTTTTTTTTGCGGATAGTGCGGAAAAAATTTTTTATCATTTTTTCAAAAAAAGCAAAGGGGGTAGTCCATGGTAATTTTTGGCAAAAAAAAATGTTTTTTGCACTATCCTTTTTGGTCATAACTTGCTAAGTTTTCAAGATATCGACTTGATTTCTATTTTGTTGAATAGAGAAACGTATTGGCTTTAATTAGAATTTTTTTTTGGCGGATAGTGCGGAAAAAATTTTTTATCATTTTTTCAAAAAAAGCAAAGGGGGTAGTCCATGGTAATTTTTGGCAAAAAAAATGTTTTTTGCACTATCCTTTTTGGTCATAACTTGCTAAGTTTTCAAGATATCGACTTGATTTCTATTTTGTTGAATAGAGAAACGTATTGGCTTTAATTAGAATTTTTTTTTGGCGGATAGTGCGGAAAAAATTTTTTATCATTTTTTCAAAAAAAGCAAAGGGGGTAGTCCATGGTAATTTTTGGCAAAAAAAATGTTTTTTGCACTATCCTTTTTGGTCATAACTTGCTAAGTTTTCAAGATATCGACTTGATTTCTATTTTGTTGAATAGAGAAACGTATTGGCTTTAATTAGAATTTTTTTTTTGCGGATAGTGCGGAAAAATTTTTTTATCATTTTTTCAAAAAAAGCAAAGGGGGTAGTCCATGGTAATTTTTGGCAAAAAAAAATGTTTTTTGCACTATCCTTTTTGGTCATAACTTGCTAAGTTTTCAAGATATCGACTTGATTTCTATTTTGTTGAATAGAGAAACGTATTGGCTTTAATTAGAATTTTTTTTGGCGGATAGTACGGAAAAAATTTTTTATCATTTTTTCAAAAAAAGCAAAGGGGGTAGTCTATGGTAATTTTTTGGCAAAAAAAATGTTTTTTGCACTATCCTTTTTGGTCATAACTTGCTAAGTTTTCAAGATATCGACTTGATTTCTATTTTGTTGAATAGAGAAACGTATTGGCTTTAATTAGAATTTTTTTTGGCGGATAGTACGGAAAAAATTTTTTATCATTTTTTCAAAAAAAGCAAAGGGGGTAGTCTATGGTAATTTTTTGGCAAAAAAAAATGTTTTTTGCACTATCCTTTTTGGTCATAACTTGCTAAGTTTTCAAGATATCGACTTGATTTCTATTTTGTTGAATAGAGAAACGTATTGGCTTTAATTAGAATTTTTTTTTTGCGGATAGTGCGGAAAAAATTTTTTATCATTTTTTCAAAAAAAGCAAAGGGGGTAGTCCATGGTAATTTTTGGCAAAAAAAATGTTTTTTGCACTATCCTTTTTGGTCATAACTTGCTAAGTTTTCAAGATATCGACTTGATTTCTATTTTGTTGAATAGAGAAACGTATTGGCTTTAATTAGAATTTTTTTTTTGCGGATAGTGCGGCAAAAATTTTTTATCATTTTTTCAAAAAAAGCAAAGGGGGTAGTCCATGGTAATTTTTTGGCAAAAAAAATGTTTTTTGCACTATCCTTTTTGGTCATAACTTGCTAAGTTTTCAAGATATCGACTTGATTTCTATTTTGTTGAATAGAGAAACGTATTGGCTTTAATTAGAATTTTTTTTTGGCGGATAGTGCGGAAAAAATTTTTTATCATTTTTTCAAAAAAAGCAAAGGGGGTAGTCCATGGTAATTTTTGGCAAAAAAAATGTTTTTTGCACTATCCTTTTTGGTCATAACTTGCTAAGTTTTCAAGATATCGACTTGATTTCTATTTTGTTGAATAGAGAAACGTATTGGCTTTAATTAGAATTTTTTTTTGGCGGATAGTGCGGAAAAAATTTTTTATCATTTTTTCAAAAAAAGCAAAGGGGGTAGTCCATGGTAATTTTTGGCAAAAAAAATGTTTTTTGCACTATCCTTTTTGGTCATAACTTGCTAAGTTTTCAAGATATCGACTTGATTTCTATTTTGTTGAATAGAGAAACGTATTGGCTTTAATTAGAATTTTTTTTTTGCGGATAGTGCGGAAAAATTTTTTTATCATTTTTTCAAAAAAAGCAAAGGGGGTAGTCCATGGTAATTTTTGACAAAAAAAATGTTTTTTGCACTATCCTTTTTGGTCATAACTTGCTAAGTTTTCAAGATATCGACTTGATTTCTATTTTGTTGAATAGAGAAACGTATTGGCTTTAATTAGAATTTTTTTTTGCGGATAGTGCGGAAAAAATTTTTTATCATTTTTTAAAAAAAAGCAAAGGGGGTAGTCCATGGTAATTTTTGGCAAAAAAAATGTTTTTTGCACTATCCTTTTTGGTCATAACTTGCTAAGTTTTCAAGATATCGACTTGATTTCTATTTTGTTGAATAGAGAAACGTATTGGCTTTAATTAGAATTTTTTTTTGGCGGATAGTGCGGAAAAAATTTTTTATCATTTTTTCAAAAAAAGCAAAGGGGGTAGTCCATGGTAATTTTTGGCAAAAAAAATGTTTTTTGCACTATCCTTTTTGGTCATAACTTGCTAAGTTTTCAAGATATCGACTTGATTTCTATTTTGTTGAATAGAGAAACGTATTGGCTTTAATTAGAATTTTTTTTTTGCGGATAGTGCGGAAAAATTTTTTTATCATTTTTTCAAAAAAAGCAAAGGGGGTAGTCCATGGTAATTTTTGGCAAAAAAAAATGTTTTTTGCACTATCCTTTTTGGTCATAACTTGCTAAGTTTTCAAGATATCGACTTGATTTCTATTTTGTTGAATAGAGAAACGTATTGGCTTTAATTAGAATTTTTTTTGGCGGATAGTACGGAAAAAATTTTTTATCATTTTTTCAAAAAAAGCAAAGGGGGTAGTCTATGGTAATTTTTTGGCAAAAAAAATGTTTTTTGCACTATCCTTTTTGGTCATAACTTGCTAAGTTTTCAAGATATCGACTTGATTTCTATTTTGTTGAATAGAGAAACGTATTGGCTTTAATTAGAATTTTTTTTTTGCGGATAGTGCGGCAAAAATTTTTTATCATTTTTTCAAAAAAAGCAAAGGGGGTAGTCCATGGTAATTTTTGGCAAAAAAAATGTTTTTTGCACTATCCTTTTTGGTCATAACTTGCTAAGTTTTCAAGATATCGACTTGATTTCTATTTTGTTGAATAGAGAAACGTATTGGCTTTAATTAGAATTTTTTTTTTGCGGATAGTACGGAAAAAATTTTTTATCATTTTTTCAAAAAAAGCAAAGGGGGTAGTCCATGGTAATTTTT